>OY282402.1:16334119-16821619 GCA_958295455.1 Coleophora deauratella
AGCACGGCACACTTTCCGTAGATCATTACCTTTTTGTCTACCTAATACAAAGCTATGCCATCACTAATTTGTTTTGTGTCACTCACTCAAAGAGACGAGGGCATTCATCTCCACACAACACATCTCAATTCCTCAGTTTTACCAGTTGCATCTATTATATGCCGCTTGTCAACGAAGGCCTATACATTATAAAGTGTTTTTACTTGCTTCTTGTTGGTTAGTTTGTCGCTATATGTAGTTGAGCTATCGGAAATCGCTTTTAAAACTCTTAGAAACTTCGTGTACTCTCGAACAAGCTAACCTCCAATAGCTTTACAATTTCTGTGAAGTTTGTCCCGGGATTTCGAAATATTTTGCTGTAGTGACTACGTTCGCGAAAACCTAGTCTTTGATATTTAAGAAACTAAACGGCTGATTTTAAAATAATTATATTAGTTATATCTGTGGTTGTGTCGTGTTACTCTTTTGAAAAACAGAAATAAATATCAGGTTACAATAAAAATGTTTATGTTTAGCGTATTCAGTCATACGATAACACTCGTTTCGAAAAAAACCTTGCATTGCGGTACCGTCTTCGGTAATACCAGTCCTAGTAGTAGTAGATAATATACCAGTCCTATTTTCAAAAAAAACAAACAGAAATAATTGTTTGCATAAGTGAAAACATATACGTATAACAAGAGTTCCTTGAAATGGTATTTTTTATACCTAGTCAAAGTCCCTACACGGAAGTTGTACACTTAACGTTTCGGGAATTTTAGCAAGTTCTTCAGCAATATTGCTTTTGCAGTATACTATGGTCATTTTGTCTTTTGCCAGACTATTTTGAGCTAATCTCACATCTATCTCCTCTCCGAGTATCGCCAGATTCAGGCCATCTCTCACGGAACCACCAATCAGGGGCGTTTCTCTGCTATTGGCAGAGCTCATTAATTTGATAGATGGCGTCAGGGGCTGTTTATCCAGCAAATTAAGTTTGTCTTGGGCTGGAGGGTGCTTGGATTTAAATGACGTGTCGGCGTCGGCGGGACGGTCGTCTCGCCATGATGGAAGACAAAGAGCCTGGATTTGGCACAATGTAAACAGATTTAAAATAAAATTCATCTTTTTCGTATACTCTCTTGAAAGAGTTGATGTTGTTCTAATTGTGGATAATGTAAAAGAGACTAATTTTGTACTTATCAATGATAAGTTGACATAAAATAAATATCCGGGACAAATTCAAATCACACACTGAATAATCAATAATAATACGTATATTTTACGTCTGACCGTGAGAATTAAATTATTTAAAAAAAGCTAAAAAATAATAATATTAAAATTGTAAACTCAACGTTTCAGGAATAGTTCTTGGTATGTTTAGTAACTAGTGCTTGAATGATGTTAAGAATTTCTTTTTATGGCAGAGGTGGCAAACGAGCAGACGGATCACCTGATGGTAAGCGATTACCGCCGCCCATGGACATCCGCAACACTAGAGGAGCACAAGTACGTTGCAGACCTTTGATATGGGAGTACGCTCTTTTCTTGAAGCTTTGAATGTCGTATCGGCCCGGAAATACCGCATTCCACAGTTTGGTTATGCGAGGCAGAAAGTTTCTGTGAAACGCACAGTTGTGGTAATTGGTAAATGGTTGAGGGGAGCGATGGCTGACTCTCGCGTTATACTCGTGATCGGGTGCTGTCCATGTGAACTGGCCTGCTCTTGTCATTGTTTTTTTTTTAATGGTTAGTCATTAGCTACAAATAATGTTTACTTTTATTTCTTTTGAATCCTTTCTTTCTTTTTTCTTATTTTTTTATATTTTATTTACAGACATGACATTGTATAATTCATTTATTGTTCTAGCATTAAGATGTAATAGAATATCATCATCATTCTCCTGCCCTTATCCCAATCATTTGGGGTCGGCGCAAAATGTTTTCTTCTTCCATACATCCCTTTCAGCTGTCATCTCCGTACTCACACCCTTTCGACACATATCATCCTTCACACAATCCATCCATCTCTTTTTTGGTCTCCCTCTCCCCTTATATCCATCGACACTCATCTGTAACACTCTCCTTGTAACATGTCTTTCATTCCTCCGCATTACATGCCCATACCACGACAAACGATTTCCTCTCAATTTTTCTATCACTGGCGCAACTTTCAAACTTCCTCTTATATACTCATTCCTAATCTTGTCCATTCTTGTTACTCCACACATCCATCTCAACATTCGCATCTCCGCAGCATGCAATCGTCTTTCATCCTTTCCCTTAGTGGCCCAACATTCCGATCCATACAGGACGACAGGTCTTATGATAGTTTTATATATCTTCCCCTTAAACTTAAGGGGAAGTCGGGGGTCGCAGGTAGTCCCTGTGACCTGTCGCCACTTCATCCATCCCAAGTTGATTCGGCGCTCAATGTCTCTGTTAATGTCTCCGTCGCTCTGAATAAGTGAACCTAGGTACTTGAAATCGGAGCAGACCGGTAGCGCTACACCATCCAGTGCTATCGGTGTACAACTGGAGAGACCGCCGAAATCACAGAACAGATATTCGGTTTTGGTTCTGCTGATTTTCAGGCCAACGTTCTCCAGTCTTTGATGCCATGCAACCAGTCTGCTCTGCACCTCAGGTCCATCCTCACCCACAAGGACAATGTCGTCGGCAAATAGCATGCAATAGAATATAAGACTTTTTAAAAAAAATGTGTTGGAGGGAGTTTCTTTAGGGCCCGCCGTTTCTTCTCACTCCGCAAACACTTCCCGAAACGGTGGGTATACGAGCTCCGAGTGGTAGGAACCTCGTATAAGGTAGATAAAAGAATGACGTTCGAAAAGTGTTACTGCTACCTACTTCGAATAAAATATTTTCATTTTCATTTTCATGTAGCAATTAGGTAAATGTAGTAAGTACGTACTTGCTATAAAAAAATATTATAAGTGTAAAAAGCAACGCTCTTTTTCACTATTTCCTTAAAAAACTTAAATCTTCTGCATCCAAAATGTGTTCCTCTTAAAACATGGTCCTTCGTGCGCTCACTTTCAACCTTTAACATTTTCTTCAATATTTTCTTGGAAATTCTGCCTTTATACATACACCAAATTTTAATCTTATATCATATTAATGCAACAAAGTTCTTTGCTCTCTAGCAGTACAGGGTGTTACAAAAAACACGTAGAATCCGTTAAAGTCTTTACAATAAAATATAATAAAACTGGCACATCTACTCATCATACAAAATAGCTTTGCTAACATCTCCAAAGAAAAGTTTCTGAAACTTTACACAAAAGTTTAGCATTTTTTTTATGGAGAGCTTCAACGAAATCGATTTTTGTGTAACAAAGCTTTTGTTCATTACGGTGAGCAATACAATGGATAAACCCCCAGTTAACAGGTACTATCTATATACCAATTTTGTTGCGCACTGTATAGGGTACATAATGCTTTGAAAAATTCAATGGTACAACACACTCACGTATGGATTGTGCTTCGTCAGTAATGGGCGTTTTACGGCCGGCTGGCTGGCCTAGTGCCAGGGGCACAGAGTAGACACCTACAGATAGTCAACTTCATATACAGGGTATAAAAAAATTGGTGTAGGAACCGTTAACTGGGGATTCTACTCATCATACTGAACAACTTTTGTTCTACGACTTTGCTTAAATCGCAAAAAAAATTTGGTAGTATGGAGGAATCCAAAAAAGTTTTTGCGAATTGAGTATAGATTCATTGGGGAATGTTTTTCAGTTTCATGAGTAGAAGCCACAGTTCATTTTTTTTCAGATATTTCATAAGGACCCTATACAATAGAACAGATGGCCGTTTGAGCAGGAATGTTCTCGATTGACGACTGAGCACCGAAAGATGTACCGTGGACTCCTACTCGGTGGTCCGTTGACCTGGTGAAGGTAGTGGTAAACCGCTGGATGCGGGTACCGCAAGACCGGTCGTATTGGAAATCCTACCTCGATGATTCTATTATCGTTTTTCCTTCATCTACCCTAAAATGATTCATTCTTTCTAAATTTTGCTTTTGAGAATGAATAATTTAAGAGAAAAATGTCAAAGTTTCACACTGTGTCTAATTCCTAACGTTTTTGTGGTATGGAGTTCTATGAACCTACAAATGCAGATTCAGGTCTCAATTTTGACAAATTTCAGATTTGACAGAAATTAGTTGCCACCATCCCCCTCGAACCCAATATCTTGAAAAATATTTTTGTTCTGTTCCGAATTACATATATCTTTTTAATATGTGCGCTTATTACAAGATAGGTTAAGAGTGGACCTTCTGTAAGTATCTACCTACTTTAAGTAGCAGGACCGGGGTTCGGTTCCGGCTTGGGCAAGTTTAAAACGGAACGTGCACAGATTAGGAGCTCGCTTGCATTTAGTAAGAGCGGGGTTAAGAAACATGGTGGTACACGAGTACCGTGGTCGAGCTTTGACTGCTTAATGGTTCTGGCAGGATGGAAAATAAATAAGTTGCTATGTGAAAAGAAATGTAAAAGAAAATCCTTTGGTGGCTCATATACAGAGTGCAATAAGTTTATAACCCGTTAACTTAGGCTAATATGATAAGAATGATATTGAAAAACGTTTGTTCTAAAACTTTACTCCAGTCGTGAGAAATTTTAATCAAATCAAATAATATTTATTGACTACAAATACAAAACAAAGAAGCACATATAAAAACAACAAAATAAAAAGAAACAATTAATCAGTTTCAATTCATTATAAAAAAAAATAAGTCACCCGCTGCGGTACAAATCCAGCGCTAAGATTGACACCTAAGATTGTATAAAAAGAGTATTTGTACACATCTAGAAATCAGATGCGCAGGTATATACAATAACGATGTGATCATTTATCGGTAAAGTTTACAAAGTTACTAGGAGTATAGACTCGGTGGCGCAACGGGTAGTGACCACGTCCTCCTAACCAGAGGTCTCGGGTTCAAATCCTGGCCAGAGCACCAATGAGTTGTTCAAAACTTACGTGCATTTTCATACCGACTGCTTTAACGGTGAAGAAAAACAACGTGAGGAAACTTGCACATCTGATTTCTAGATGTGTATGATGGTCGCGTTGCACACCTCTGTAGGTGCCCTACATGTGACCGCGGGTGATGCTAAGTGCAACACTAGACAACCGCCGTCTATACCTTGTGGATAAGACGGTGAAATGTGCCACATGATAAGAAGAAGAAGTATTTTAACCCTGACCTCTAGTTAGACCTCAATTTCTACCTTTGTCGGCCAATTCAGTCATAAACGTACACCTTTTTATTGCTGTAAAGAAGAAAAAAAGTAAAATGTTGACAGATTTGTATTCGCGCCCTTAAACTGCGGAAGTAATAAATTCCTCACAAGATCCTCAGAAAAGATGGGGCATTTTGCGAAAAAAAACATCAGCCGAGCTTAAGTATTGCTCTTTCTTATTACGAAAATGAACCAATTCAAATATTTTTGGACGGC
This sequence comes from Coleophora deauratella, assembly GCA_958295455.1. Lineage (NCBI taxonomy): Eukaryota > Metazoa > Arthropoda > Insecta > Lepidoptera > Coleophoridae > Coleophora > Coleophora deauratella. The sequence goes on from OY282402.1 coordinate 16,339,591, forward strand.
CGCTGCTGCGGGGTTTTGATTTATGTGCCAAATTAAATCTGAGGACTTTGGTGCGGTGTGGCCATGATAACTGTAGACTTCGGTATTTTTTCTGTACTTACAGGAATAAAGAGGTTTTGTGATATATTATATTTTATAAAATATTGACAAGAAAAATTTAAACGGGACTTTTACGCAATAAACTGAATTAAGTAAGTATAAGGTAAGTATGCAAATTGGGCGATCAGCTTTTGAGAATTTAAAGTTCAGTTCATTTTCATAAATAGTCAGGTTCAAAAAAGCTTAACAAAAGTTATCATTGTTCAATTTCACTATCATAGATAGTCAGTTTAAAAAAAATTAACAAAAGTTATAAGTTATACATATACGTTTGACTTTAGTACCTATAAAAGCTTAGATGTTACAATTACTAACAAACAACTACAACAAAAATACAAAATAGAAAGCCTATTTTTGTATGTCAGTTTCTCTTAGCTACTGCAGGATTGGCTGGAAAAATCCGGATTAGTCCGCCTTTGTACAAGCTATTTTTGTCGAAGTTTATGATTTCATGTATTTTTAACAGACTTCAAAAAGGAGGAGGTTCTCAATTCGACTGTATGTTGTTTTTTTTGTATGTTTGTTACGCGATTACTCCGCCAATTATGAATCGATTTTGATTTGATTCTTTTTTTGTTTGGTAGGTAATACTTCAGAGGTAGTCCTATATGAATTTTATCTACATTGATTCAGCGCTTTTTGAAAAAATCAACAAAACAAAAACATAGCAAAGTTCTAGCTGTTATAATTGAAGTCGGTTTTTAACGTGTTCAGCTTTGTTGATTATATAGAGATAGTTACTTAACCCAGCTTACTCTCTATATTTCTGTCCTAAAAAACTGGAGCAGTTTTTAATTCATATGGCTTATATAGGTCCTTAAGAAATTGATACCGTAGTCTTGCTGAAAAATATAATTACTGCTGCCGCGTGCGTTTTAGCATAAAGATAAACATTTCTACATTGAATTCGTCCTCTGCTATCTTCGGCATCATCATCATTGCTTACCAAAAGTTGAGTTATTTTTTTTTTGGGAAATCAACAGCTTGAGTAGCAGCAGAGTTGGTGCCAAGGGTTTAAATGTTACCCAGTTAAAATGTAACAATTTTCTTTTACAAAAATATCTTAAGTCCAGACATTAAGTTCCACCTTTAAGGCCCTTTCCCCCGCTGAATCATTAATGTAATTTAGTGCGGAGTACTTCCCCCCGGACTTGAGATTTATCATCGATGTTAGATAAAAATATTGCTTGCTCTGTCTAACAGCGGTTTGACTGCTGCTCAAAACTTCCTGCTTTTTAATACGTGTGGGGAGGAGGGGCGATTGGTCTTGCAGAGATTAACTAATTTTGTTCTGTCTTGCTGGGGGTGCGTGTAATTTTTTTTAGGGTATAATATAATTATAATAATAATTAATAATATCTGGGACAATTCACACACGGTCATCTGGCCCCAAACTAGGATTCCCTGTATCTTGGGAACTAGAGACTGATATACATACACATATACTTTTAAATACATACACATATAGATATATTACACCCAGACTCAGAGCAAACAATTCTGCTTATCACAGAAAAGTTGGCCCTGTGCCTGTGTGGGGATCGAACCCACGACTCTCGGATAAGAGGTCAGGATCGCTAACCACTTAGCCACCGAGTCAGTCAGGTATGTTTTTCTATTTATTTGACTGAGCCTGTATTGTGCTGAAAACTAATGCGTCTTGATTGCGAGTTTCTAGCATGTAGGTATTTAAAAAGCAGTCGGGTTGTGAATATCAAGGGATAAATCATAATGCTAATCTAAAAATAAATAAATGTTCCTGAAAAAATAACAGACAGTCATCAAAATAAACAAATATTTAAACGATCGTGTAAATAAAATATAAATAAATATTCCGGGTTAAGTAACATCCGTTCGGTAAGTAATAAGTTTATATTAAGTCTGAGGAATATTGCCCACACTGGGATACGATCTAAGGACTTTTGTTACCTTTGAGACCTTTATGCCTCTATTTGTTGGGTGGTGATAAGCTTAGGAACGCCCTTACAATCTTTGAAATATAAAATTAATTTAAAACGTAATAATAAACGTATAAACGTAAAGGTAGGAACTCATAGTGCTGGACGCCTCGTAAGAGGTGGATTGATGATCTTACCAGGACGATCGAACCGTGCTACGTTTAGGTCTATGGGGTAGGCCATTGTTCGGTAACCAGTTCCGTGGTCATCTAGAGGTTAAGGCTAAATTAGCCTCGAAGAAGCTTGGTGTGCTCAATAGATCTCGATCTCGACGGTATTTTACTGCGGCCCATCGCCTGCAACTTTATAAGGCGCAGGTTCGGCCTCATATGGAATACTGTTCTCATCTCTGGGCAGGGGCACCCCAGTACCAGCTTCTCCCTCTGGACCGCATTCAACGGAGAGCAACTCAATTCGTTGGCTGCCAGGATATTTCAGATCGGCTTGACTCCTTGGCGCTGCGTAGAGATGTAGCCTCGCTCTGCATTCTCTATCGCATGTACAATGGGGAGTGCTCCAAGGAATTGTTCAGATTGATCCCTGCCGCCTCTTTTCACCATTGTTCTACGCGACAATATATTAATCCTCATCACTTAGATGGTTGGCAGTCCACAACTGTGCGTTTCACTAGAAACTTTCTGCCTCGCACAACCAAACTGTGGAATGAATTGTCGCCTGCAGTATTTTCGGACCGATATGACATTCAAACCTTCAAGAAAAGAGCGTACTCCCATATCAAAGGCCGGCAACGCACTTGTGACTGACTCCTCTGGGGTTGCGAGTGTCTATGGACGGCGGTAGTCGCTTACCATCAGGTGATCCGTCTGCTCGTTTGCCACCTCTGCCATAAAAAAAATCAACTTCTGGTTTATATTATGAAGATGTAAAGAAACAATTCGAAATTTTGATTGCTTTATCATACCCCGGACACTTCATACAAATTTCGCGCCATTGTTTACTACATAGACATTTATGTTTGTACACATGTAAATGTGTGCGTGATGTAATAAGGTTGAATCGAGATTCAATAATAAGCCCTCATTGTTTTTATTGTTAGCTATCAATATAAATAAAGTGAAGGCTGTATAGACTTAGAAGACTAAGAGTTAAAGTCTTCTAGTCTTTCTTTCTTCTTTTTAAGTCTTTCCTTAAAAAATGAAATTATCTTTGGTTATTATACTGTGCTTTGGTTTGCCAACCCCTTGACAAATGGTCACACATCGGTCACACAGGGGGGTGAGGTAGTATTCAGAGAGCGGCAGGGATGTCCATACTGTATAATGTCCTTATACTGTGTTGCGTTGTGTATAATGTCCTTTCATTCAAGAAAATATACTTTAATATAGGTATGCACCATGAAATATTTTTTCAATGGAGAAAATGTTTTTATTGTAAGAGTCGAAACTTAAGTTATAAAAAATATTATTTATGCAGTAAGAAACAAATCTAAGACATCAGAATCTCTTGGCGCACAAAAAATATCCAACTCTTTTTTTCGTGTAGCTAGTTAAAATGCGAGTAGATATGCCTTATCCGATTATGGATACAAAATTATGTCGTACTCACTCAACTGAAGTATGGTTTCGGAAAACCTAAAGATCACGATTTTACAAACTTCAGTACGCTCTGAAAATATTATAGGTATTTTGTCTTAACATCTCGAAGTTAGGATAAAACCCATAGCGCTTCACGATATATTCAAATAATACTGACTGACTCGGTGGCTAAGTGGTTAGCGATCCTGACCTCTGATCCGAGAGTCGTGGGTTCGATCCCCACACAGGGCAAACTTTTCTGTGATGAGCAGAATTGTTTGCTCTGACTGATACACCCAGACTCAGAGCAAACAATTCAGATCTATATATGTATGTATTTAAAAGTATATGTGTATGTATATCAGTCTCTGGTTCCCAAGATACAGGGAATCCTAGTTTGGGGCCAGACGACCGTGTGTGATTTGTCCCAGATATTATTATTATTATTATTTTGAAACATGAATTTGGGCTACTCTGACCACTTCGCGCTAGGCGAAGTGGCAGGAGCTACTCCAGCAGAAGCACAGTCGGCTGGAGGTCAGTGCGACGAGGAGAGAAGGCGTATAATATTATTATTATTATTATTATGCAGAAATATAAATTTGGGCTACTCTGACCACTTCGCGCTAGGCGAAGTGGCAGGAGCTACTCCAGCAGAAGCACAGTCGGCTGGAGGTCAGTGCGACGAGGAGAGAAAGCGTCGGACAATCCGGGCATTGTCGAGGAGGACTGCCTTTTGCATAGCCGCTATTATCGGTCTGCCACTAAGTCCCAGCCGTCTAAGGTTACGATCCAGGTCAGCAGGGATCAAACCATTAACGGACAGGACTACAGGAATGATTTCAGTGGATTGCACTTGCCACACATCCGTAACCTCGTGTGCCAGGTTAAGGTACCGCAACCTCTTGTCGTTAAAGTACCGCAACCTCTTGTCTTAAGGTACCGCAACCTCTTGTCTTATTATTATTATTATTATTATTATTAATAATAATATCTAGTTGTTTATTTCAAAGTCAAAGTTAAAGTCTAATATGTTTATTCGAAGTAGGTAGCATTGTACACTTTTCGCTAATCGTTTTTTAATCTACCTAATACGATGTTTCTTCCACTTGGAATGGAGCTCGTAAACTCGTATTTTAGTTCGTGTATTCAGAATACCAAATCGAACATCATCAGCATCGGTCACACAGCGTTATTAGCATCTACCGATACAACCAAAATGTTCGTAACAATAATAATAAATATTATTTTAAAAGCCTCCCTGCGTTCCCGAAATCCCCTTCCATTAAACGAGTGTGAGTCAAAGACGTTTATGTGAAGACCTCGTCTTCCGTACGTTTTATACAAAATGTTTTTCAGAATAATTAGCACCCGTCTTGGTAAAAGTTGCATAACCAAAAAACTACTGAACCAATTTTAACCAAATGTAACCAAGAATATCTCGATCAAATTACCTTTCAATAAAAAAAAAAATTTTTTCAAAATCGGTTCATCCGTTTAGAAGCTACGATATCACAGTAGACTATACACTAAAACACACGTTAAACTTATTATTTTTAACCGACTTCAAAAAAAGGAGGAGGTTCTCAATTCGTCGGAATCTTTTTTTTTTATTAACTAAGATTAAGGGTAAAAAAAAGATGACAAAAGACTGATGGCCCATCTGATGGAAAGTGGCATCCGCCACCTGTGAGTATCCTATGAGCATGTATATCCCCAAAAGGGTGCCTTGCCGGTCTTGAGGGCTAAGGTGTGGAATGCCTCTTATGCCTCTTTGTGTGTCGGGGGTTAAAAATTAAAAACCTACCCAAAATTATTTTACTGATGTAATTTTTAAATGTGCGGCTTGTGTGGTCGCGTCGATCACGCAGGTTAACTAACTACAGACACGGACATAACCTGGATTGGTTTGTCTGTGAGTGGTTTTTATCTCGACCGTTTCCGTGTTTCTCAAGGCACGTTAAGCCGTTGGTGCTGGCTGCTATCATTAGATGGCAATCGTTAAGCCATGTCGGAGGCCCTATAGGCGGCATGAAAACTTCTGACACTGGGGTTGGCCACTAGCCCCACAACCTCCACCAATCCGAACTTGGCCCCTTGGCCTACATAACCTTTCCGAGTTATGGGAAGAGACCCTTGCCCCTGCACTGGGGACGTTATGGGTTGTTAACAATAATAATTTTTAAATGAGATAAGCCGCCAACAACTGGTGACAGAAAGTTTTCATGAATCAAGCATTCCCAACGTAATTTACCTATAACTTATACCTTTACAACATGAATTTAATGTCCATGTTAATGGGGATTAATACTTAATATCAACAGTCATTTGACAAGCAGTCATAATACTAACACCGTATGACCAAAAGCTGGTTCAAAATACCAGTTGCTAAAAAGGCAACAGTTTATTTGAGCAATATGTTAAAATCCCAACAAATGCTTTTATTTGAGATTTTGATGGGGATCATCCGCTATGTAGCTTTGTCTTTCTCTTATCTCGTGGCACATTTCTACCATTCTATCGCAAGGGGTATTTTTAGACATTAATATTGTATCGCCTGTGTTTCTTATTAATGTAATTAATAATTGACAAATTTATGTACATGAACATCTTTATAATGACCAGAACACTCTGTTACCGCGTTAGATATTGACATTAAATATTTAATTATCAAATTTAGTTTAACTAATTATTATTTTAATTCATTATTTAGTACTACTACTTTGTTAGTAATAATACTAATATGGGACTATTAGTGCCTGAAATAAATTATTTTTATTTTATTTATTTATTTATTTAGCATACCCAAGTTTTATTACAGCTGTATTTCTAAACATAATTAAATCCCTCGAATATCGAGTGACCGTAATATTATGATAACATTTTTATTGATAAACATTCACTATTAAAGTAGATATTTACTTCCAGTGCTCGGTGGCTCAGTGGTTAGCGGTCCTCACTAATAATATGAGGGTTGCGTGTTCGATTCTCATCTAAGGCAAACATTTATGTGATGAGCGTTTGTTTTCTCTGTGCCTGGCCTGGATGTAGGTATTTATTGCAAGATAGCTTCCTTAAAACCATAATAGAAGGAAAGGTAGAGGGGAGAAGAGGAAGAGGAAGACCAAGACGAAATTATATAGAACAGATAAAGGAGAAGGTTGCTGTACGGTCGTATCGAGAGGTCAAGACGATAGCAGAGGACAGGAACAGTTGGAGATTACTCCACCGACAAGAGCATTGCTCTTAAATAGAAGAAGAAGAAGAACGATATTCAGTTATGTTGCAACATCTTAGTTGACTACAAATGGGCTCCACCTATTAATCGCCGGCACCGATGACCCAGTCCTCATGAAAGACTAAGGTCTCTGGAGCAGAATCCAATTTACATTCAATGAACGTTCATTGAACGAGCCCCTCCCCCGAAATGATGAAATTCGGCACAAATGGATATCCCGTGTTGCTTTATTGCTGCTGACGGGAGCCCGCGGTGATGGTTGAGCCCTTTTCGACTTACATACAAATTAAAGTACCTTCTTACTTATTAATAACTTAATTCGCTAGTGGAAGGGTTTTATTATGCAAGGTCCGACTTGGTGGGTACCACTGCTCGCTCTATACCTGCCGCCAGCAACGCGCAGTGCCGGCGGGTGGCGCGAGATACCCAGCGCAATTACCGGCATAAGAGGCATTTCATCTTAACCCTCAAGATCGGCAAGGTACTGATAACCCTTCTGGGGCTATAGATGCTCATAGGCGTCAGATGCCGCTCTCCATCAGGTGGGCCGCAGCCTTCACCTTACTCAATAAAATCAAATATAATGATGTCGAAACGTGAAATCTCCTTTTCTGCTATCCAATTTTACAGGTTCTATTCACGCAATTGTTACCCTAGGCTAAGCACCTTTCAACTGCGAGTCACAACTAGTTGAGCCATACCAAAAAACATATCGATGACATAACTGGTTTAGCTAGCTTGCTAGATAATAATGTAAAATGACAAAATACCAAATTGTTCTGGCTGATTCTTCTATAAATCTTATTTTACGTCAACTTTATTAAATCGTCATCTGGAAGTCTCAATCTGGTCTTCCATTTACTAATATGGTTACCTATGATGGTGACTTCGCTTCCGAGTGTAGAGTATGACCAAATATTTAAGAAGTATGGGAATAAACGCATTACCGGTGCTCCAACAGTGACACTCTCTGGATCTTTAACGGAAGACTGCCAAAAGGGACCATCGCACTATACCGGTTTTTGACCTATTCATATACAAATACATATTAATCAAGAAGTTGTTTCAAAAGAAAAAAATGTTACCAAATTATTGCGTAAAGCTATTTTCGACTATTTGTGCGATTCCCATTCAAATGTTCAAGTTGTGATAACTCTTTCAGAAAAACAAGGTTTTTTTATTGTCACGAGGTTCCTGGAATAGAATCGTTTTGGAGTAATATATATTCAGCGTAGGTGTAGATGGTAGAAATTGCGTTTCGCGTCACGCTCATCCCAGGAGTGTGTAACTGTGTAAGTGCGTAAGGGTTGACTCAGACTGGTGTGGAGGCGATTATTTGAGCAAACTATTATGTAGTAAATTTATATTGCAGGCTCTCGAGTGATTACAGAAGACCGAATGATGTTACCGTAGTGTTGGGAGGAAAATTCTCCACTGGGCTATGAACTTGCAGTGGTACTTTGGTCCTGTTGCAAGCCTGCAGGGGTTGGGCAACATTTGTTGCCTTCATATTGCTGTCCAGAAATTTGTACCGTCATACTAATAGCCGGCAAATTGGGTTTTGGACGAGAATAACACTTTGACCTCTTAAGAGTTTTAGAACTACAGTGGAAAAATGGGTGCCAGCTTTTCTAGCATCTTAGACGGGGATGGAAAGTGAGTTGGCACAGTAGAAAGTGATTTCTTTAAGCTGTCTCGCCTTGCCTTTAAGGCGGACAAGGACTCGATTTCTGAGTAAGGTATATTATAGACCTGATAGTTTTAGCGTACGTAGAAGAGTACGAGACTGAATGTTTAGGTGGCGTAGAAACTTCGTGTAGCTTGACCAATGTGTCAGTTATAAGCTGAGGACTATAATGATGTTATCTGTCACACTGGATTTTTTATTTATTTTTTTGTTCGGGAAACAAACAGGATTAAAATCAATCTATAGAATTTAACTTATAACTATATACTTAATTAACAGAGTTTCTGCAGATAAGCTAACATTTAACAACACGTTCCTGGTCTCTGACTAGACATACAAATTTACGCTCAGCTTCACTTCGCTTCACTTAGACTCAGCTCCAGTGTGAAGTGGCCCCAATAGTGGAGTTTGATTGAAATAAAATCGCATTATTATGGCGTCCTTTCCCTTCCTCCTGCGATCCTGGTAACTGGTATCTTTCACTGACACTTGCCCCTGAAATAGAGTTGATTCAATTGTTTTAGGGAAAATATGGCGTGATATGCGTCAAGTATTATCACATTTAAAATAAGTGAATCTATAATAGAAACCCCACGTTTATATTTTTTATCACAGCTTACTTTTAGTGCTTGTGGAAGAACGCTAATTATCAGGTTTATAGCTTTCTCTTTATCGCAGGTTATGGGCACTGTCGGTCGGACTGCTCACAAATCTTAGAAATTTTTACACACTTATTTTATTTCGAATGTAAGGCTGCGGCCTGGACGCAAGCGACGGCGACAGCGACAGCGACAGCGACGGCGACAGCGACGGCGACAGCGACGGCGACAGCGACGGCGACAGCGACGGCGACAGCGACGGCGACAGCGACGGCGACAGCGACGGCGACAGCGACGGCGACAGCGACAGCGACAGCGACAACTGTTCACGACGCAAGCGACAAGGTCACTGGGTTTGCGGCGATGTAGTGACGTGACTCTGTCGATGTCTGTCTGTCGCGATGTCGATATTTTCATAATTATTCTTACTAATTTAAAAACACTTAACACTGACTCAGAGGTTTGCGCTCCTGACAATAGTCAGGATCAATAGATCCGAGAGTCGTGGGTTCGATCCCCACCCAGGGCAAATATTTCTGTTTTTTTAATATTACTACTAACTTGCTAAAGAAGACGTAGATTAGAACTAGAATAGAACAGTCCAGAACATTCGGGAGTATTTGAGAGCACTCTACAACAGTCCCGGAACAGCGGGGTGCGGGTAGTGAGGACCGGTCTGCGGGAGGAAGGTGCGGGGTGTGGCGGGGATGATAAGCGGCGTGCGGGGCAGGGTGAGGAGCGGGGTGTGAGGGGAGGCGTGGGGTGCAGGGGGAGAGGAGCGGGGGGAGGGTGAGTCGCGGGATGCGGGGGGGAGCGGGGGGGGGGTGCGGGGGGGTTGAGGAGTGCGGGGGTTGGAGTGGTGGGGGGTGCGGGGTTGAGGCGCGGGTTCCGGGGGAGAGGAGCGGGTTGCGTGGGGGGGGTGAGGAGAGGGGTGCGGGCGGAGGAATGTGGTGCGGAGGTGAGGCGCGGGTTGCGGGGGAAGAGGAGAGGAGAGGGGTGAGGGGAGGCTCGGGGTGCGGGAGGGGGAGGAGCAGGGTGCGAGGGAGGGTGAGTCGCGGGGTGCGGAAGGGCGAGGTGCGGGGTGCAGGGGAGGGTGAGTCGGGGGTGAGGTGAGGGGTGAGGGGGGTGAGGCGCAGGGTTCGGGGGATATCAACTCCCTGAGCAAAGCCGGGCACCCCGCTAATATCAAACTTTATCATTTTATTATCTGAAACTATTTTTTCTTCCCAAACTATCGATAGTTTAAACTGGTTTATCGATTAAAGAAGAACGTTCCTAAACGCGCGACGTCCTTGAAATGTCGCTCGTCGCTCGTGTGTCGCCGCGCGTGTCGCTGTCGTCCAAAACAGCTCCATACAAATGTATGGAAATGATCAAGTCGCTCGTGTCGCTGTCGCCGTCGCTGTCGCTGTCGCTGTCGCCATCGCTTGCGTCCAGGCCGCAGCCTAATTGTTTGTTAACGTAAGAGGCTCCTAACACTTTCCCACTTAATGTGTTTACAGAGTAATAAGCAACTTCGGACCTAAAGTTAATGCCTACCGACACATCTTTGTCAAAAATGGTCTTAACCGAGTTTAAAACCGAATCACGAGTACCTATAACGTTAGAATCAGCCATCGCTCCCCTCGACCATCAAAGAAACAAGACGACACCAAAATTCGACTTTTATGTCATGAAAGAGTGCATGATAAGTAACACGTATTCTATAAAATTTTAATTCTATTAAATTTTTGTTTGATATTTAAAAGTTATTAAAGGTTGTTCAAACACTAGATTTAGTAATTGAATAAGATATATGAACATGTATAGATCATCCAGCCCATAACTTTTTTGTTGATATTAATTGTAATAGAAATTATGATTTTTATAAAAAAATATGTTGAATCGAGTTTCTTTAGTACTTGACGTTTCTTTGGCTTCACTTACATTTCCAGAAACGTTGAGTGTTCAAGTTCCGATTGGTAGGAACTTTGTACTAGGTACTAGGCAGGTAGGTTTTGGGAAGTGTTAGTGGAGCGGAGCGATTACATTTATGGTTTATGGATAACATTACAAAATTTCAAGCCACCTATAAGGCCTCTGACAGGGCTTAACGCCTACCATCTTGTGATAGCAAGCAACAGCTTCACGTGCCCTGCTAAGCACGGCAACGATCTAGATAGACGCCAGTAACAGACAAAACTCTTTCAAGTTTTGTCCGTGCTTGTAATTAGTTAACCGACGGGACAAAGAAGCCGAATTTAGTTACGATTTACGACGGCTAAGAACATTAATTTTTAATGTCCAATGTTTGTACTAATTACAGGGATGCGGTGGCCTATGCAATGTCCTCGTTTATTAAAACTTTCGCACATGAAATCGCTTCTGTATCGCTATTGTGCAAATGACGCACAGAGGCCGTCGAAAACGCGGTAATTAACGCCTCTCACTGTCCCCTCTGACTTTGATCAATTGCGAACTGATACATTATATGCGTCTATATGTTCTATGACAGTACGCGTGGTTGCGCCGAATCAAGGGGATTTAATTAGATTTGAGATGATCATTTACTATACAGGATGTTAAAATGTTAGAGTACTAAAAATAAATAAGCAACCATCTCACCCGCATTTAAGAGGTTAGGCCGCCTTGAGAGTAAGCACGAGTAAGGCAGGCAGTATACAGGCTGTTAATAAAGTGCGTTCCGAATTGAAATTTGGACCTCAGAATCAAGTATAGAATACAGGAAAAATATTGATAAAACCTTGTCTTCAATTATTTTTTAGATTCCCATACTACATCTGAAAATTGAGTCAGAATTTGTATGAGAAACTGAGAAAAAATTTACATCGGATTTTTTCAATATTTTATACTTACTTGATTCTGAGTAACCCCTTAAAATTAAAATGTACTTTTTTTGCAACGGTGCAACGAATTAATAATGCTTAGATATATTGGTTTAAGCGCAGATATAGTTAACAGGGAGGGAACTGACGTAGGCTAATTTTGTTATTTCGGGAATCACACCGGGAACCCGTAAATGATGCAACTTGCCAAAAAAATAAACAATAAAACAATATTCACCCGGGCAGAACCGTGGACTATACCTAGTGTATAATAGAGCAATCCGGTTGCAAATTTTATACCATAGAAATTGTTTTCAAGTAATTTCGTGTGTTTATACGTTAGAAGTGCGATCTGTTACTTCGGTTAAAGAAAGGAGTTCCGATTTTTAATAAGGACCGCCGTCAGATTTAAAATATATATATATATATATTTTTGAGTTTGATATCTGAACTCCCGTGAACATATTTCCTGACTGCTTGTGACGTTTTTATAACCGTTCTTTTCACCCACCGGTTATTTTTTGACCGGCCTACTGTGATTCAACCTCTGCAGGTTATATTTTTTAGGGTGCCGTCGTCACTGGCTGCCGGAAAACCCTTCGTTTCCAACGCACACTTCCTGTCGTGCCACTATATTCATTGCACGGGCGAAAAGGTTCAGCAGATTGTGGGATAAGAAAATAAAGTTGTACCTTATGATGAAAGTGACAAGAAAGATGGGCATATTTGACAGCATTTTCCAAAAAAGAAAAGTGTTGCCAAGGCCCATCGCCTATTCTTGGTTTCTTTTTTATTAATAAGGATATGTCTTAGTTTATGATGAAAAATATTTTCTCTATGTCTTATCATGTAGCACAATTTAACCATGCTATCTACAAGGTATAGTGTAGCATATACCCAAATAGTTATACCGCAATATTTAATAAATATAAAAAACCCTTCCCGAAAAGTTGAGTGTACAAGTTCCGAGTTACAGAAACTTTGTACTAGATAGAAAAAAAAGACGATTTAAAAGTATGTGTACAACATCTACTTAAACAAATATAAATTAAAAATAAAAAACTTTGACGTTGACAACAAAACTGAAGCTTCTATTTATGAAACTGAAGAACTTTCGCCAAGGAATCCATAGTCATTTCGCATAAATGGTTTAGTTTTTGAAATTTTCCAACAAGTCAGTAAGTTGATCGTGGGACAGTATGGGAGGTGAAACAATAGGGTTTTTCACCATTTTTTGAAAAGTATCTCAAATTGATCATTAGGTTGGAAAAAATCCAAAATATTTTTTTATTTTTTTTGTGAAACCTATAAGTACCCCAAAAACACATTTTAAATTACCATTCCCAATTAGAGCACGAAAACGCTAGCCGCCATGATGTTTAGGTCGTGACGTCATTTCAGGAGTAAACAAAACAGCTCTGTACTAAAATTTTGACACATATTGCGAACAAAATGTCATTGTTTACCACTATTGTGACGTCACATAACAACCAGCATGGCGGCTGTCGTTTCAGATATTTGAAAAACAGATTAAAAAACTCGATTTTTGTAAATCAAAAATAAAATGTTTCTTCTCATTTTATTATATAGAAATCATATTAATTCGATTACTTATTACAAATACTACAGTAAATAAGCAGTTTTAGATTTTTTCTTGTATATAGTAAAATACCCTATTTTGCGGAAATTGACTATGGGTATCCTTCAAGAAAGTGAGTTCCGTACAGATTTTTGGAAACCATTTCTCCACATAACGGTTGTCCTTTTTGCAGTTTAATCGTCGGGCGTCGACTACGCTCCCTTCTTCTTTTTCTTATCGTGTGGCACAGTTAACCGTTACATTCACAAGGTATAGACGCCCTGGTTAGATATTACTATCAGCTGATTTCGTTAGTCCTTTGGATTTTCTAAAAAATGCCTTCAGATCGAAAAAAGTTTTTCAGTTGCATCTACCATTTGCGGCATACTGGGCACTTTTACTTTTACCTTTTTGGAACTGTTTGTGAATTTTCTTGTAAAAAAGAAACACAATAACCGGAAACAGCGAGCCGGAGGAAGCCACTTCAAACTTTTATACTCTTTGGTGGGCCACCGTTTGGCGACAAAATGCTTTGGTGGTGTCTTCCCAACTTTTGTTATGAGCTTCGTTTTTTTTTACTTTCAACTTTGTCGACTTCGCTATTGATCAGACTTTGTCCTGTCTTCATAATGTTTTCTTCTGTAAAAGCTTTCGAATAGTATTTTGAAAATGGTAATTTCTTCCTTTAATCCATTTTACTCAGTGTGAGTATATTTACGTTATGATTTGCAAGTGATTTTTTAAGAGATACTGAGAAAATATTCGACTAGTGAGATAAGCTTTTTCGACTATTTTAATGCAAACTTTTTTACGTTTCTACATTTTTTATAAATTCGTCCAATATTTACTTTTGCCCTTGAAAACATTTTACGTAATTAAATATTTTTTTTACCGTGAAAGATATATTTTCAAGGTTGTGTCGCTCTAGTTTAGACGGAAAACACACTGGTCCGAAAATCGGACGGGAGTCCGAAGCGACGAAATTCGCATGCAACAGCGTTCCGCAACAACGGACGATTTTCGTCCGAATTTCGTCCGAAGCTGCGGTGCACGACAAAGGCACGGATTTCGAACCATCGGACGATTTTCGTCCGAATTTCGTCCGAAGTGACGATTTTCGTCATGCGTTTCATTCAGTATTCGAACGTGTATGTATATATGTATGTTTTTGACTCGGATACTTCTTGTTATTGTTTGTAACAAGGGTCATTTCGTAAATCCCCCCGAGCCACGCATCCCGCAACACCCCCGCGCGCCGCTTTGTAGCAGTGTGGCCACGGAAGAAAGGTGTGGCATATGTGGCATATCGCACCTTCGGAGGATGATGCGATTTCAGTGTGTGGTACCCTGCGATTTTTGTATACAAATCAAAATTTTACAGTACAAAGTTTAAATTCGGACTATCGCATTTCGTTGCGATGTCCGAAGCAGTGTGTTTTTCGCCTTAATCTTAATATACGAAAAACGTTTCTGAAGATAGCTTTAATTTGCCGGGAAGCCTGACTAAGGTCGCTAGGTCAGACCGTGAAAAAGAGAACTCACAATATTATTTAGACTTTCATACAGACTCTGATTAATTATAACTTGGGTTTCTTTAAAGAGATTTAAAATTACAGGCTGTTAAAAAAATGTGTTTGAAATTTTAAGGGGTTACTCAGAATTAACTATTGAAAACAGAAAAAAAGGAATAAAGAAATTAAGAAATTATTTTACAGGAAAAATATTGAATAAATCTGATCTGAATATTTGTTTTCAGTTTCCAAAACAACTTCTTGATTCACTATTCAGATTTAAGTATACGAAAGTGAAAAAAAAAATATTTTGGATCGGATTTTTTAAATATTTTTACTGTTTCCTATATTTGATTCTGAGTAACCCCTTAAAATGTCAAACGCTCTTTTTTAACAGCCTATATATAACTTGTCTTTTTATAACAGCCTGTATATAACTTGTCTTTTTATAGAGGATTTAATACTGAGGCTTATGTTTGAGGCTGTTATTAATATGTTTGTATACCATAATTTTATTGGTTTTATACTCGTAATTTCTTTGATAGTAAGCTGCGAGAAGAATCTAAAGAAAAGAATGAGAAGATTTTTTTAAAGAATTCGTAGTCTGTCTTGTCAAGTAAATAAGAAATAAAATCACATTTTAATAAAACTATGAACGATTCATGGTTTTTGGAAGATAATTCAGTAAAAAAAACTAGAAATGCCATAAGTCACAAATTTGTGTTTCAATAATTTCTTAATTTTATATCCACTTGTAATATAATACCGATTCCCAGTAGAAATAAATTTTAAAACGTAACCGGGCATATAAGCTACTAGGACATACATATAATATAAAAAAGTGTATCCCTCTTAAACGGTTTACCGCAGCATCACGCACGAACCCGTCCCTCATAATTTCCAATTACAAAGGCACACCCGCCGCCATTGCTGGACCAGTTGAGAAATAAAGTAGAAATGTAAAAATAAAGAGAGATAAATTTTCATGAGAATCGACGTGTATTAGGAACGTTTATTTGTTGAAATGAAACAAAACGAAAATTACATGTAAAATATTTAGTGGGTAGGTATTATAGCAAGTAGAAAATGACGACTTTCGATGGTTATTTTTCTTCTTACTACGATTTGGAACTAGTACAACGGAACACGAATAATTTTCTTACCAAAAGAACACACGGTTTAGGTAAAAATTAAATCCAATACAAACTTTTATCATAAAATTACATTTCTATATTCAATCCAAATTGTTTAAAGTCTTTGAAGCTATTTTTAACATTTTTAACAATTTGTGCGAAATTTCTCGGAAAGAAAACATTAATTTAAGTTTAATTGAAAGCAAATCAAAAAATCTGCAACTTTCAGTTTTTTTAACGTTTTTTAAAACTTATAAATTTATTTAAAAAACACTTAAATCGAGAATCTGGCGATTGGTTTAAAGAAGAAAAAAGAAAATACATTTATTCAGTGATTAATTATTCAAAAAGTACATAAAATATCGTAATGGATAACAATCACTGAAAAGGGCTACAACTCAGCATGTGCTATCCTCATAAGATGATAGCGCTGATTTTCAGCTGCTACCCTTACGGTTTCGACGTAACCGGAATCTGAACAGCCTTTTCTAAAGAATCTTAACATTCGGAGCAAATACATAAGTACATGTAAGTACTTAATTACTCTCACATCTACCCTCACATTTATCTATCTTCGTATCAGGGTTGTTGCGGATGCAGATTTTTTTACATCCGCGAATGCGGATGCGCATATTTAAATGCTCATATCCGCGGATGCGAATGAGGATGCGGATCTTAAGATTTCTTTAAGAAAATTTGTATGGGAGCGCATAAATTAAAAAAATGATACTAATCCCTAATTTTTTTATTAAATAAATAAATACTTAGTAAAAACTGGAGCATTATATTTGATAAAAAGTAACTTTGGTGCCTTTTAGTCTAATGATATACTTTGGTACTTACTTGAAAATAATAGATTGAATGAAAAAAATCTTATTCATATACTTTTTGTAATTAATTAATGTACAAAATTAAATTTCTGAACCTAAGTATTACACTTATTAGCTATACTGCACTAGATCCGCATCCGCATAAAAATCCGCATTGAAAGATGCGGATGCGGATGCAGATGCGGATATCAAAATCGATGCGGAAGCTTCGCATTTGAGGATGCGGATGCGGATATTCGCAACATCCCTGCTTCGTATAGCTGTTCTGACAGTAATATAACAAAAAAAACTATAACATTCCGTGGCAATGCTATAAATAAAGCTGAAAATGTGAAAGCTTACTGAGAATAATGCCACTAACTTCAAAAGCGTAGTTGAAGACTTCATAAACTACAGCCATCTGACGCTCTCCAAATCATTTACACCAAATTCAATTCCGCACTCCACAATATTAAATATGCGGCCATTTTTCAGGGGAACTTATTCCAAACACGTCATAAATATCATTTGTTTAAGTTAATGGTGTAATAAAGTATCTATTCAGCTGCAGTGCAGCGCTGTATTTTAGCTGCGAGCGCTGAATGCAGCCAACTGTACAAGTTGATATTTAATATTTTACTGGAATAGCTGGAAAGATAAATATGGGTCGCTTTATTTTTATTTCATGAAATGTAGGTAATGTACTATTAAATGATACAATATCAATAGGGTATTTTACTCTATACAAGAAAAAATCTAAAACTGCTTATTTACTGTGGTATTTGTAATAAGTAATCGAATTAATATGATTTCTATACAATAAAGTCAGAAAAAATATTTTATTTTTGATTTTCAAAAATCTAGTTTTTTAATCTGTTATTCAAATATCTGAAACGACAGCCGCCATGCTGGTTGTCATGTGACGTCAAAATAGTGGTAAACAGTGACATTTTGTTCGCAATATGTGTTAAAATTTTAGTACAGAGCTGTTTTGTTTACTCCTGAAATGACATCACGACCTAATTCATGGCGGCTAGCGTTTTCACGCGCTTATTGGGAATGGTAATTTAAAATGTATTTTTGGGGTACTTATAGGTTTAAAAAAATCAAAAAAAATATTTTTGACTTTTTTCTACCTAATGATCAATTTGAGATACTTTTCAAAAAATGGTGAAAAACCCTATTGTATAGGTTTCTCCTGAAATATGTTAAAAAAATAATGTGGACTCTATTTATGAAATTGAACTCCCCAAAGAGCTCAGAACGCTAAAACGAAAATTTTTATAATAATTGGTTAGCTGAATCACCATTTTTGTACATAAAGTCCAATTATTATTATTTTTGCGATTCTAGAATTTCCATATTGAATTCTTGATGAGCAGATTTGTTTATTCAGGTGTGTATTCAATCTATGTATGTGTAGTATATCAGTCTGGTTCCCATGACACAGGGAATCCTAGTTTGGGTCCAGACGACCGTGTGTGATTTGTCCATTACAATTTATTATTATTTTTACTCAAACAAATGTCATTTCTTTATTTCTTGCTCTTCTTTACTAACGTTCAACGGATTGGTTTGGTTGGACATGCTACAAGAAGACACGAAGACTCACCACAATGTTGCCGTCATAATAAAGAAGGCCGCTAAGTACACGGAAACTCCATATGCAGGTGTAACAGAAAGATGTGATAATACTTCAAGGTTGGCTTTTACCCATCAAACTGAACAACTTTTGATCTAAAACTTTGTTGAAATCGCAAATAAATTTTAGGACTTTTCAAACAAACTTGGTTCGCAAAAAAAAATTAAGTCCAAAAAAGTCAAAAAAAAATTTTGCGATTTGAACAAAGTTGTAGAACAAAAGTTGTTCAGTTTGATGGGTAAAAGCCAACCTTGAAGTATTATCACACCTTTCTTTTACACCCTGTAATACTTAGCCTACATCAGCTACCTTTTCCTGAATTCAAGATTTCACTAAACTTATTTTGTCCATCCGAGCTGTGTCCTATCCATAGTAACCTATCCTTGGCTGAGCGTTTCCTTGCACAGCGAACACAGTTTATAATATATAGCATCACTCGTTCAGTACCTGCATAATATCCTGCGAAGTATACATTGCACCTGCATATTTCACAAAGATATAGGCAAGAGCGCTTAGACAGCCCCCTTACGCTATACACAAGTCGGCCGAAAATTGTACCTACTACATACCTGCTTCAATTTGTTATATGTGAGAGCTACAAGGAAAGTGATGAACTGATCACGGTTTTTGGAGATGTAACTTATAATTCAAATAAATACACGACAGAGACGGTCATAACCTGGATGGGTTGACTGTTAGTGGTATTTATCTCGACAGTTTCCATGTTTCTCAAGCCACGTTAAGCCGTTGGTGCCGGCTGCTATCATTAAATAGCAGTCGTTAAGCCATGTCGGAGGCCTTATAGGCGGCCTTAAATCTCTGACACTGGGGTTAGCCACTAGCACCACAACCTCCACCAATCCGGACGTAGCCCCCATGTGTGGAGTATGTCCTTACCTTCAAGAGGTATGGGAAGAGACCCGTGCTCCTGCAATGGGGACGATAGGGGTTGTTAACGAATTATTTTTATGGACATTTTTATTTATCAAATCATGATTTGACTTTTTTATGTTTTAATAATCTTTATCGTTTACGCAGGAGGGTGAGGTCGCCTTTAGGGATACAGGGAGTGTCCTTATTGTGTGTAATTATAATTTCACGTTGTGGTTAAGATGTCGTGGTCAGATCCCGAACAAGACACATGACTTTAATGAAAGTTTGCACTTTAAAGCTTAATACTTCAAAAACGAATCCCTGAATCGGAAAATGGTTTTTACAAACCCACAATATTTTTGAAAGACCTATCCAACGACATCCCACACCATGGGATAGTCGATAAAAAATCATCCCCACTTCATGTTTATACCCTGTTTCTTTTTTTCAAGATTTTATTTTACCACTTTGTCGGCGTAATAATTATGCATATCCCTGCGAAATTACAGCTCTCTAGTACCAATAATCTCTGAGCTAAGCCGCGGACAGACAGACAGACAGCCAGACAGACGAACATGGCGAAACTATAAGGGTTCCTTGTTGACTAACGAACCCCAAAAACCTAGCCAAAGTGGTAATTAACTGTTAACACAAAAACCCATTAACTACCGACTAGTTAAGTCGTTAATAATGGTTTAGCATCTACTATAGGTTAAAGAACCAACAAAATATAGCTCTAACAGAACAACCGCGTTGTTATACGGCCGCGGACGCGGTTGTGTCATGCGGAAGATTGGTGGCCGCTCCAAGGACCATTTGCATAAGCGGTGCTACTGTTTCCGACACACGCTGTGTGTGGTCGCAGACATACGTTATGATAGAACAGGCAGACTTAACAACTGGTTCTTCTATTTAGGGTTTAGGCCATGGACTGGATGTCAGAGGGTTAACTTAAATCCTTGTTTACTGTGAAGTTTAAGATCACTTGTGGCCTTCCACGTTATCTAACTAAATCATCAACACTACATCTTCCGGCAAGCGATCGTCACTCGAGAACTTGAAGATTTTTTCACCATCGGTTATCAGGTATACAAGCTACGAGTATAAAACCTGCCCGTTTCCACTTTAACCTTCTTATTCTATGAGCTAAAGGGCTCAACAGCTGGGATAAATGGTTGTGGTTAATATAGTTCTACGGATTTTCTAATTTCGGATTCGATCACGTAAAGAAACATTAAGCATATCTGTCTCCACAGCCTGTCTAAGTATAGGTCTCTCTATGTCTAGTAAATGTCAGCTTGTGAACGAGGCCAAAATGATCGTTCTAGGTCAAAGTTATTCTGTGTTGCATACGTACTTTACCAACATGGCCGATTTGCAGTTTTTTCGCATAATTAACAAAAGTAAACGGAACGTGCGAAGTGAATTTTAAAGATTTATTTATTTTTATTTATTTATGAACCAACAAAAATGTGAACATAATTGATATTACGTAAACAGCTACAGTAGTATAAACTGTGTCGCAGCTGTTTACGCCCAGCTCCGGATGAGAGTGGGTTCAAACTTTAACAATTTTAGTTACAATTGTATAAAAGTACAATTAGTTGCTAAAGACATATTGTTATACAAATTTCTTAACACAAGAGATATAAAAACATAGAGGTAAAAAACATGTGTGTGTATGAGTGTTTGAGAGCGTGTATGTGAGTATATGTGTATGTATGTGAGTGTATGTGTATGTATGTGTGTGAGTTAGTGTGTGCGTTTGTGTGTGCGTTTATGTGTGTGTTTGTGTGTGTGAGTGTACGAGTGTGAGCCTGTGTGTGTGTAAGAGCATGAATGTGATATGTAGGTAGATTAGGTCATATTGTGTCAGTAATCAAGTTTCCTGTTTCAGCGTAAGTGAGGGTCTGTAACCAGTTAGCTACTTTTAGTTTACATTCTCGTGAAGATAGTGGATATATATTCAAAGCCTTATTCACTCTATTGTAAAGACTAGGACTGAGATAGTGGAAGTGATTTTTGGAAAGTACTATTCTGCATGGGATTAGATTACAAACTTTATTTTTCCTGCGCTTGTTTTTAAACAAATTTGGGTCATAAGGTACTGTGGAGTTTTTCCTCAATATTACATGCAAGAAAAATAACTGTCGGACAGTAGCGGTATCGGATAGCGGGTATGAACATCGAATCATAAATTATTCGGCTCAGATGTGACAACTTTTAATATAATTGACCACGCTGAATACGTTAAAAACAACCGACTTCAATCACAACAATTCTAACTTTGTTGTTTTTGTTGATTTTCTCGAAAACCGCTGAATCGATTTCGATAAAATTTATATGGGACCACCCTTTCAAACAAAAAAAGAATTTTCAAAATCGGTTCAGGCGTCTTCGAGTAATCGGTGAACATACATAAAAAATAAAAAAAAATAAAAAATAAAGATTCCGACGAATTGAGAACCTCCTCCTTTTTTTGAAGTCGGTTGAAAATACAAAAGGACATATATAAAAATATGTTCAAACAATTTGTATACCTCCCCCTTTTGGGATTAACATAATCTTAAAATATTAATTCGCAGGAAACAAAACTACTTTCGAAATAGAACAAATAGGTACTCTATCTAAATTTTCGGCCTTAATTTTTGCCAACAGTACCATCGCATCGCTTTATAATTTTCATCATAAAATACTAACAAACATAAATATACAGGGTGTAACAGAAGTGTGTGACAATACTTCAAGGTTGGCTTTTACCCATCAAACTGAACAACTTTGGTTCTACAACTTTGTTGAAATCGCAAAATTTTTCATACAAATCGATGAGCTGGCGAACCAAGTTTGTGTGAAAAGTCCAAAAAATTTTTTGCGATTTCAACAAAGTTGTAGAACAAAAGTTGTTCAGTTTGATGGGTAAAAGTCAACCTTGAAGTATTGTCACACACTTCTGTTACACCCTGTATACATACATACATAGACAAAATTAATTTAAGACACCACATTAAAAAAAGTTATAAATTTAAAAAAAATACAAAAAAAACATACATACATTTTATACCATTATTAATGAAGATTTTAAGTGGAAATGAAATAAATAATTGTTTCTTCTTAAATATCGTAACTTGTAACTAAGGCTATAACATCGGAAAGTTATGAACTTCGCGTTCAGTCACTTTCTCTCTGATTGGACACAACTGGTGCTGGCTTCCCTTTTACAGAAATATTCGTAATTATAATATCTATATTTGTTGTTAATGATATGGATATATAGGTCGCGTCAAACTTTAAGATCGCTGAAGGGTACTGAGTGGGGGAAGTGTGCGTTCACTTGGAATCCTCACGCTCGAATTTCGAAGTAGTTCCTTGGTTCCAGAGATGAGACTGCCAGCGAAACATTCCGCTAGCAGCCTCAGTGAAAAACTCGATTTTCTCTGAAACTATGATAGCACATTTTTTTCCTTTGGGCACTATTAGACAATAAATATTGGCATAATCAGAATATCAAAATTCGAGCATGAGGATTCCAAGTGAACGCACACTTCCCCCACTCAGTACCCTTCAGCGATCTTAAAGTTTGACGCGACCTGTACTAATACAGACATTAGAAGCAACTACTCGGAGCCACATCGTTTTGAAAAATCTTGCAGATTGCGCACCGAACCCCTCTTTTAAATATAAATGATAAATATGTTGTTAATAACCCATTACGTCCCCACTGCAGGGGCACGGGTCTCTTCCCATAATTCGGGAAGGTTTAGGCCAAACTCCACACGGGGACCAAGTCCAGATTGGTGGAAGTTGTGGGGCTAGTGGCCAACCCGAGTGTCAGAAGTTTTCAAGCCGCCTATAAGGCCTCTGACATGGCTGAACGACTGCTAGCGATAGCAGCCGACACCAACGGCTTAACATGCCTTGCGAAGCACGGAAACGGTCGAGATAACTGCCACTATGTGCCATATTTAAAGATATATATATACGTTTGAATATATACATTATACATTCAATACAATTTGCTCGTAATTGTCTACCATTTACACGATCAAAAAATCAACCATTATAAAATATAACACCCAGATATATACAGAGCATAATGGCTGCTCATCACACAAATGTTTACCCTAGACTAGAATAGAACCCACGACCCCCGGCTTAGAGATTAGAAGAAGTAATAACCTGACTTATTTTTAAAAAAGCGGCCAAGTGCGAGTCGGACTCGCCCATGAAGGGTTTCGTAGCAGCAAGTAACATAATATAAAAGTTTTTGTAGTTCGTTGTAACTTGAATGAAAGGTAAATTGCGGTTTACGATTTATGACGTATTAAAAAAACTACTTACTAGATATCGTTCAAACCAATTTTCGGTGGAAGTTTGCATGGTAATGTACATCATATATTTTTTTTAGTTTTATCATTCTCTTATTTTAGAAGTTACGGGGGGGGACACACATTTTACAACTTTGGAAGTGTCTCTCGCGCAAACTATTCAGTTTAGAAGAAAATGATATTAGAAACCTTAATATCATTTTTGAAGACCTATCCATAGATACCCCACACGTATGGGTTTGATGAAAAAAATTTTTTTGAGTTTCAGTTCTAAGTATGGGGAGCCCCCAAAATTTATTGTTTTTTTTCTATTTTTGTGTGAAAATCTTAATGCGGTTTACAAAATACATCTACTTACCAAGTTTGAACAGTATAGTTCTTATAGTTTCGGAAAAAAAGTGGCTGTGACATACGGACAGACAGACAGACAGACAGACAGACAGACATGACGAATCCATAAGGGTTCCGTTTTTTGCCATTTGGCTACGGAACCCTAAAAATGAAACCCGACTACATTACAATGTCATTCTCGGGATCAAGACGACTCTATGTCGGTGGATTTCAAAATCAGCTAACTCCACTTGCAAATATGGCTGAAGTTGTGCCAACTGACATTAAGTTAGGGATAGTGTACTTTATGTCAATGACCAACGACACTTCTCAAGCTAAAATCCATCAAGCCTTTTAGGCTACAGATCATGCCAAAGAAATATACATACATACATACACCCGAAAAACATAACCCTCCTTCTGGCGCAGTTGGGTAAAAACTATGACACAGAGTCAACAAAGTGATAAAAAGTATAAAGCGATTAAAGCGACAATGTTTGAAGTGTCGCAAAAATAAATTCTCATTACCTTCGCAGACTTGGTGGGGCCAGTTTTTCACCGGATATTTTTGCGCTTCTTTACAAAGTGGTTTTTAGAACAGGTTTCCAAATAAGGGTGTCATGTAAAAAGCGTCCGTGGCGCAGCGGGTAGTGACTCTGTCCTCCTAACCAGAGGTAGTGGGTTCAAATCCTGGCCAGTCCACTAATGAGTTTTTCGAAACTAACCTGCATTTTCAAACCGACTGCTTTAACGGTGAAGGAAAACATCGTGAAGAAACCTGCACAAGTGATTTGTGATGTTCGCGTTGCACACGTCCGTAGGTGTAAATCTAAATGCCCTACACGTGACCGCGGGTGATGTTAAGTGCAACACTAGGCAATCGCCGTCTATATCTTGTGGATAGAACGGTTAAACGTGCCACACGATAAGAAGAAAAAGAACAATGGGGTCGCCCTATCAAGCTCTATACACGCTACGATAATTTAGTTCTTTTTAAACCTGTAGCGAAAAAGAGGGTAGTTAAAAGTTTGAAGCCTATATAATAATATCCGGGACAAATCACTGGTGATCGGAAATTCGGATGCAATTTCGTTTTTAGAAAGAATAGTATGGATATGCCTTTCCCAATAAATTTATAGATTTTTATAGAAAAATATCCCTGGATATCGGGATCGTAAAAAGCGTTGATATTCTTAATTGAAATGATCTGATTGTAGTGAATGTTGACATTATTATAAATGTTATGTATGTTATTATGTGTTTATATCCACAATTTATTTTATATACATAGGGTTACCGGTAATCCTTGTAGGAGGTGATAGGGGGGCTAAAATGTGAAACATTTAACACTACATATGTATGGCCAACAGTTTCCAATTCATTTGACAAATATAAGTTTTTTATTTTTAACCGACTTCAAAAAAAGGAGGAGGTTCTCAATTCATCGGAATCTTTTTTTTAATTTAATGTATGTTCACCGATTACTAGAAGAAGTCTGAACCGATTTGGAAAATTATTTTTTTTGTTTAAAAGGGTATACTTCACAGGTGGTCCCATATAATAATAATAATAATATAATAATAATCATTTATTAGCAGGCAATAGCACCCATATCACATCAATAACATTTAAAATAGTAAAATTTAAAATTAAAAGTTATATAAAATAATAAAATAAAATATACAGCACAGTATATTAGTCATTTTACGTTGTCGCTCCGATGTATACCAATCCAATACATAATTAACGGTCCCTCCATACTATCATAGACCGACTTTATAATAGCGTTTTTAGTGCGACGTAGTCTGTCCCAGAAAGAGAAAATACGAGACCTGATGATCGCAAAAAAGTCAGGCACTCGGGCCTCGGCGAACATACCCGACGTGCTGCAAAATCTCGGCAGCCGCATGAGAATACGGAACGCGTCATTGTAATGCACTCTCATGGTGCTGTACGCCTTACGTGTGAAATCCGCCCACAGTTGACAGGTGTATAAGCAATGGCAATAAGCGTTAAACAAAGTTAACTTTACCTCCTTGCTACACCTGCCAAATCTACGCGCGAGCATATTGCACCGTACCGATAATGCCCTTCTCTCTCTCTCAATATCCTGATCATCTTTTAGATCGGATGTCAGTATGTGACCCAGATACTTAAAATTATTTACAACCTAAATTGCTGAATCATTCAATCGAACCTCTGGAATATTCTCCGGACCCTTTCCCGCCCTGAACACCATGAGTTCTGTCTTTTTTACATTGTATTTCAATCCATGGGCATTAACATAATGCTCGCAGACTGAAACCAATTTTCGCAACCCCTTGATCGAGGGGCTGAGCAGCACCATATCGTCCGCATAACTTAAGTTATTTACACATATACCACCAATGTGGCAGCCGATTCTGGTGTGTCTCAGCTCCTCGATCAGACCGTTTATGTAGACGTTAAAAAGGTCCGGAGAAGTAAGCCCTCCTTGACGTACCCCGCATTCTAGTCTATATGGATTTGAAGTCGTGTCGCCCCATTTTACGCAATTCGTCTGATTTCCGTACCAGTACCTCAACACATCCACCACACCTTCATCGATTCCGGAGTCACGCAATTTCTTCCAGAGAATCTTATAGTTCACTAGATCAAATGCGCGACTCAGATCGAGGAAGCATGCATAGACCGTCGTCTTTCGTGATTTATAGTAACCGACAGCATGCTTCAGTGCTAGTATGGCGGAATCCGTCGAGAGACCGGGACTGAAACCAAACTGTGCGTCATCTATCTTAATATGCTTCAGCAATTCAGGCTGCAACATTCGTTCGAAGACCTTGCCAATGACAAGTTCCTAGTGAGATCGGTCTGTAGTTAGTAGCCGCTCCTAAATCGCCTGTCTTATTTTTAGCTATTGGTGTGACGATAGTCTTCATCAGATCGGGTGGAAGGTATGTGTACTTAATGCATAGATTATACAGACTGCACAATTTTAAGCGTAAAACTTCACCACCGTAAAGTATATGCTCTATGCTTAAGTTATCATGTCCGGGAGACTTACCCCTTTTCATTTTTAAAATAACTTTTACAAGTTCATCAAGGGAAAAAGAGACAGCAGTGGTTAAAATTGTTGTCCTAGGTATAGCATTATCCAAATTAGACTCCCTGTGTTGATCTTCAGCGGGTAATGGCTCTATTTTGAAATTACTTGCAAACAAATTAGCTACACTACTATGATCCTGCAAGCTCTCCACACTGACAGGTAAACTTTGTTTGTAATTAAATTTCTTAGTATCTTTCCAAAATTTTGCAAAATTCTTTTCATTCCTACTCGTTGCCAAAATATCTAATTTTATTTTCACTTCATTAAGTTGACACCACCTCAGTTTTTTCTGTTTTTTATATAATCCTCATACACCTGTCCAGTGGAGGGCTTACCGGCCATTATCATACATTTAAAGTGTATTCTGTACAACCCATGCATCTCGGCAACATGATAATTCAATCCCGGAATATAAATTTTATCAAAATCGATTCAGCGATTTTTGAGAAAATCAACAAAAACATAGCAAAATTGGAGTTGTTGCGATTGAAGTCGGTTGTTTTTAACGTATTCAGCGTGGTCAATTATATTTTATCCACTTACAGCGAGAAGTTTGTATGGGGGAGTTAATTTTCCTTGAAATTTGAGTAAGTGTAGCTGTTTGGGGAAAATTGTTCAGATCCATGCGTTGATATTAACATTTCAAGTACTTTAAAAGGACTCTGTACAGCATTAACAAAATAGGCGTAGGATTCGTTAACTTTACAAGTAGGCTCATTGATTTAGCATTAATATATACAGTTTCAGACTGACTCGGTGGCTCAGTGGTTAGCGCTTCTGAGTACTGATCCGAGAGTCGTGGGTTCGATCCTTACCCAGGGCAAACATATTGCGGGACAAATCACACACAGTCATCTGGCCCCAAACTAGGATTGCCTGTATCTTGGAAACCAGAGACATACATACATACACATATACAATTGAATAGATACATATATACATAATTATATTGGATTGTTTCAAAATCTTTTCAGTGAAAAAAATATTTATTAAAGTTAAGCCATGTCTGGAAAAATGTTAACATACATGTAATTAATCAATACTCTCCTCTCTTTAACACGGCAGAGTTTCAAACTTCTGGAAGCTTCTGGGCACCAGTTAGTGAACTCTTTTGTGTAAGATCATTAAAGACATTTTTGACTGCAAATTCGTGGGAGTCAAGGTCATGGTAACGTACACTGCTTAGTTTTCTTTCATATGGCGGTCATATCTGGTGAATAAGGAGGGTGTGCTATCTGTCGCTAACCGTTACGACCGAATAATTTCCGAACTTTAACACTTCTGTGGGGTCTTGCATTGTCCTGCACCGGTAGCATGGCGACATATCTCGCGCGCGACGCGAGTTTTAAAAGTATTTCTTCCATTCTAACGCTAAGCTAATGAAAGAGACAGCTGAGCTGTTTTCTCGAGTTTGGCGCGACAAACAGCTTTGTCTACGCTTCATGCTACCCATGCTGGAGTATATAAGGAGCTGATACATTGTTTCGCCAAGCCCACTCGCCAAGAAACTCTTCCAAGAAATCAGCGTAGACATATTCGTTGACAGTTCTTCGGGTAAAAGCTTCCAAATAGCTATGCCTGAATGATCCAGTACTGCCAAAAGCATTAACTTGTTTTCATGAAGCTCTTCCTTGGGTACTTTTGGAGCTGAGCCTCATCTAGTACCCAGGCTCCGCACTGACCTTTGGAGACCGCTCGGTATAACCCAACCCAAGTTTCACCTATAGCGAGGATATTTGATGACATATTTTTTCGTGTCCTATAAAGACATAGATTTGTATACGCTATGTTTTCACTCGTTTCTTTTTGTTCTTGTGTAACATATGGCAACCAGTCACCCAAATTATTGACATATTCTTAATCTTGAGTCAAAATTGGTATATAGTTGAAGGTTCAAGGCCAATTTTGGCGCTTAGTTATCGAACAGGTCTCACTTCTTGTACAACTTCCGTAACCTTCTCTATATTCTATTCTGAGCGAGAAGTTCGCGGACGTCAAGGTCGTGAATCTGGTTCTGGGTCTAATTTCCCTTGATTGAGGCGTCTTAGCCAGTTATACGCGGTGCGCTCTGCTGGAACTAGAGATGGCACAGCTTGTCGTAGGTATCGGTAGATCGTTCCTCCATCCCAGTTTAGAAGCCAGCCAAACTTAACAGAAATTCTCTGCTCAGTGTCACTTATTTTTTTTATTGTTTTTTCCTTAGACATTTTTAATATAGATATATTTTAAGTTATCACTGTTTAAACGTTAAAAGTTAAACTATTTGTCTATTTGTCTTTGACAATTACCTGGAACAAAAGATACATTTTTTTTTACTGAAAAGACTTTTGAAACAATCCGATAGATATAAGACAGACAGACATAGAGCAAACAAATCGGCTCGTCACAGAAATGTTTGCCCTGGGTGGGGATCGAACTCACGACTAAGCAGATTTGTTTGCTTTGTATCTGGGTGTATTGTATATATAATATATGTATGTATTTAAACGTATATTTATATGTATATAAATATAAATACAGGAAATCCTAATTTGGGGACAGATAACCGTGTGTGATTTGTCCCAGATATTATTTATACTATACATACCTACATTGATTTGTAAGAAAAGCTCAAAGGTTTGTTTTTAAAGAATTTATAAATTCATAAAAGCCCCACTTATCGAGCCCAACACCTGTTTTTCACACCCTGTATAAATGACAGAAGCGTGTTCCCAAGAAAAGTCCTTTTTTATTTCATGATGAGTTTTCAAAACAAAAAAAAACAAAGTTTGTGACAAATAACGTTTTCATTTACATTCAGAATTGCTTTGGTCTCAAAAAGTTTTCGCTCCTCACATTATATACCTAGGGATATATTTTTTCTTTGGTAGCATAAATCTCTTTTGGTCTTTCTTGAAAAAATATTTATTGACTACGTTTCTCGGAGTTGGCTGTATCAATAATAAATTATGAAATATTATTCACTCAATAGCTATTTTATATTGAAATTGCAGCAAAACTTATCCGCTTACACTTTCATTAAATGTACAATTAGTGACGTCAGTGTCCACAACTTCAAACAGTTTATGAACAAAATTTCATTTTTTTTGACGAAAAGTAAATCAGGTGACTAGCAGTGACTAGAAGGGATTGAAGACTGGGCAGGTATTGCAGCCGCTGCAAATGCAAAAGAATAATCAATATAATTAATTAATATTAATATTGCAAATGCTTACAGACGGGCGGTAATCGCTTTCCATCAGGTGAGACGTCAGCTTTTTGCCACTTAAAAAATAAAAAAATGGCATCATAACATTCGCTTAGACGCGAAAAACCGTTTCGAAAAGAAAAACAATAATTTAATTACAGGGTCCTCCGTCAACAACGAAATCTATTTAATTTAAAAACAACCGGAAACAAGCAAAGCTATTAAAATTCATTTGATGTAAAAACTGTTTTCGCATACAATTAATTAAAATTGAGTCAACAACTTCATTGAGGAAATAGGAATCTGTTTAAACTTTCCACGGGGCCACCTAAATCACCAGTATACAATTACTCCTTGATGGAGTGGCTGGCTTGCTTGCTTCATATCAGGAGGTCGCGGGTTCGATTCCCGGTGGAGTCCAACTTTGTAAGATTCGATTTGATTGGTGATAGGGTATTTTCTGAGCCTGCCTGCCTGGCTATCACCATCTTATCTAAGTCTTGGTGCCAAACATCAATGTTAATAGCATTGATGTGTTCATGTGATTGTGCATGAGATGAGATTGCCTGTTCTCCATTGCGTTGGAGAATCTTATATTTATGTTTTCATTATATTATTTTTGCTTCGACTGTATGGGTTCCTTAGTAAAATTTTAATACATTTGAACAAAGGCAGCAGCATAATTGCAGCGATTACGTTAGGTAGGAGCTTTGATTCTATTGTAGATAAGACTGCAGTGCGGTTAAACGGTGAATGCGGACATTTGGTATCCTACAGTTGTACTAAACTAAAGCTTCCTGTTATATATAACAAGAAGCTTTATAAAGGAATAATTAGGGTACGTAGTATGCAAAACTGTCTATTGGAAAGAAAATTCCCAATAGTCCTACTGGTAAGACTACTCAGTAAGACTACTGGGAAACACGCGCTTAATATTAATTCATGATCAAGGTATAACGGAAGACGTAGTGTAGGCAGGCCTCTTACTCGGTGGACCGATGATCTGGTGAAGGTTGTGAGAAGCTTCGGGATGTTATGATGAACAAGAGATGTATTTTGACCCAAAGTAATTCGAGGATCTCCCCTTAGATTATGTATTCTATGAATTATAACGAAGACTTTAAGGGTAGGTATTATAATCCCGATGTACTTCCTCTTATGCAAAATGCAGTTATACTATTGGCTAATCATTTTAAATTTCATAATTATGTTAACAAATGTAATTCAGAAACTCATAATTATGTTCCAAAAAATTTATTCAGAAAAAAAAAAATGTGTCCGAATTTGCAGCCGCGATAAATCCATTTCTTCGGTACACTTCTATCCTGGATACAATAATAGCCACTGGCAGTAAGTACCCAATCATGTCCTTATATACTCACCGCGGACGA
The DNA here is from genome assembly GCA_958295455.1 of Coleophora deauratella. Taxonomy (NCBI): domain Eukaryota; kingdom Metazoa; phylum Arthropoda; class Insecta; order Lepidoptera; family Coleophoridae; genus Coleophora; species Coleophora deauratella. The sequence continues at coordinate 16,371,397 of OY282402.1, forward strand.
CAACCTAGAAATTAAAAAAAATGTCAAGAAAGACAGAGATTTTGTGGCTGAAATAAAACTATATTATTAGCCAGCCCAAACAATATAGATTGATCATTTAAAATTGACGCTGCATTCCAAATATATCGTGTTAAGCCCTGTTAGCTGTCTATAATAGGCCAGGAGCCGTCAATATTTTACTTGCCCTAGACCAGCAGACGCGATCGAGATCGAGAGCTGAGCAAGCACGCGCGGGCTAACGCCAATATTAGTCCAGCGATGCTTTAGCACAGGTACTATGTACCTACTTATTATTAACTGACTCGCTAGCTCAGTATAGTTAGCGCTCTAGATAAAGACTGCTACGAAGTAGCGCTCTTGGCTACTGATTGGGATTCGAGGGCAGTGGGCACGATTCCCACCCAGGGCAAACATTTCTGTGACGAGTAGATTTATTTGTGCTGCATCAAAAAAATTTTAAAATTCAAAATATTTTTTATTTAAGTAGATTCTGTACGCATACTTTTAAATCGTCTTTTTTTTCTACCTAATACAAAGTTCCTACCACTCGGAACTTGTACACTCAACGTTGCGGAAAGTGTTGGCGGAAAATCTGGGTGTATCATATCTATACATTTAAGTACTTATTTAAAAGGTATATTTAATCTTTATACATATTTATATCAGTTTCTGGTACCTAAAGGACAGGGAATCCTGCTTTGGGGTCAGATGACCGTGTGTGGTATGTTCAAGATATTTATTATAATACACAAATAATAATTATAATATAATAATTATTACTAATAACCCATATCGTGCCCACTGGTGGGGTACGTCTCTGTCCATGCTTCGGGAACGTTCAGCCTTACTCCGTGGGGCCAAGTCCAGATTGGCGGAGGTCGTGGGGCTATTAGCCGACCCTAGTATCAGAAGTTTTCAAGCCTACAGGTGAACTGACTGACACGGCTTAAAAACTTCAATCTGGTGATAACAGCTGGCACCAACGTTTAACCGTATCTTGCGAAGCACGAAATGCTCGATATAAATGCTACTAATTGTCAAACCCATCCAGGTCATGACCGTATCAGTATTCAAAGAAAAAAAATAGACTCTTCGTACAATACGACTGACTCGGTGGCCAAGTGGTTAGCGATCCTGACCTCTGATCCGAGAGTCGTGGGTTCGATCCCCACACAGGGCAAACTTTTCTGTGATGAGCAGAATTATTTGCTCTCAGTCTGGGTGTATATATCTATATACACGAGTGAGTGAGGGTACCGGAGGCCCAACCCCCCTCCCCCTCCCCATTCCCCCTTCCCCCATCCCATTTCAAAGGTCGGCAACGCACTTGTGACTCCTCTGGTGTTGCGGGTGTCTATGGGCGGCGGTAATCGCTTACCATCAGGTGATCCGTCTGCTCGTTTGCCACCTATCACATTAAAAAAATAATAATAATAATAATGTATGTATTTAAAAAGTATAAGTGTATGTATATCTGTCTCTGGTTCCCAAGATACAGGTTATCCTAGTTTGGGGCCAGATGACCGTGTATGATTTGTCCCGGATATTATTATTATTATTTATTAGTTCGATCAGTCCGATCGGTCAAATTTGTATGAAATGCCAACTTTTATAAGAAAGGAATTTTTTTGGCGTTTTGAAAAAGGGGGTCTTGGAAGAAAGCAACACCCTGGACATACAAACATACAACAGATACTTACAAATACCCAAAAATTATTACCCTCTGTACACACCAAACACTCAATTCAAATGTCGCGATATTACCTACTACTACTACATAAAAATATAACGATTGTACACGCGCAAATGTATGTGTGTTGCGTGGCTTGCACTAAGCAACCATCACCAGACCTTACCCGCAGGGGTGAGGTCGTTTTTAGAGAGGGGCAGGGAGTGGTCGTGTCGATCATGAAAGTTAATTGACTACAGACACGGTCATGACGTAGATGGGTTTGACTGTAAGTGGCATATATCTCGACAGATTCCGTTCTTCGCATCGTAAGGTACGCGAATTATTACTGGCGGCTTCAAAACTTCTAAAACTAGTAGCTGCTAGTATCTAGTGACTAGCCCCAGTAGCCTCACAGCCTAATTCTAATTCTGTGCTAATACTATACAGTACCAATTCAGAAACTGTACCCTCAGCTTATATACAGGGTGTAAATCTGCATTCTCGCCATATTTTCAGAGGCTGTACTTTATAATATTATAAATCATTTAAAGATATTGAGAAACTGTGATATTAAATGGTTAAGAAGTTTTAAAGCAAAACTGATTTGTAGTTCATGTTAGAATAATTCAACTTGGCGCTAGATCTCAGCGGAACAAACCAGCAGTGGAAAAGTTCATTCATTCATTCGTACACAGCTGATATCAGACTTTCCTTCCTACTTCATGGGCTTAGGACCAGCAAAAATACCTTTTCGTATTTTTTTGTTACTACTACGTACACAACACAGTAACTACTTATTCATAATGCGGATAGACATTAAAATGGTAGGGTTGAAGTATTCATGTATTTTTGGCGTAGTAAAAAGTCTCAAATCAGCTTATTTACACATGATTGAAAATGTACAAAAAATATTTACACATAATTGAAAATGTACAAAAATTAACACACGACTAAAATCAAGTTTTTTACGAAATGTTCAAAAACTTACACATTTAAAAATTCTTAAGTGCTGCGTAGCAACTGTTCGAAATGCCCGCCGTTCTGCACTAAACACAGACGAGCGCGTCGGCGCGAATTTTGTTTTAATTTACGCAAAACATACGTATTCTGTCCGACTGTTTCAAATGCAGAGAGCACTTTTTCACGTAAATCAACACTTTGAGCTTCTTCCTCATACGCAAGACGTTTAACATCGCCCCATAAATAATAGTCCAATGGGGTAAGGTCCGGGGATCGCGCTGGCCAGGCCACGGGGCCTCCACGTCCTATCCAGTGATTACCAAATTTTTCACTTAGGTATTCACGCACTTGTCGTCCATAGTGAGGAGGAGCACCATCTTGCTGATAGTAAATGTTCTGGTGAAGCGAAAGTGGCACATCATCTAACATCTCGTCTATTACATACTGTAAAAGTTCAAGGTATGTAGTGCTGGTCAGACGCCCTTCAATAAAATAGGGACCAAGTAAGTGTCCGTCAATTATTCCAGCCCAAACGTTGAGGCTAAAACGATGCTGGAATGAGTGCCTTTTTGTTTTTCGTGGGTTATGTTCACGGTGAGCTCACCAATGTTCGTTGTGGATACCATTGAACATACCCACTCTTGTAAAAAGACATTCGTCAGTCCACAAGATATGGGCATTTCGGTGCCGAAGAAGCCACTGGCAAAAGGTTCTCCGTGACGCGTTGTCCTGTTGACAAAGCTCTTGGACCTTGCGGAAGTGAAAAGGGTGCATCTGTTCACTTTTCAACAAATGCCACACCGACATGTGATTAACATTGAAAATCCGCCCCGCATCCCTTGTACTTGCACGCGGCTCTCTTTCAAAGTACTCAAGGATAGCTTCTTGTAGTTCGACAGAGAGGCCTACGCTGCCTCTTCCTTGAGCGTGAATGGGAACATCAAACTGCCGGTGATCTCGCAGCCTTTGCGTGGCAGCCAGCATCACTTCTCTGGATGGCCTCGGACGGTTCGGAAACATGTCCACAAACATTTCAACAGCTTGTCGTAAGCTGTTACCACTAATAGCGTATAAACGCACCATCTCTACTAACTCAATGTTAGAATAGTTCTCCGTCATTTTGAACTACCTACAACGCGGGCGCGCGCGACGCGAACTTAGTACGAGAACACCGACGCGGGAGCCGTCGGTACGTACGTCGCTCACGGAAGCGTAGCGGCGACTGAACGACTAACCTCACGGGACTCAAAGACACCGACGAGTGCCGACAAACGAACGAGTGAACGAGTGAACTATGCCGCCGCCGCTGCTCTCTTGCGCATAGTGATGTGCACAGGTCGACAAAAATAGTGATTTCAACCAAAATTTTCGATAAAAAATATTTGTATTTAAAAATTGCCATAAAAAAAGAATGTATTTTTTTTATTGTTTTGTAATCAGTATCACTTGTATATATACCTCCGTAAATATGGCGAGAATGCAAATTTACACCCTGTATATGTAGGTAGGTTATAGGTTACCTGAGAGAAACGCGCGTATCTCTCGAAAGCCGTTTTAATACTGAAGTAGACAACAAGCAGTCGTTAGTTATAAGGCAGGTACACTGCAGTAAGTCAGATAAAAGCCTTCTAACCAAATATAAGATTAAGATTTAGAATAGAGAAAAAATCCAAAATGTAAACAAAACATTCTAGAATAGACAGATTTGCATATCAATGAATTAGCTAATTCGCAAAAGTTTGCAGACGATCACAATCACTCTCGGAAATTTGATTAATCAAACTAAACTCAAGTCATGGCTCCTCATCCAAAGAATAAATATTATTTTGGAAGGGCAGACCAATCCATTTAAAATTGGGACCTCTTTGACGGATCTGAACTGGCAGTCGGTATTATGATATACAGATACAAAAAAAAGTTGAAATAGAAATTAAAATAGCAAATAAAAAAACTAAAATTTAGTTTTCAGACACCAAAAATTTTTTTTATTTTAATTCTTACTTTTTAGGGTTCCGTAGCCAAATGGCAAAAAACGGAACCCTTATGGATTCGTCATGTCTGTCTGTCTGTCTGTCTGTCTGTCTCTCCGTATGCCATAGCCACTTTTTTTCCGAAACTATAAGAACTATACTATAATACATCCTATTTTTAAAGGTGGTTCCAGGCACAATATAAATAACTACCGTCCAATCTCAATTTTGACTGCACTTTCTAAAATCTTAGAACGTATAATGAATAATAGATAAATTGGCTTTTTAGAGCATAATAAAATTCTATCGCAATCTCAGTACGGGTTTCGGCGTGGAAAATCGACTGCTGATGCTGTTCATGACCTTACAGATTACATAACTAATAAGATGGATACTGGTCATAAGTGCATATCAGTCTTTCTTGACCTAAGTAAAGCGTTTGACACAGTGTATATTCCACACCTTGTTAAAAAACTTGAATCCTTAGGAATTAGGGGCAAATCTCTCGAACTCTTCTCAGATTACCTAACTGACCGACACCAATCTGTTTTTATCAATAATATCACCAGTGACGACTTGCCTACTAACTTCGGGGTGCCTCAGGGCTCTATTTTGGGCCCTACCTTATTTTTAATTTATGTTAACGATCTCTGCCAAATCCAACTGCCCAATACAAAAATAATAGCCTACGCAGACGATTCTGCACTAGTTTTCTCAGCCAAGACCTGGAAGGGCGTTTTCGAGACTGCTCAAACTGGCCTAAACACAATTTCCGCATGGCTTAACCAAAACTTATTAACCCTGAATTCATCCAAAACAAAATATATGATATTTGGAATGCGCAATAACTCCCTTCCTGTAAGAGATGACTATAGCCTTACTCTTGTGAACTCCAAGACAACCAACCCTGCAATTGCCATAAACTTGATTCAGTATGTACTATAAAATATTTAGGATTAATAATAGATCAACATCTCACATTTTTACCACATATCGAGACACTTTCCACCAGAATCCGTAAATTGACTTTCGTTTTCAAGCAAATCCGTCATATCGCTGGTAATGACATAATCAAATCTGTATACCAAGCACTATGTCAATCCCTCATTACTTACTGCATCACAGTTTGGGGTGGCGCTGCAAAAACACACTTAATAAAAGTCGAACGTGCCCAAAGACTTATACTCAAAGTAGCTTATTTTCGACCCTTCTTGTTTCCTACGACCGAACTGTATCTACTTTGTCAAACCCCCTCAGTTCGCCAACTCTTCATCCTTAACACTATCCTCAAACAACACGGTTATACCTCTCCTACGGAAGTTGCTTCGACAAGGCATAGACCTTTGGTTTGCAAATTACCGAAGTGCAACTCCTCTTTCACTAAAAGATTCCTCAGCTTTTTAGGTCCTTATCTTTACAATAAAATAAACTACATTCTTCATATTACTTCCCTAAACAAGTACGAATGTAAACAGACTCTTCTAAAATGGTTACTACAACTAGACTACGAAGATACAGAAAATCTATTAAAATCTAATTAACATAACATGAAAATACTTTGCATATGAGCACACACACACACACACACACACACACACACACACACCCACACACACCCACGCACGCACACATACACACACTCACACACACGCACACACACACACACACACACGCACACGCACATGCACACGCACACGCACACGCACACGCACACGCACACGCACACACACACACACACACAATTTCCATACAAAAACAATTTTTGTTTCTCTTTTAAGTAAGAAATTGTTTAGAAAAATAGCTTGTTCCCTCTCGTGGGGTAGAGGCCTGGTGACCTGTAATACAGACTTTTCCAAGTCTAGCTCAGGTACCAGTCCAACACATCCTATTTTCTGTAAACATAACTTTTATATTAATAAGTTTAATGATGTGTTTTGGAAAATAAACATAATTTTATTATTATTACTGTTGAAACTTTGTAAGTAGATGTATTTTGTGAACCGCATTAAGATTTTCACACAAAAATAGAAAAAAGACAATAAATTTTGGGGGCTCCCCATACTTAGAACTGAAACTCAAAAATTTTTTTTTCATCAAACCCATACGTGTGGGATATCTATGGATAGGTCTTCAAAAATGATATTGAGGTTTCTAATATCATTTTCTTATAAACTGAATAGTTTGCGCGAGAGACACTTCCAAAGTTGTAAAATGTGTGTCCCCCCCCCGTAACTTCTAAAATAAGAGAATGATAAAACTAAAAAAAAAATATGATGTACATTACCATGCAAACTTCCACCGAAAATTGGTTTGAACGATATCTAGTAAGTAGTTTTTTTTAATACGTCATAAATCGTAAACCTAAACCGTAAATCGTGTACCTTTCATTCAAGTTACAACGAACTACAAGAACTTTTATATTATGTTACTTGCTGCTACGGAACCCTTCATGGGCGAGTCCGACTCGCACTTGGCCGCTTTTTATTTTATTCGTATGCGACGGATGACTCCTAGTCATCAGAGTTAATTTTTAACAAACGACAAAAAATATTTTTTTTTCTAAACATGTTTTCAATAGTGAAAAATGACGCCATAATTTAAATATTTATATTATGATAATAATATTCTAATTCTTCTTATTAATATTCTAATGAAAATAAAAGTAAGTTATTCATCAACATCAGTGAAAGAGCTATTCAGCGAATAACAAATCAAAACAAATCAAATCAAATACTCTTTATTGACTACAATACAAATACACATAACACATACAAAAAAAAAAAAAAAAATTCTTTCTTTGTATTAGTAGGTATTATAAAATCTGTGTTTGTAGCGTAGTGGCGCCTCTAGCGGCAAAAAATGAAAGTAACGTACCACGATGTAACTACTCTGGTATGTAAGTAAGACTCTTGATTAGTGCAAGCCACACGACACACATACATACGTTTACGATTGCAAAAACATAATATTTTTGTGTAGTGGTATTTGGAACTTTAATCGTATGTTTGAGCGTCCAGGGAAAAGTAAAGCTTTCAATAATGTTAGAACAGTCAGGTCTAGAGCGATAGACGTCAATTTCCTCAATACCACCTTCAAAGCAGCCTACGTTTCACATTGGCACAGGCTCGACTCAAGCTAAAAGGCAAATTTTTCGCCTCCCCTTATCATTAAGACGAAGATCCCTTGCTAAAGGAAGCATAAAATGTTTACACTTTCAAATTTAATTACTGGGAGTTAAAGCGTCGGGTTTCAGAAGGGAGACCTCGTCGTTATCTCGTCGTGAATTCCACGGCTACTAAAATCGGGAGGGTTGTAACGAATAATAATGGTAAAGAGGCGGTTTTTCGGCCGGATTAAAAGAGATTTCGGGTTTTTCGGAGCACGTCGTTATTTTGGTCGAGGTTTTGTTTTTAAAATAACTTTGGTTGCTCTGGGTTCAGGGTTGGTTATCGGGATTAAAATGGTGGTTCTTTAAGATTGCTTTAAATTTTATTAGGGTCATCGTAATTTAAAGCCGTTTACAGCTTCGTTTAAATACTTAAAACCAGTCAAGTGTGAGTCGGATATCAGCAACGAGGGTTCTGTAACTGAAACTAACTTACGTATATTTATCTTATGTATTTAAATAAATGATAAATATCATGTGTAGTAGAATGGTTTGTTATGGTATGGGCATGTTATGAGGAGGGACGAAAAGTAAGTGACTAGGAGAGTGTTGAACATGAATGTGGATGGATTAGTTTGAAGAGGAAGGCCAAGGCCAAGAGATGGCAGGATTGTATGAAGGATGATATGAGTATGAAAGGAGTGAGCACTGAGATGACAACAAGAAGAGACAGATGGAAGAAGAGAAATGTGGCGATGACCCCAAATGATTGGGCACAGGGCAGGAAGATGATGATGATTTCTCATGTGTTAAGCCCGATATTTTTTCTTACTCGGAAAACATTCAAAAAGTGCTACCTGCTTCAAAAAAAAATTTAAATTTTCATTAAAACATGAATGATAGAAAATGTTTTGCAAAATTTTAACTGTTGTTTCTACTCATGAAACTGAACAACTTTCCATAAGAAGGAAAGGAAAATTCGCAAAAATGTTTTGGCCTTACCTTACAAAGTTAGCCAAACAGGTGACCGTCTAGTATGAGACGCCTAACAATTTCCAAGTTTCTTATACATATCACATATAAAAAATAAAGGTTCACACCTGCCACAATTTTGCCTTTAAAATAACCTATAATATTTGCACTACAATCTTATTCAACAGCTACTTGTGTGTATGTAAGAGTTAATTTCCGGTAACCGATTAGAATTATGTGCCTAAGTTGGAGCACATTCCTTGTTCATTAGTATTCAGAGCTCGTTGTATTATACGCTCAATACAGATTACATTTTACCACCGTTATACATACAACTGAGTCAGTATTCAGATGATCGCTATTCAGGCAAGTTTAGACATGAGTCAGGATTATAACATACTTCTTTTGAAGTAGAATAGTTTTCTTTTTGATATATTTAGTCCTTACATTTGAATAGGAGCTCAAAATTCAATTTTCAGCACAAAGTCACCGTTATTAGAATTTGAAAGTTGAGTTTCTGATAAAATTCCACTGACTTACAAATAATTTGTGATTTTCGTCTGATACAAATTCTTTGAACTAACTAAGCTCGAGAAAAAATAAATATTTGTCCTAAAAAAATATTTACGTTTTTCTATATCTTATCGTTTTCGTCTTCATCTGCACGATCGGCTTATTGGTGGCCCTGGTATGGAAATTGGAAACTCCGAATTTTAGACACAAAATTTTCTCTTAGTTACCACCAATAGTTATATCATGTTTTTTTTTATTGTGTTAGGTAACAAAAGACTGAGAGTCCACCAGATGGGAATACTGCCGCCATATGATCATATGTAGCCCCAGACATAAGTTTTCAGTGCCTTGACTATCCTTGAGAGCTAAGATCGAATGACTCTTGCGCTGGCTATCTCGCCCCACCCGCCGCGCCGGCGCAGCGCGCTGCTTGGTATCTATAGAGCGAGCAGTGATACCCACCCAGTCGGAGTTTGCATTGAAATGCTCATTAAACTTACAATTTTAAATACAGGTCTTTCGGCATAATGTACTTTATGGTGACGACGGTGAAAAATCTAAGATTTCTCTTAGAAAAACAGTATTTTTTTGTTTACAAGTTTATTTTGCTTTTCTAAGCTATAAAAAATATCTAATGTGATGTAAGTTTTCACAAGAAATTACGTGCAGCGCTGTTGTAAAAGTAATTATTACTTAGTCGGCCCGTGGCCATGGCATTTACAACAACAGCCATTGTCTCTTCTACCCGCTTTTTAAAGTAGTAATTAAGATTTCTCGGAACAAACTCTGTAACGTTATTCTATCTCACCAAGAAGTTATTTTCGTATATTCCTACTCCTTTGTGATCACTTCGTTCTTGGCGCTCCAGTTAATTTAATTATGAAACCGAAGTAACTTTGTCTGATGTCGTGCTTGTATTGACGAAGCTTCCAGAATACTCCGTACTCCGTTTTTTAATTTGTAGAAGGATTTACAAGGCTTCCAGAAAATTTACTGAGGTTTTTTTTGATCAGAATCGGGATTCTGAGCGAAAACTATTTTCGGGAGCGCTCAAATCGACTGAGATTCATTCGTTTTTTTTTTATGTATGTTCACCGATTACTCGAAGACGCCTGAACCAATTTCGAAAATTCTTTTTTTGTTTGAAAGGGCATACTTTACAGGTGGTCCCATATAAATTTTATCGAAATCGATTTAGCGGTTTTTGAGAAAATCAACAAAAACATAGCAAAATTGGAGTTGTTGCGATTGAAGTCGGTTGTTTTTAACGTATTCAGCGTGGTCAATTATGTATTGAGAAAAAATAAGTCATCCTCCTGAGGCGATATTATACTTTCTTAAGTTCATTTATTTCTTTTCATGTGTAGGGAGCAGCTGAGCTGATAAAACTTTTCATTCTTTTACTAACAACAGTTCAAACTTTTTACCTCCAGGTTTAATGAGGTTTTTTATTTAGAAATGCAAAAATAAAATACACTTATTTTATTTAATATAGTTCGTTTTACCGCGTGTTCGTGTAACCGCAACGTTGATCAGTTGTATTAGTAAAATTAAAAAAATATATTTCACAAACCATTTGCAGTTTTGTATCGATTAAAAAATATCCTACACTATAGGAAGCTAGATGGTTCAACAATTTCATTAAATAATTACTTGACAACCAACATTTTGCGTTTCTCTTATTCCTGCGAAATCTGAAAGAGATAGTATATTTCCTCCTACTGTCACACCAAGATAATATGCGAACAAATCTGAGTCTCACAGTTTAATGGCCTCACACAGAAGCGGAAGTGGTTACAGCGGCAAACAATGTAAATTTTAATAAAACAACGCGCTAAGTCTGCGAGAATAAATAATTCATGTCAAGGAAGCCTTCTTCATTTTTCACATCGCGCTTTATTCCATAACTTGATAGCAATAGACTGTCGTTGCTATCAGTGAAATACGATTCATCATTTTCTGACGTACTGCAATATACACGCTGGACAAACGCCTCCCCTAAGGATTTCCACATCGACCCATCCTGCGCTGCCCGCATCCAGCGGCTTCTAGCAACCTTTACCAGGTCATCGGCCCTTGGTTGGTGATAGGGCATTTTCTGAGCCCGCCTGGCTAGCTACCACCATCTTATCTAAGTCTTGCCGCCAAACACCAATGTTAACAGCATTGATGTGTTCCGGCATGAAGATAAGATAGCCAGTTCCCCATTGCGTTAGGGAATCTTGGTAAGCCCGCTTCCATCTTTGGCATCATTATCACTTACCATCAGGTGAGATAATGCCAAGGGCTTACCAATTGAGGGTAAAAAAAAACTCCTCATTTCTGATTCGATCACTTCGGTCGATCTACACTGTCGATCAATATACACATTAGTAGTGTCAAACTGTATGTTCCTCTCTAAAGGCGCCCTCACCTCCTGCGGGTAACATCCGGTGACGGCTGTTTAGTGCAAGCCACGCAGCACACATTTACGCATATACCAATTTCATAATTTCATATTTTTGTGTTGTCTTCTTCTTTAAAGTCTTGGAACACCTAGGAGTGTACAGGTCCGAGATTACATTTTTCCAATAGGATTTGTTCCCAGCTGTAGTGTAGTGCCTTCACGTGCTTCGAGGACATCTAAGCTACCTTAGTTTTTTGTTAATGCTTTCGGGTTGCTTTGAGATGACCTCGCTTCCGATTACCATCATCAAGTTGTCATTGAAGCGCGTAGCGGGCAACACTGATTAGACAATGAAGTGTTGCCTATCCTGCCCCCACCTGCAGCTGATTTGATCGGTAACAAGAGTTACTTTGGTAAAGGACGATAAATAGGGGTTTTGTATAATTTGCATCCAGTAGATTTTCAAAATGCAGCGTAACACCTTTAGCTTCTGAGCCCTTTGAACTGGTGGAGGTTGTGGGACTACTGGTCAAAAAATTTAAAAGATTTCAGTTCGCCTGTTATGTCTCTAATATAGCCTAATGACTACTATCTAGTGGAAACAACCAGCACCTACGGCTTATCGTGGTTTGCGAAGCACGAGAACGTCATACTTATACGTCAACACTAATAGTCAAACCCAGGTTATAACCTTGTCTGTAGTCAGTTAACTTTGCTGGTCGACGTGACAACAAAAAACGTAATGCGCTACAATCGCTTCCAAGACCGCTTGATCCAGCTTAGTTTAAAATAAGAGTCAATAGGAATATCTATTTGCATTAAAGGTTGTAATAACTCCCTTGTTCTGGTATTTATCAAATCGTTGCTTGTTTTTGACAACCACCGAGCTTGTTAAGTCGAAGAATTATAATATTTTTTTAACTAAATCTATTTTTGTCCATTATAATTTGAAACTAAAAGAATGATCTTTAAATTTATTTTGTTTCTATGTACAGGCTTTTTACAAAGTATTTTTTTTGTCTAAGCTTGTTGCTAACAATAGTCGCAGATGTTTCTTAAAACATTTAAAAATGTACAATTTCGATGTTATTGCTAAATAAGCCTGCATTTTTTTTAAATTGCCAGCACAAATAGAACCTGGTCCATTTGTCGTAAATATACATACGTACTTACTATCATAATATGTTTTCCTCAACTGTGTACTGTAAACTTAATTTATATTGTATCTCATCTATGTGTAACTTTTTGTAAGTATACTTTATTATTTATCTCATGTTTGTTTTTACTATACATGCGTGGCGACCACGACTGGACACCGGATGACGTAGCATAGGCAGCCTCTCACTTGGTGGACCGATGTCCTGGTGAAGGTTGCGGGAAGCTACTGGATGCGGGCAGCGCGGGACCGGTCGGCGTAGAAATCCTTGGGGGAGGCCTTTGTCCAGCAGTGACCGACTTTTGGTTGACAATGATGATCAATTTTACGACAGTAAACCTTAATTCAATTTCAAAATTCTGTTGTATTTCTTCTTCTGTAGAGCCGATGGCGACGTAAGGTAATTTAATTTCTGTCTTAAGTAAACGTTTCTCGAGCACTGTCTTGGTTTATGAATAGAAGCTACAGTTTTTGTTTTTGTTTTTGGGGATGAGGATACTAAGGTTCTCCGGTAATACTGGTTTCTGATTTTAATTCTTTATTTAGGAAAAACCCTTTATTTAAAGAAGTTAGAGTTTCATATGGAGAGGAATATTAAAGGAATAAACTTGTTTGTTACTGTAAGTAGGTACTAAATTACTGAAAACGCTAACCTAATATTCATTATACCAAACAGTTAATAAAGTTGATGCCCTTGATATTAAAAAACTAAAACAGTATTTTGTCTGAAATATTACTAGGCTTTTCGTCTGGCCCGAATTTAATATTATATCAGACACGAACAGAGCGGAGTATCGGTAAGAGCCCAACTTCTATAATGGATGCGAAAAGTTTATAAATAAGTTTCGTTTATGTTGGGTCTATATTTTGACCTGAAACTTTTGACTAGTGGTTACGACCTTATTATACAAGGTCACACTGGTTGGGTTTCACTCAAAGATCACCTACAATAGATTCCGCGTACAGGGGAGCCGACGACGGTCTCCGAGCATAAGAGCAGCCGAGCACTTAGAAACTATAATACATACAACTTCAGTACCGACCAAGAGTCAGACCCGCGCAGATCCTACTAATTGTCCGTATTATAATAGCAATACAGAGTTTAAGTTATAATGGTGCTAACTGATAAAAAAATACAGTTACCGCATGTCCTTGGACGAGCTAAGCGGTATCTTTGCTCGCTCTATACCTGCTGCCAGAAGCGTGCTGTGTGCCGGCGGGTGGGATGAGATAGCCAGTGTAATTATAATAGTGCAATAACAATATCCGGGACAAATCACACAGAGTCATCTGGCCCCAAACTAGGATTCCCTGTACTGTGGGTACCAGCATAAGAGAATAGAGCGTACTCCCATTTCAAAGGCCGACAACGCACTTGTGACTCTTCTGGTGTTGCGGGTGTCTATGGGCGGCGGTAATCGCTTACCAGGTGATCCGTCTGCTCGTAAAAAAAGTCATTCCATCGTAGCCTTAAGGATATCGGCGAAGCATTGATAAACCACCTGATCTTACCCGATCAACTTATACGGTTGCAACTACTTTCAGTAATTTCATCAACAACTACCCAAGTACGAGTTGAATTCTTGCACCAAGATCAATGTAATTAAGAATTAAGTATGGGTTCTTTGGGAAAAGTTGTTTAGTGTGCTGTGTGATGAACGTTAAGAATGCAGAAGCCCCGGTTCAAGTACCAGAAAGGGTATTTTTACAACCTTTTTCAGAAAAAAAATTGCCTATATCACAGACATGTATGAAAGAACAAAAAACACAAAATGTTTCAGTTCCAAGCGTAGAAACACCTCGAAAGATTTTTTTTACTACAACACCGTTCTTACACATCAGTACGAGTATCACATTGTCAAAGATCATAATATTACATTTATTTTCATTTTGCTTTTGGCAAGAAGAAAAAATTGTACCTATAAAACAGTCGAAGTTGTAAACGGGAAAACTTTTCGTGACAATAACGACACGCGTTTAACTAATCGTCGCTTCCCCCCGGCCCCAGCGGCTGCGACTGGTTCCGCCTGTATCGAATTTCATCGGTCGCGTGCGAGTGACTCTCAGAAAAGTTGCGATTGCTTCGTGACGCCTCAGGTTTTATGAGGATGAACTTACAGCTGAGGAATAGATAGATCAAAAGTAAATTTTACGTGTAAGATGATAAAAGGATGACGGCCCACCTGATGGAAAGTGGCATCCGCCGCCGATAAGCATCTAACGTATAAACCCAGAAAGAGTTATCAGCCGTTACTTAAGGGATAGATGCCTCTTATGCCGGCAATTGCGCTGGGTATCTCGCGCCACCCGCCGGCACAGCGCGCTGCTGGCGGCAGGTATAGTGCCTGTCGGACCTTGCATAATAAGATCATTCCACTGGTGTGAAGTGAGAATATGTTTTTTTATCACACTTTTTACTAGCTTTTGCCCGTAACACTTTATTTGCGTGGACTTCCAAATTTTCATTTTCTGGGATAATATAAAGTGTTGTATTATTTTGTTAATCTACGTTTTAAATAACTGTATGTCAACTATTACAAGGGAACTGACACTTCCACACGAAAAGAAGAAGACGTGATCTGGAGAATTTACGTAAAAGCGCTGGTAGAAAATAATAGATAAAGGGCAGAAAATTAAGTTCGAAAGCGGAGATTTGCATAAGACGCAGTAGATATGAAAAGAAACCCTCCAAAGTATTGCATCGCATCTATCTGAAGGCAATTTTCATGCTAAAACATCATTGGTTCCCCTAACGACGATTCTCCCTACTTATTGGATCAGAATTTTGTTCCGCAAAAACGCCACCTTTATTTAAAAGTTCACGTTTTAATCATTTTCTGACAGCTTCGTACTTTTCGTTTTCGTTAAAATCGCGTGACAATATTGTTTTCGTCTGAAAACTTATTCAATTTTTGGCACCGGATGCGCTAATACACTCAAAAATTTTAATCTAACTCGACTTTCATCCACAATTTCGTTAAAGAGTGTAAATTTCGTTCAAAAATAAAAGCGTAAAAGGCCTTTTTCAGATAGTCATAGTTAAGATTGTTTGATTTAAATACTGGTTACTTTATATTATTATTAATGGAGTAGAATGATATTCAGCATGACTATAGGTAATTTTGGATTCTGATTGGTCACTTCCTAGTTATTTTACAAGTGTCGTGATTATCAAAGAAATTGTAATTGGCACAGGTTTTGTAACCAAAGGGGATTCTATCACTATGCTATCTATCCGTTCAATTGTCCGACCTTTAAATGGGTGTATCTCTTAAACAAAAAAGGTATAACAGATTATTTATTATTATGGCAAATATCAAAAAAATAAGTAAATAATTTAGAGGGACTATAAATGAACTCACAATAAACGTGTTTTGTTTTTTATTTCAATGTTCTTTTTCGAGAGACTGAGGAGCGAACAAGCGACATAGGCGAACAACCACTCTCTACTCTGCACTATACCAACATGCAACCATCAGATATAAGGTGCTACTTTATTAGTGCCCGATATTTTATTCAGTGCTTCTACTCCTGATTCTGATCAACTTTCCCCAAGAAACCCATAGTCAAATCGAAAAAAAATTTTTGGACTCTTCATACAAATCGATCAGCCGAGCGGCCAAATTAGTATGAAGAGCCCAAAAAATTTTTTGCGATTTGACTATGGGTTCCTTGAGGAAAGTTGATCAGAACCAGGAGTAGGAGCACTGACTAAAATATCGGGCACTAATAAAGTAGCACCTTATATACATCTGCACCTCTGAACAACGGTTTCATTCCTTCGACCTGCACGAGATAGCTCAACAACTTTTGTTCTACGACTTTGCTCAAATCGCAAAACATTTTTTGGACTCTTCATACTATTGTATTAATGTAAAGTGAATTTCTTGTGAGCATGACATATAATTAGTATTTTAATTTATATTATTTCTTGTTAATACTTTTAAGAAATTTCAAATACAATTTATGATTGTTTATGAATAAATGAACTATGAACTATAATAATTGACCACGCTGAATACGTTAAAAACAACCGACTTCAATCGCCACAACTCCAATTTTAATATGATTTTTTTTATTTTCTCAAAAACCGCTGAATCGGTTTCGATAAAATTTATATGGGACTACCTGTGAAGTATACCCTTTTAAACAAAAAAATAATTTTCCAAATCGGTTCAGGCATCTTCGAGTAATCGGTGAACGTACAAGAAAAAAAAAGACTCCGACGAATTGAGAACCACCTCCTTTTATTGAAGTCGGTTAAAAATGGCAAAACAGATGATCAATTTATATAAAATGTTCAAATTTTTTTTTGTGATTTGAGCAAAATTGTAGTACAAAAGGTGTTTAGTACGATGAGTAGAATCCCCAGTTCACGCGTCCTACACCAATTTTGTTATAACCTGTATAAAAATAACTTCGGTTTGAATGGGAGATACTTCAATTGGATTTTCTGTAACTTTGAACATTTCTATAAGAATAATAAGTTGTGACTTATGAGGCCGGTATATGCCTGCAAACCTCTGGTGATTCAACTTATGAAACTTAAATACTTTTGTTCTGCAAGATTTAAGTATTCAAGATTATATTATAACTTTATGAAAGCACAAAAATGTTTAGATAATCTATCATAATTCTCAAACTTTACTCTCAAGCCATCCATGATCCATTTTGTGAAAATTCCTAAGTATTATGTATTTGTCTCTCGAATGTTGTATCTCAAAAGTTCAGTTTCTTGAAAAGAGTCAACAGTTACTTGTATACATATTTCTCCTCCTTTTTTTTCTTTTTTAGGGTTCTGTAACCAAAGGCCAATGGGACCCTATTACTAAGTCTCCGCTGTCCGTCCGTCCATCCGTCTGTCTGTCAGCGGACGGTATCTCATGAACCGTAATAGGCAAACAGTTGAAATTTTCACAGGGTATGTATTGCTGCAATAACTATAAGAAAAAAAAGGGGCTTCCCTACTAGAAACAAGTTTTTTTGTGTTTTTGATCGATCCCTGATAATGGCAACAGGTAGATGTTTGTAATGCCCACAGAGTTTGTATTGCTAAAAAAACTATTATAAAATAATTTTATATTCAAAAAACACGTCTCTTGTATGGGACCATACAAGAGACGTGTTTTTTGGAGTTTCTTGTATTATGATACGGAACCCTTCATGCGCGAGTCGGACTTGCACTTGGCCAGTTTTTTTAATGTATGGAACCCGCTAAACAAAGTTATCATGCATATCATTGTTCCTTTTCTTATATTTTATTGTATGGTACCCGAAAACAGAGGGGACACAATAACTGCGGCGAACCTTGTATCGATAAGCCGGCAGCCAAGACGCCTTCATTTAGCGCGGAAATCGAATTTATGAGACAACCTGTCTGAAATTCTGCCGCCATCCTTGCAAGGGGGTGGTCCATGTTAGGGGATTAAAGTCTATGATTTTCAAGAACATTTACTTTCATATTTTTTATGGCATATTTTTTTTTTTTTTTTTTTATGGCAGAGGTGGCAAACGAGCAGACGGATCACCTGATGGTAAGCGATTACCGCCGCCCATAGACACCTGCAACACCAGAGGAGTCACAAGTGCGTTGCCGGCCTTTGATTTGGGAGTACGCTCTTTTCTTGAAGGTTTGAATGTCGTATCGGTCCGGAAATACCGCAGGCGACAATTCATTCCATAGTTTGGTTGTGCGAGGCAGAAAGTTTCTAGTGAAACGCACAGTTGTGGACTGCCAACCATCTATGTAATGGGGATGAATATGTTGTCGCGTAGAACGATGGCGGAAAGAGGCGGCAGGGATCAATCCGAACAATTCCTCGGAGCACTCCCCATTGTACATGCGATAGAGAATGCAGAGCGAGGCTACATCTCTACGCAGCGCCAGGGAGTCAAGCTGATCTGAAATATCCTGGCAGTCGACGATTCGAGTTGCTCTCCGTTGAATGCGGTCCAGAGGGAGAAGCTGGTACTGGGGTGCCCCTGCCCAGAGATGAGAACAGTATTCCATATGAGGCCGAACCTGCGCCTTATAAATGTGGCAAACGAGCAGACGGATCACCTGATGGTAAGCGATTACCACCGCCCATAGACACCCGTAACACCAGAGGAGTCACAAGTGCGTTGCCGGCCTTTGATATGGGAGTACGCTCTTTTCTTGAAGGTTTGAATGTCGTATCGGTCCGGAAATACCACAGGTGACAATTCATTCCACAGTTTGGTTGTGCGAAGCAGAGAGTTTCTAGTGAAACGCACAGCTGTGGACTGCCAACCATCTAAGTGATGGGGATGAAAATGCTGTCGCATAAAACGATGGCGTAAAGAGGCGGCAGGTATAAATCCGTACAATTCCTCGGAGCACTCCTCATAGTACATGCGATAGAGAATGCAGAGCGAAGCTACAGCTCTACTTAGCGCCAAGGAGTCAAGCCGATCTGAAATATCCTGGCAGCCGACGATTCGAGTTGCTCTCCGTTGAATGCGGTCCAGAGGGAGAAGCTGGTACTGGGGTGCCTCTACCCAGAGATGAGAACAGTATTCCATGTGAAGCCAAACCTGCACCTTATAAAGTTGCAGGCGATGGGCCGCAGTAAATTACTATCTCGATCTATTGAGCACACCAAGCTTCTTCGAGGCTAATTTAGCCTTACCCTCTAGATGGCCACGGAACTGGACTTCACTCGATATGTCGACACCAAGCGATAATGATGAGCGATTTCCTTTACTTTTATGTTTGTTTGTTTTACTTAGTAAACGACCCATATCATCCTCACTGCAGGGACACGAGCCATGTCGGGGCAGGACCTGACTGGTGGAGGTAGTGGCGCTAGTTTAGTTGCCAGCCTTATTGTCAGAATTTTTTTCGAGTAAGCCGCCTATTTACCTTGTTTTACGTATTAGTTTCTTAGTGATTAATTAAGTATTTTAATAATTCAGCAACAAATTCATCGTATTAGTTACAAACTTTTACGTATAAATTAATTAATTACTTTTACTTTCATTAATTTTTATCCACAATTGATAAGCCCTTGGCGTCATGTACCTGGCGGTAAGTGATGATGATGCCGAAGGCGAAAGCAGGTTTACCAAGACTCCCCAACGCAATGGGTAACTGGCTATCTTATCGCCGTACCGGTACACATCAATGCTATTAATATTGATGTTTGGCGGCAAGACTTAGATAAGATGGTGGTAGCTAGCAGACGGTTATTAGTTATTTCCAATTAGATTCTGTTGTATTAAATTCTCTTTAAAACTTTACAGATGGCTCTATTTCTGTGGAGGTACAAACGTCACTGACATTGTACGTATAATAATAACTTGGCTATAATGGCCTCTCTACCTAAAAAATAAAAATCCGTGTTTTATTAAATATAACAGACCGTTTCCCAAATCTCCTGTCTTAAACCACGTTCAGTATTTTGGCAGAAGCTTTAATTTTTTTACCGCCCCCAGTAACACAGACAGCGCGGCGTCGTAAAATACAATAATATAACGACATTCGTGTTGTTTCGTTTCGTCCAATTAAATTTAATGGTTAAGTATAGTTTAAATATACGGCCCATGCGCAAATTTCAGTTTCAATTTAATTTAATCGAACGGTTGGACCGAATGAAATGAGCAACCAGATCTCGGTTATGGGGCTTGGTTTTCATTAATTCCCTTAATTTATTTTGCAAATCTGAAAGTGTTTGCTATTGAAATTTGTGTGGTTCGTTAACCCCGCAATCGCTGTTCAAAAGTTGATTCAATAAAAATATTATTGAAGTATTGATTCTCTTTGTTGGCTTACTTTTAATAACTTTTATAACCATTTTATGGCGAAAACATCTTGTAGGTTTTTGTTAATTTGCTATTAACCTTCTTAACCGATTTTAATCTCATCTCATCCCAATAATATTATAAATGCGAAAGTATGGATGTTGGTTTCTTTGTTCCACTTTCACCCCGAAACTACTGAACGGATTAGGATAAAATTTGGTAGCTAGATATGTATAATAAAGCACTCGGTTTACACAAAGGATACTTTTTATCCCGGAAATCTTAATGGTTCCCGGAGGAATTTTTAAAAATTAAAAATTTCTACTTCATCATTATATGGCATATAAATATTCACTATACTGTATAAGATTTATTTATTTCGATTTACTATCAGAGAAGATATTGAGTTATATATACACAAAAAACACCGCTGAATTGAGAACCTCTTACTTTTTTGAAGAAGGTTAAAGGGTATAATTTATCAATCTGGGGTTAATAATGTAACGGATATCTTGGACTCTAAAATCTATCAAGGCGTGTGTGTCTTTTACGTGGTAGCACTCAAATGGAAGTACACCCGAATACATTACTCTCTTCTTGAGTAAAGTCGGTTGAAAAATGAACTGTGAAATAAACATCCAGTAATTAATTTGATGTTGGACGTACTGTAAACACGATAATATCGTTCTTAAACAATATTCCCGAGTTAAAAGAAGAATATTTCCTAGAAAACCTCCAAATAATCTGATTAATTCTTGTTTGCTTAGCCCTATATAGGTTATGTATAATAAAAACATAACCTAATAACCTTAAAAAAAGAATATTGTTATTCCTTTTATAATAGAAAAATATGGCAAGACTAAGAACCGTTTTTATACAATACATACATTACAATATTTTTTTTGTATACTCATTCATTTTCTTATTTATTCGTATATTATAAGGCAACTTTTAGTAACTAATTATACAGGACCATAAATAAATAAAAACTTAAAAAAAGACTTTATTATACTCGTATTATATTGTTGTTATAAGTAACTTACTGAGATTTAAGTAAGTTTTTAGTTTTTGATCCTCAGTGCGCCTTAAGCTTTACAAAATAAGTTAACTGAGTACTGAATCTCCAAATTATTCAGTTCTCTAATTAATATGGCAGCCATTACTTGTCCAAGAACAACAAAGCCTCCTTCCGAGGAATTAGTGCGAAAGGAACAGAAATCAAATGAGGCCCATTCACAGCCGAAGGGCCGCTATCTGACATCACAGAATTCCTACACAGAAATGTATTAGAATAGAAGTGATTGGTGATTGATTCATCAGTTTTATGGTCCTATAAATAAAGATCAGTAAATAGTAAAATAATTTAGCAAATAATACTAAATAGCATGTTAATCAAATATCAAAGTGGGATGTATTTCAGATTTTATGTTTGGACAAATATTAGGGTTAAGTTTTTTTATTTATTTATTATGTGATGGAAAGCGGCATCCACCATCTGTGAGCGTCTATAACTATAACCCCAGAAGGGTTATCAGTGGTTTGCCGATCTTGAGGGCTAAGCTGGAATGCCTGTTATGCCGGTAATTACGCTGAGTATTTTGCGCCACCCGCCGGAACATAGCGTGCTCCGTCACAGTTTCCAAAAACTTGTGTGGTCACCAAACCACTTTACGCCAGGCGTGACATTTCTCTTTTTTACCATCATTGAAATATTATAAATAAACTAGGTTTACTTCTCCTAGCACCATTTTACCCGATGATAAGTAATGAAATCAATGAAAGTTTTTTTTACCCTCAATTGGTAAGACCTTGGAATCATCTCACCTGATGGTAAGTGATGATGATGTCGGAGATGGAAGCGGGCTTACCAAATCCCCATCGCAATGGGGAACTGGCTATCTTATCTTCATGCCGGAACACTTCAATGCTATTAACATTGATGTTTGATGATGTTAGATGAGGGGTGGTAGCTAGCCAGACGGGCTCAGTAAATGCCCCACCACCAACCAAACCAAATCTTACAAAGTTGAACCGCGCCGGGAATCGAACTTGCAACCTCCTGACGTGCAGCAAGCGGACAAGCCACTAGGCTACAGAGGCGGTTAGGTGGAAATAATTATTTTAACAAAATTATCTGAGATTTTTATTTATAATTGGTAAGCCTTTGATATTATCTCACGTGGTGGTAAATGGTGATGATGCCGAAGATGGAAGCGGGCTTACAAGATAAGGGAACACTTCTACATTCATTGATGTCCGCGTAGCTTCCTATCCAGGCCCGAAGCTATTATGACGTAATGGACTGTTCGCCTCCGGACCATTACAAGTAAATCAATTAATTTCCACCCATTTAAGATTTTGTTTAAACCGCTTTGAAGATAACTAGATTAAATTTGATTTTGAAAGCGAATACTGTTATTATTAAATTATTTCGAGTAATTTAATATGCAGGGTGAAGGAAATTCAGTGTAGGACCCGATAAGGCCAATGAGATGAGTTAACGACTGTTATCTAGTTATCTAGCAACCGGCAACAATGGCTTAACGAGTGCGAAGCACGGAAATGATTTGGTTGGTGGCAGTGCATTTTCTGAGCCCGCCTGGCTAGTCACTAGCTACCGTCATCTTATCTAAATCTTGCCGCCAAACATCAATGTTAACAGCATTGATGTGTTCCGGCATGAAGATAAGATAGCCAGTTCCATTGCGCTGAGGAATCTTGTTAAGCCCGCTTCCATTTTCGGCATCATTATCACTTACCATCAGGTGAGATGATGCCAAGGACTCACCAATTAAGGATAAAAAAATATCGGGACAAATGCCTCTAACGGTGAAATACATCCGTCTTCTTCTTCTTCTTTGTCGGTTCACTCTTGGCAGAGTGGTCGTGGTCATCATTTCGTAGTTTTAGTAGCCCGTCGAACAACACGTCGCCACTCCTCCCGCAGCAGCTCTCCTAGTGCATTCATTTAGAGAATCTCCCAGCGCGGACTTTATCTGGTCTGTCCAGCGCATGGGGGACCTGCCGTGTTCTCTGAACATCCATCTATAATTAGTTAATCTATGGTAAGGGATAATTAAATGCCAACTATCGTAGCGGACAACGCTATATGATACTGGCTAACTTATCTCTATGAAAAACACAATTTCTTTTCAAATTGATGTTTGGTGACTAAACTTAAAAAAAAGGTTGTACCTACGCCATTTATCTAATCTGTGCCTAAGCTAGGATACAGTTAGAAGAATTGTTCACTCCTCTTAAATGAAACCAAAATAATGACATAAAGATCACCAGTTTTTCCCCCAAGTCGGAAAATAAACAGACGCTAATATCGGCGGCGGTGTAAATTCGGCTCGGCTTAAGCAATTTAGTGTTATTGCGGCGTGGCGGCCTATCGCGCTGTGTTAGAACAAAGCTGCGAATTGGTGGTTTTACGCGGAAATTCTGCTAGGCACAGTTAGTATACAGGCGTCACATTAGAAAGATAGCGGATTTCGTTTTCCGGTAGGCCCTTTAAAGTATAACAAAAAAGTATATACAGGATGGATTTTTGAGATGGGGCAGTAAGGGCAGGTACCTTAACCGTTATAGCTACAGGAAAACGTTCTTAGGAGACTAACTCTAACTTTTGGACTTATTTTTACCTGCATTCACAGATTTCGGAAGAAATGTACAATCAGCAAGAAAATTGGCAAATTGATAAGAACGTTTTCCTGTATCTCAAAAATCCAACCTGTATATAAAAAAAATTGCTAGAATAATAATAAAAAAATACAAATATACTTTGCTAATAGGTTTTTGGGTTCGTTTGAACAGAATCTTTCTGTTTAAAATATTTTTCATATAATTTCATTGTATCATTTTTGATCATACGAAATTAGCTTTGAAAGATGTCAGATATTCTCATAACATCAAAACCTTAACATAATTTTTTGTAGGATATTATAAAGTTCCTCAGAATCTGACGGTCAAAATTGTGCTCGAGTGACCTTAAGTCTCTAATCTAACTCTAATTGTACTAGAGCGACAAGTGAGCGACTTACAAAATTTTGTAATTTCGGCGTAATGTAAAAATAAATGCCACTGTTTTTTTCTAGAGATTTCTTGTCTTACTTATCGATATTTTCAAGTTTTCAAACAAAATTCAAAGGTCGAGTTAGTTTCAAGTAATTTTAGTCTCGATAAAATTATGTTAACATTGTTCGAGATATCAAGTTTTTTGTTCTATCAACTTATTATAATAATTTAAGATCGAAAGTTTAAGTTTATTAAAATAAGTTCTAAAGAAGACAAGTTGTAATACAGATTCATATCTCAGATGAAATGAGAAAAAATATCGCTACAAAATCTTTCTCCGTCGATTAGTATCAGAGGAAAACGAGTTTTTTCTGTCAACGATGTAGAAAAAGCAAAAGATATTATACCTAGTATGTCCTAATTTGTACAAATATGCCGCTTCGTTTCAGTGGGTATTGGTTGTATTACTGTACTTGAGACACGGTATTTTTTTCATTCCCAGACTGGCATAGGATACGTTTCATGCAGATAGGTTTTGATTTTTATCTTTAATATATTCTTTAAAATTACTCACAATTTTGTTTTTATTTTAAACTATTCCACTCATTCTAACTCTTCCTCAGGCACCCTACACAGCCTTGCGTATACGCTTCTCTATAAGCACTCCCAGCCTTATACTTTTTTTTCTTATATCGATTCTGTGTGTCAAGATTACATTTGGAACACGTCTCACGCGCTCATCGACATTGGCACGATTAGGTGTCGCGTTGATTGCCTCCCTAGGGTCATCGGTCCCCTGGCTTGCCCCAACGTTATTATCGCCGAAACTCGTCGCTCCCGTGCCCCGCTTCATATCGATCCTGAAAGAAGTGATATTTAGCTCAGAAAGGAAGAGGACACTTAAGCCAAAACGTGTGAGAATGTATGCGTATATTAAGGTCATTTGTTAACAACCCACATCTTCTTCAACCACACTCTTAAAGTAATTAAGTACTATTTTTTTCTATAAAGTACTAAATAGTAGACTTACTGTAGCATCTACTGATTTAAAATGAAGCTTATAGTCGATGGTGGCCGCGCCACATAGTACGACACTACTTCACACACGGGGGCTAAATCCGGAGTGGTGGAGGTTGTGAGGTTAGTAGCCAACCCCAGTGTCCGAAGTTTCTAGTGATAGCAGCCGGCACCAACGGATTAACGTGCTTTGCGAAAGCATGGAAAACGGTCGAGATAAAATGCCACTAACAGTCAAACCCATCCATGTTATGACCGTGGAATGAAATGAAATAATATTTATTCGAAGTAGGTATCTCTGTACACTTTTAGAATGTCATATTTTTTCTACCTAATACGAAGTTCCTACCACTCGGAACTCGTATACCCAACGTTTCGGGAAGTGTTTGTAGTCAGTTATCCCGCGTGATCGACGTGACCACGCAAGCCGCACTGAGCCACGACCACGATATTAAGGTCATACTAAAAAAGAAAAAAACTTGAAAAGTAGTCACGGCCTAATCGTTTGTATGGCTTATAAGTAATGTTGGAGTGGGCACGAATTTCCTGTGATGCCTAATTTTTTTATTCAATTATTTGAAGAACTGAGATAGAAGTAGTTCAACCACTGTCATAATGTGACGTCATTCTTCTCTGCCCCTACTCTGTGGCTGTTGTAGCGAGTGAAAGCAAAAATGGGGTTTTCAGATTTATAATGATTTGGTCGGAGGTAATTTGGGTAGAAATTTTCCTTGTTTCATTTTGGGGCCGCGGTGCTGCGGAAGTGAAATTGAGTATTTGTATTACACGTAAACAATTTGGGACGTTTACCTTATATTTATAGGTGTAGTGATAAAAAATCACGTACAGAATGTAAATTTAATACATTGTTCCTAAAAGACTGAAAGAAACGTATTTGTTTTTCACCCTGATGCTTCTGAACAGACTTTACTGTGATTTTGTATACAATATTTAATATAAAAAAAAGAAGTCAGAAGCAAAATGGGATACAAGCCTATCTTTATTACAGAAATTGCACCGTTCTAGAGAGACAAAAAACCTCTTCAAAATTAGAGCTAGAATTCAGTTAGTAATATAATATCAAAATCGAGTCCCTAAACCATAACCATCTAAAGGTTTCTCAGTAAACAAGAAAGTTTTTTTTTTATTTTTATTTTATAGAGGCGCTATATATATATATATATATATAAGAAAACCTACTATCCTGCATAGATGTGAAAATGGATTCCATCTGTAACAACCCATATCGTCCTCCTGAAACACACTCTTCCTATACCTAGGGAAGCTTAGGCCTTACTCCACACACGGATACCAAGTCCGGATTGGTGACGGTGGTGGAGCTAGTGGTCAACCCCAGTGTCAGAAGTTTTCAAGCTGCCTAAAATCTCTGGTGCGCCGCGCCGGGGCGAGCCTCAACAGCGTCCTAAAGATGATAGGTGACAGGCTTGACTGCCCCTATATGCTTCACTGCTGCGGAATTCATGCTCCCAGCAGTTAAGATATGTATATTTTATGTAAAATAATAATATTGTAACTACTAACACTTAGAATAAGTAATTTTTTACAAAGCTTGAGCTATGAAGATACTGAAAATATGCTGTTGGCAATTAAATAAATTATTTATTTTTGGTTTAGAAACGTGATATTATAAACTGTTCACTAATAATAAGTATATTTGTAGTTTATTATGATATTTTTAGTCCACAAGAAACTATGTCTGCATCTTTTGCCTGAAGCACAGGTTTATTCTAGTTCAGGCACATAATACCTTTTGTAGTTTTACATCTCTAGTAATTTATGTTTAATTTGATGGGGGAATGGGGAGGGGGAGGGGGGGTTGGGCCTCCGGTACCCTCACTCACTCGGCGAAACACAACAAACGTTGCTTCACGCCGGTTTTCTGTGAGGCCGTGGTATCACTCCGGTCGAGCCGGCCCATTCGTGCCGAAGCATGCCTCTGCCACGTCTGATTCTCTCTGATTAGTGAAAGAAGCTTATTATTGGCGTCAAGTTGCATTATAACTGACTCGGTAGCTAAGTGGTTAGCGATCCTGACCTCTGATCCGAGAGTCATGGGTTCGATCCCCACACAGGGCAAACTTTTCTGTGATGAGCAGAATTGTTTGTTCTGAGTCTGGGTGTATAATATCTATATATGTATGTATTTAAATTATATGTGTATGTATATCAGTCTCTGGTTCCCAAGATACAGGGAATCCTAGGTTGGGGCTAGATGACCGTGTGTGATTTGTCCCGGACATTATTATTATTAACTACGCAGACTTTTGCTGTAGCGATTTTCGTGAGCAATGTACCGTCAGAAATTATACACATCAAACGATAGATACTTGAAACGTTACGTAGCGTAGCGTAACCAACACTTCCACCGGACGTCGTTATGTCTGGCACAATGAGCGCCACCACGATACCCAGTGATCTCGACCCTAATGCTCAGTGTGCACCGGACTTCAAGGGTTGAAGCTGAGTTTTTTATCGTTTTGGTTGACTACTACGCTATTACGAATAAAAAGTGCCATTATATTATAATTCCAAACTTGAAAACAAAGTCTGGGTGACGATTATGTTTCATTGTTCGTAAAGACTGTCGCGATAATTATATTCCGGGGCAAATCACACTTGATTGTTCGGCCCCTAAGTGTTTACCCGTGTAGTATCTTATTGAAATCAAAGACTGATAAACAATATTTTGAACATCCAGACACAGAGAAAACAATTCCGCTCATCATACAAATGCGCGTTTTGAGTGGAGATCTAACCCATAATAAAGAGGTCAAGCAAGTTAACCACTGCACAACTAAATCGGTCTAAAGATCTTAGCTAAAAGACGTCCACTGTTGAACATGGGACACTTGGCATGCTTTTGTGCCATGTGTAGCCAGATCTTCACTGGTTTCTGGTGGGGACGACCAAAAACTATGCCTTAAACTATCGACCAAGAATCGCCATCCATAAATATTTATTTCCCGTCCGTAAAGACCCGATTCCCGACTGACTCGGTGGCTAAGTGGTTAGCGATCCTTACCTCTGATCCGAGAGTCGTGAGTTCGATCCCCACACAGGGCAAACTTTTCTGTGATGAGCAGAATTGTTTGCTCTCAGTCTGGGTGTAATATATCTATATATGTATGTATTTAAAAAGTATATGTGTATGTATATCAGTCTCTGGTTCCCAAGATACAGGGAATCCTAGTTTGGGGCCAGATGACCGTGTGTGATTTGTCCCAGATATTATTATTATAGTAAAACGTGATAGTAGTATTTCACTCTTTCAATTCTTTACTGCATTCCATGTGTTTACAAAATATAATGGTGTTAAAAAGTAAAATAAGTAGTTTCAACATGGACCCTGAGTAGGGCACAACAGAATAAAAGACTAAAAGAATAAAATAATTCTGACAAAATTCGTTATCCGACAGTCATAAAAATGATATCCGCGCAGATGCTCGGTACCTCTAGCTAAAATAATGATAAGTCTGTGAAAACCTAAATAGGCGTGAGATTAAAGTAAGTTCTGTTGGAATGTGAATTTGAACTAGCAATACATCTACAGGTGCTAGTATACGAATGAATAGCACAATGCAGGAGTAGGTCCCGTGAGCATCGCGACGAAACGGATTGTTCACCTCTGCTGTGGTTCTCAACATGAGAAGCATTCAGGGGAAATAGCCTTAGTTTTGGACTTTTAAAACTATTGGGACCTTCTGAAATATCTGAAAAAAATATTCACCGTGACTTTTTCTCATGAATTTGAAAATTTTCCCCAAAGAACTTATATTAAAAAAACACTTCCCTTAAATACAGCTGAACTAGTTAGTATGAGATTTTTGCGAATTAAACACTGATTTCTTGGGGAAAGTTGTTCAGTTGCATGAAAATAGAAGCCAAAGTGAAAATTTTTCAGGTATTTCGGAAAGACCGAATATATCTTAAGATGACACTGAGGGCGTTAAGACCTCACTACTCGTTAAGATACACAATCTACCAAAAAGAGACATAAATATACCTGAAACAAGCCGATTTCAGAGAATAACTAAAAATCTTGTTATACGTAACTCATTCAAGTCGATATAAGAAACTCGTCAAATTTTAACTCCTTTAAAAGTAATTTACAGAAATGGCTTGTCGAGCGTTCCTTCTACACCTATGACGAATTTCTTAAATTTAAGACTTAATTAATGTAAATTCATAGTTTTTTCAAGAACCCTGACATTATATATAATTTTTATTTTGAAAATTAAGTTTATCTCCACGACATGTATAATAATAATATTAATATCTATCTATCTATAATATCTTAAACATTTTTGTAAAAAAAATATATCTTATTTTCTATTTTTTAAATGTCATAAAATGTGTAAAAGTGTATTTGAATGTGACTTGTAATACTAATTACCAATAAATAAATATCTATGTCTGTGTCTATGTCGAGTAGGGTAATTTCGAAGTAAGCGCCAAAACTCTACAGTGACTGTGGACCACCAATATTACTGCCAATTGTGTTTTGACCTCAACTTTAAGTGGTGTGGCTTATACCTTCCCTAAACGAGATAAGGCGCGTTAGCCAGTACTAGATATGTATTAATTTGAACGTATATGGCGTATATCATATATGGCGGTCCACGAAATAAATTTTACGGTTCAATAAATTACAATAAAATGACTGTCTTTCTCGTCTTAGCTGAGATTTTGTTTGAACGACCTTTGACCAATATTCTTTTCTATACTGCGATTTTATAATATATTTACAAGATAGATTGTGTATACTCTCTAAATAAATGTCTAGACGATAGAAAGCCTTGACTTGATAACCTTTCAAGAAAATAACTTCACAATTTTTTTTGTGGACAATACTTAAGTATATGAAAAATTAATTGAGGTTTTGCTTTTAGTTTATAGGCGGAACATAAAAATAAATCAATATTGTCGTCTGGTCTGGTGAAGAGTCTTAAACATTTTTTGTTAATGAGGGAAAGTCACTACACTAACATCGATTAAGTCCACACTGGCTTTGTTACAATCTATATAAAGATATTTCCACTTTCCAGGTCACTTCTACTGATGAAATTACACAACTTTTACTCCAAATTTGAATAAAATAACTAAAAAAAAAACAAAAATGGTACGTGGAATTTACAAAACAGATTTATAGATTGAAGCAAATTTTGATAACTAAAGTTGTTCAGTTTCATGAATAGATCCCCAAATTAAACTACTTTTTACCACACTTTGAATATTTTCCACTTTGGGAATCCCGATGCCGATGGGACTACCCATTTCCGAGTAGTGTTGTCTGCACCAAAATTTTCTGTATATAGACAAGATTGAGTGCCTCCTATCGATTTATCTTCCTCAGATATGAGAATGTCTGAGACCAATCTCATAAAATATATCGCATTGAATCAACCCGAGTATTACTTGAGCGCCGATATCGGGCTATATTCGGGATAGTCAATTTGGTAAAAGATTATAAAATTGAAAAGATAAGAGGGTAAAAGCAGCAGGTTTTACACAAAAAAATCCTTGGAATAACATTTCCTAATAATGCGTACTTTATGTTCATATTTTTTTGATTTTTTTCCTTCTATTGTTTCTAGGCACAATAATCCGCCATGTCAATGTAAAAAAATCACAGTGAAAATGTGAATGATCAGTAAAGCAAAGTAAAATACAATTATTTGGAGTTACTTTTGAGAAATTGTAGGGCAGAGTAGTATTAATAACTTCAAAATCAAAAAAATCCAAATCAAAAGGTTTTTTATTTAAGTAGATGTTTTGCACATACTTTTAAATCGTCTTTTTTTTCTACCTAGTACAAAGTTTCTACCACGCGGAACTTGTACACTCATGAACTGCCATGTCCCGGAACGAGTGTTTCCCACCACTTCACCAGCATATGTTATAGAAGACTATACATATTAGAAATAAATCTTTTATCAATGGTTTTCATATTAAAGTGTACGCAGTTTGGTAGTTGACTGCTAATCCAAGTTACAGTATACAGGTTTTCCTAGTTCAGGCACCCATTAATTTGTACTTTGTTTAATTTTTAGAAACCTATGTAAAGTATCTACCTTTTACAAACAAATCAAATATATCTATATATCCGGGACAAATCACACACGGTCATCTGGCCCCAAACTAGGATTCCATGTATCTTGGGAACCAGAGACTGATATACATACACATATACTTTTAAATACATACATATATATAGATATCGAGGGTTCACGGGCGACTTGTATTAAGCGACATTTTTGGAAACACAGGTCACCTCTACTTTAAAAATTTATTTCTTACAAAATACCTCACAAAAAATAACTTCTGAATAATATTTAAAATAATAAGAATATCGAGAATCTATATAATACTAAGAAGTTAAGTTTTAATGATTATTTTTCTAAGAAATATTTTTTTAAATCAGTCTCCTGAACATTTCTAAAAATGTCGCTTAATACAAGTCGCCCGTGAACCCTCGTTTTAATACACCCAGACTCAGAGAAAACAATTCTGCTCATCACAGAAAAGTTTGCCCTGTGTGGGGATCGAACCCACGACTCTCAGATCAGAGGTCAGGATTGCTAACCACTTAGCCACCGAGTCAGTCAAAAATATTATTATTATTATTTATTATTGCTTTTTATTGAATGTCAAAAACAATATTTCGTTCTAAAATGTTTAAAAAAATTAACCGACGACGACCTGATAAAATACCAGTATGTAATTGAGCGTTCACGGGATATTAGTATTAAACGACATTTTTGGTTACATTCAGAAGGTTGCTTTAAAAAATATTTTTTTACAAAATGTACATATTTTGTAAAAAAATATTTTCATAATCATAAAAAATAACTTCGAAGAATATTTAAAATATTATAATAAGAATATCGACAATCTGTATAATACCAAAATGTTTAGATTTAAAGATTATTTTTCTAAGAAATAATGTTTTAAAACAATCTCCTGAACTTTTCCAAACGCTTATTACAAATAGCCCGTGAACCGTTAATGTGAAAGTGTATTTGATAATTTACAGCAATATTATAATTTCCCAATCCGAATTAACAAAATTACAAATATTTTAACCCCAAATTTTTTTGTATGATTCACACTGAGAAAGGGCATGGCCCTTTCTCAGTGTGAATTCCATTTTTTAAATAACTTGTGTTTTTATCGATAATATTTTTTTCTCTTTTACCGTTACCCATTGGCTGAATGTCAATTCTAAGCGAGATGTCAATTCTAAGTTAATGTAATGCGATTCTAAGCGAGAAAGTGTATTTGATAATTTACAGCAATATTATATTATCCCAATCCGAATTAACAAAATTACAAATATTTTAACCCCAATTTTTTTTGTATGATTCACACTGAGAAAGGGCCATGTTTCCATTTTTTAAATAACTTGTGTTTTTATCGATAATATTTTTTTCTCTTTTACCGTTACCCATTGGCTGAATGTCAAATTGGTCAATAAAAAACCGTTGCCTTCAGGAAAGTTGTTCAGTATCAATTAGTAGAAGCCTTCATTAGCGAACACTGAATTACATTAATTGCTTGTAAATATTTACTTTTCGTTTGTTCACGTTCCATATAAATACTACATTTAAACTTAATGCGAACAGTCGCGCTCAGAAGCGGTAAGAGTTTTATATTATACTCAAGTGTATATAAATATTTATAAGTTGGTAATTCGCAATTAAGCCGCTTGCAGCCGGATGGCGCGACTTGGCTGATAAGGTTTATGGGGATGAGCTCCGGCTGGAGATTTAAGCACTCGTCCGTGCGGAAGTACTTACCTACCTACCCAGCAGTACAAGGAAGTCAGATTTAATGGTCGCCACAGTGCAGTAGAGTTTCACATAATCAGCGGAGAAGGAAAAGAGAGAAACAATGTCTTTGCCTTCGAAATATTTATTTATATTGTTAAAATTTTGACCGCCACTCCTCGCTAGATAATAATAATATCTTAAAATAGGATTGACGAGATTGATTTCATGTAAAATCATGTGAAAAAAAAACGAAAATTATTGTGGCAAATGGTTAAAGAAAATTATTTATATTTTTTTAAGGTTTTTACAGATTTTGTGTTTGTTTCTGACCAACCAGTATATACAGTTTCTGAAAGACCCATCAACTGAAACTTATTAAACATTTATTTTTTTTGGACTACGTGGAAATTGCAATGAAAGTTTTTTTAAGAAATATGTGTAGAAGCCTTAAGTAACAGGCCCTATCCTACAGTTTTTGTTACATTATGTATTATTTTTTTAATTTTCAGTCACCTATTTAATAAAATTTTATAAAATTAAACTACGATTCAATTTCTTCCTACTCTGTGTATCAACTAACGGTGTATTAAAAGTAGATTACCTGAGAATAGAGATTAGAGAATGGGGAACTAATATAAAGTTTACGAGACAAATTTACATTTTCCCATTATGTCGCTCTGTTAAAACGAAATGTTATAATCAAAGGTTTTAGGTTCAAATCCTGGTTCATGTTATAAATGAGTTTTTCGGAACTTACGTATATTTTCATAGCGATTGCTTTAACAGTGAAGTAAAATAAAATATCGCAAGGATACCTGCACATCTGTTTACTAGCTGTATATGAAGGTGTAGTCAGTCGCACTTATTATTTTATAGTAAAACTTTCCGCAAGAATAAATATTTTAAAAGTAAGTTGGTTAAAGTGCTAAAATGATTGTTAAAGTTATATTATTTTTAGAGTACTTTGAATTTTTGCTGTAGTTATATCCATTAAATAAAAGTGCGTTTGCATCCCGTAAATAAAATAATATGTACAATGATTTTTATTGGTAAAAATTGTATTGACCCTTATCGATAAAAATATTTTTGACGAGTCTTATTATGCTTTTAATTACCACATTGTAATACGAGTAATAAAGTACTTTTTAATGCTAAAATGCTGAAGTGCAATTTATAAAAAAAAACTTTTTGTTGATTTATCGATACAGTCGTCAACAACAACACCGCTATTTTTTTGTTAGAAATTGGCCACACTGCAACTATCTGTTTAAAAAATACAGTAGCTTTGTATTATCAACCCCATTTTTGAAATAGAGAAGTTTAAAAAAAAGAATTATTGACTTTGCATTACCAGTATTTCTACCCTTTACAGAGTGACATTGCGTGTTAATAAACGAAAAAGCTCTTTACGTGGAGGTGTTTGAGTGATAAGGTTGAGCCTGAAAAGAAAGGCAGGCGACAACCCCTGCGTGGGAAAGAGACAAAAAATGTGATTGATAGCGTTCACTCAGATACTAAGTGCAGTCAGGCAAATTATACATGTTTTCTTCATTTCCAATCCACATACGATGGTGATGGACGTCGTTGTTAACATTAGTATCATTAAAAAAAACATTAAAAAAATGTGTTTTTTAAGGCGAATGAAAATATCTAGGCTTCTTTCGGGTCAAATGTAACAACTTTTGTTTGATCAGTTTTAAAATAAACACGATATTTTTGAAATCCCCATACAATTCGATAGTTGGACTCACCGCTTTTGTATGGAGAGCTCACATTTTTATTTATTTATATAAAAAGTGAAAGAAAAAAGTTGTCACATTTGACCCCAACAAAACCTGGATATGTTCATATCCGTCACTAAAAATCGCATTGTAAATGACCGTTTCAGTTTCTTATACCAAATATTCGTATCAGTTGTTTTTTTTTCGCGAATTAACTGTGGGTTCCTCGAGGATGTTGTTCCGATTACTAGACAGACACCACAATTAGAGCCCTGGGTGATATTTCATAAACATTTTATATAATTTGGCCGCATTCTGTTCGCGACTGTAGGTGACACACAGTGTTTGCTCTACAGGTACAGTCAAGCACAGGGCTATCCGCGGATGCTCTATTTGTGTTCGTTTCCAATATTGATTCCAATTCTGTGTACTGCACTGCATCGGACTACAGCCACCCTTTTCAAACGTCCGAGCTAGCGGGCGGGCTGAAAAAATAATTAATTCTATCAATCCGGTGTTGAATAACCTTAAACTCTGTTTTTGCAAAAGCAAAGTTTGTGAACTATTTAATTTAGAGATGTATCTACGCAAGTAAGATCGGTTTGAATAATGAATCCTGAATTATCTGCAATATGGATGCGGGCAGCGCAAGACCGGTCGGTGTGGAAATCCTTGGGGGAGGCCTTTGTACAGCAGTGGACGTCTTTTGGCTTGGATGATGATGATGACCTGCAAAAAATAACAGAAAATTCAAAATAAAACGGGAAATGCCTCCGAGGCGGAGTTGTTATGCTTCTTGCTTCATATCAGGAGTTCTTGGGTTCAAATTCTGGCGGGGTCCAACTTTGTAGGATTCGTTTTTTTTTTGGTGGTAGGGCATTTTCTGAGCCTGCCTGGCTAATTGTCTTTATCGTATCTATGTTTTGCCGCCAAACCTAAAATGTTAACTGCATTAATGTATTCCGGCAAGAAGATCAGCCAGCCAGTTCCCAATTGCGTTGGTAAACCCGCTTCCATTCTCGCCATCGTCATCACTTACCATCAGGTGAGGTGATGCTAACGGCTAACTATTGGGGATAAAAAAATTATAATACCTGAATAGCCTGAAGGTTCTACTCATTAAATTAAACAACTTTGCATATTCAAAACACCGACTCTTTATAATATATAGCTTTATCTTACTTACACTTTAGTGTGGAGATCACGAAGAATAAAGACACCTCTCCAAAATACATGAAATCGTTTAGGTTATAGACTTTAATAATAAAATGTAAATAAAAAAATAGTCACCACAAGCACATAAAATATTATAAATTACTCTGCGCTGAGACAATCTGGTAAAAATCCAAACAAAACTCCAAACAAAAAGACTACAAACAAAAGGAATAAAAATATGACGAGAAAACTCTATTCAGATAATAAATAGATCAGCTTATAAAAAAAGTAGTATGAGGGATCCTTAAACAACGTTGTTTGACCTACCGGCGGTTACCGGATCGAAAATACCATTAGAAACACGAATATGTATTTTATTTTAATTAAACCCTTATTTTTTACACTTTGTTTACATAAAAGCTCGCAGTGTATTTAGGGCACACAGGCTGGATTTCCCCTTTGACGGAATCCCGATACAGTTGGATTGATAACTCCGCTGCCGGGATAATCGCCGGAATCCCGGGATTTTGGGGTCCCCTTTAATGGACCTTTTTTGCGAACGGCACTCACTAAAAATACGTGGTGGTTTTAACTCTTAAATAGGTGAGCTTTAAGACTTTGGTTGGGAATATATTATAATTGAATTGTTTGAAAATTCCTTAATTACAAAAAAAATGCTTTGATTTGATTTTATGTACTTTTTAAATTTTCCCTCTACACTGTCAAAACGTACCTGCGTGCCAATTTTCGAGTTCCTATCTACAGTACTTTAGACTGTTGTCCCTATCGTGTATTACTGTGTATAATGACTTGTAACAAATGAGTTATCAATAAAACATTGTATTGTATTGTATTGATATTGAACAGTACCACTAAAGTACTTATAAAATTATAGGTACAGCTCGCTACTACGAGCTCTTAAATAATAAATAAAAAGCATGAAAGTTTAGGACAATGGAAAAATAGAAAATGAATAGGCATCATTTGAGCTTGCGTGTACTACCCTCGGCTATATCGTCATTTTCCATCAGGTGAGATCTAGTCAAACGCACTCAAATCTTTATTTAAAAAAAGATATAATAAAAATATCAGAATTTTCAATTTAGCGAAGCTTTGACAGACACCGGATTTGCAGATTACGCGTCGTCCCAACCGACTGAATCCATTGAGAGTCCCAAACAAAAATATGAAAACGATACCTACAATGTTTTTCCCACAAAACTCTATTCAGGTCAGTATTTTTCTACACGTTTGCGTGGTAGTAACGTTTTACTAGGTAGAAAACAAATGACGATCCAAAAAATATGATAAGCATCTACTTAAGTGGGTCCAGGAGTTACAGAAACGAGATGAAATGAAAATATTTTATTCGAATTAGATAGCAGTGTATACTTTTCGAACGTCATTCTTTTATCTACCTAATACGAGTTTCCTACCACTCGGAAATCGAACACCCGCCGTTTCTTCACGGTGAAGGAAAACATCGCGAGGAAATCTTCATATCTGATCCCTTGTCCTGTAGACCTGTGTAACCGGTGTGCCATGCTTCAGCACGAATGGCCCGGCTCGACCTGAGTGATACCACGGCCTCACAGAAAACCGGCGTGAAGCAACGCTTACGTTGTGTTTCGCCGAGTGAGTTACCGGAGGCCCAACCTCCCCCCCGCCCCCCAATTCCCCCATCGCCATCCCATTTCAAAGGTCGGAAACGCACTTGTGACTCCTCTGGTGTTGCGGGTGTCTATGGGCGGCGGTAATTGCTTAACATCAGGTGATCCATCTGTTCGTTTGCCACCTCTGCCATAAGAAAAAAGAAAGGTCGCGTTACATACGTCCATAGATGTGAGTCTATTTCCGAAACGAAAACGCCAAGCAACAGCCGTCTGTCCCTGGTTATAGAACAGTTAATTGTACCACACGATAGGAAGAAGAAATACCATTACGTATATGTTACAACATTTTTTTTAAGATTTAACATTTAACCAACAGCAGTTAATTTTGTGTTAAAATGGTTTATTGTGACCTTAAAGTGAGAGAAAATGTAAAAGTATCAGTCTTTTTTGGTGATAGAATAGTATTTTAAGTTAAAAAATGGAACTATCTTAGTACTTAGAGTGTGGTAACACCAAACCCGTTTGAAGGTATGAAGGTATACAGAGGCATTGATTAATATCATTGTGGTGGCCCCACTGATTGAATTCGACGCCCAGTAGAAGGGATATCTATAGAGCCAATTATCAACTAAAGCGGGAATAGGCGTGTTAACAGGATTATTGCAATACCATGGCAACACTGGGAATAGCCTAATCGACCGCATTAGTCGCGTTAGTGTCGGAAAGTCAAAGATTTCATTGATATTAGCAAACCTATAGGGTATTTTGCTTAAAAAATAATGATTAAAAAAATATTTATTAATCTTTAATAGTATTCTTAAGAATAAAACAGAAAATTTTGATACTTTTGCCCATTTTTAATATTCTTTTTAAAAAGACGTTTTCAATAAATATTACTCACACATATTATTTAAGACGAACAATTTCAGAACGAAAAGTCGTTTTTGACAGATCATAAAAAGTAACTAAAATGGAAAATAATTGTTTTAGCCAGTTGCAATAAAAGTTAGAAATACGGAAATGAATATATTATAATAATCATATTACAGATGCAAAAACTATATTAAATTTAGTGGTTCCTTTGAAAAATTCAAAGACTACGTGTCTCACAAGTCAATCGGTAAGAGCAAATAAATTTTTATCACAATTAATGACGACGCTTCGCCAAATTTAATTACTATGTTAATTATTACAAATGCCATCTCCCAGATTGATTTATCGCGTTGCACCAGCTGCAGCGAGCACGCCGTCTGGATATTAATCACATGCAGTGCTCTGGTCGTGACGTCACCGTTGCCATGACTACGTCAGCTGTCACAATTGCTGATGTCACATTTGCCAGTCGAATCGAACTTCGGAGAGACGTAATTGGGTCACATTTTGTCATTAGTCAAGTCACAGATAATATAAGCTACAGTTAAAGTCAGTTACAGTAGATATTTGATAGTTTGATTGAATTGCACTCCATTCGAACGTTGCCTTATTATTTCCTACTACTACTGCTAAATAAAATATGACGTTTCTACAAGCGTGAATGTGTGTGACGTGGTTTGCAATGCAATGCAACCGTCAACGGATCTTACCCGCAGCAGATGAGTAGTAGTAGCAGGTAGTGTCCCGACTGTTTTGTAGTACTAATGTATACAGGGTGTAAGGGACAGGTTTCCGAAAACTTTAAGGGCTTGCTCAGTAGACGAAACTGAGCAACTTTCCACAAGAATTTTTTTCAGAAAACGAAATAGAAATCGGCTTCTCCATACAAAATTATAAATTTGATTGGACAGTTTGTATGGAGAAGCTGATTTTTTTTTCGTTTTCTGAAAAAAAATCTTGTGGAAAGTTGTTTAGTTTCGTCTACTGAGCAAGCCCTTAAAGTTTTCGGAAACCTGTCCCTTACACCCTGTATACTGTGTTTGAACTCTTTCCAATATCTTAACTAAGTCTTGGCTCCAAACATCAGGTGCATTCTGTTTTGTCGTGTAGCGGTTCCCAATTTTTTTCTTGCTGTGGAACCCTAATTGATTTACCATTATTTGGCAGAACCCTACCTCACCAAAGAGGATCTTCATCTGAAAGTCCCATCTCATTCAAGTTTTTGTGCGCGGTATGTTTGTACCGTATACGTATGCGCGAAAGAGTAGGAATACATGTGTTGCACAGATCGGTACCGAATTACACTGAACTGACCGATAAAATGCAGCGTGTTTCCTATGTAGCTACAGCAATAAGGCCTAACACTCGGAACCCCTGTGACCCTCCCACGGAACCATAGGGTTCCGCGAAACACCTTTTGGGAACCGCTGGGTAGATAACACTAGTTTACAGTGAATCTTTTGCCGCGAAAATGGTTGCTGTTGCTGACTACGTAATGGTATGTTTAGTTAAAATATACAGGGTGTAACAGAAAGGTGTGATAATTCTTCAAGGTTGGCTTTTACCCATCAAACTGAACAACTTTTGTTCTACAACTTTGTTGAAATCCACATATTCTCTAAATATGTAGCAAAAATTATATGGATTCTTCAAACAACATCTCCTTAAAGTACCCTGTCGCGAAAACTACAATATTAATCTTATCAAAGTGAAACATGAAAGTTATCATTGGACAAATACGCTTAAATGATCAAAATCAAGAAATCAAAAACAAATACAACAAATACAACAAAAATATTTGACCTGCTCAAAAATTTCTGGAGGAAGATTTGAAAATATTATGTCTTAAGCAAACATTATCAACCATAAAGTTCGCGGCAATAAACACAAATTACAGTTTTGTAAAGTAGTGTAATAAAAATATGTATTATATGAAGTATGACGGAAACTTTTAAAAATATTGTAAAGTGGCCTCCTATCCTTAAACTGAAACATTAAAATTTGCTCAACGATTTTTCAGTAAATATGAATTTGTATGGTAAGTTAACAATTTAGTGTTTGTCGATAAAGCCGAACAGTAGGTAGTGGTTTAGTATGGGGAGAAGACTACTCAACTGACGGGCGGATCCACTTTATGTTAACATCCTATACAGGGTGTAACAAAATTGGTGTAGGACCCATTAACTGGGGATTCTACTCATCGTACTGAACAACTTTTGCTCTACAACTTTTCTCAAATCGAAAAAAAAAATTTGATTCTCCATACAAATGTGGCAAAAAATGGCAAAACAGTTGATCAATTTGTATGGAGAGCTCAAATTTTTTTTCGTAGAACAAAAGTTGTTCAGTACGATGAGTAGAAAGGGACCTACACCAATTTTGTTACACCCGTATACAGGTCCCTATTGCCTTGGATAATCCCGGTAAGCCCGCTTCTATCTTCGCTATTATCAGTACGCAGTGAGAAGATGCCAAGGGATTTTGGGGAAGGAACCACAGATCTGTTCTTTGAACTTCAAACGTCTACTAAATAATATGTATTACCTACCTCGATAAGATACAATATTGAAATGACGCGGCAGGTATTTTGCATTATTTAAATAAATACCTTTACATTTTATACCCTACTACTACTTACTTATACAAAATGATAAAAAAATGTGTGGCAATATTTTTACTGTGGCTTCTACTCATCAAACTGAACAACTTTTCCCAAGAAACTGATACTCAAAAAGCAAAAAATTTTTGGACTCTTCATACAAATCCGTCAGCTGGTTGATGAACTTTGTATGGGAGATCCAAATTTTGTTTTGCTTTTTGACCATGGTTTTTTGGGGAAAGTTGTTCAGTTTAATGAGTAGAGGCCGCAGTTAAAATATTGCCAGACATTTTATAATTACCCGGTATAAGTACAATTTAAAAAAAAAACGGGTTGACTCAAGTAACTAGTGTACTAAGTCGAATCTATTTTAAATGATCTTCCCTAGCTCCCCTTTCAGTTTTTTGCAGTATCTACCAAACACATTCAAAATGCCTGCCTGACAAAAATTTCATAAACAACTCGCCAAGGTTTTAGTCAGTTTGTGCCCTACAAATTCTCCTCTTCATACAAATTGAACATCTGTTTTGCCATTTTTGTATGGAAATACTATTTTTTTTAATGATCTGAATGAATTCTTAATTAATATACAAAAATTATAGGAATTATAGAAAAAATATGAATGTTCTTAATAAGATTGACTTTGTATGTTTGTGTTACATATTTTAATAAGTGGAATATTTGGATTAAATATTATAATTATTATCGTAACATTATGCCTGCACTAGTTGTGGTAAATTGAGATGCTAGTGTTATACATAACTAAATAAATAAATAACTACCTTACAACTTTTTTTACATGCAGTTGTGGGTAAAGAAATGAACACTCTAAAGAATTCAGGGCTTATTGAAGATAAAAAATAAAACCAGAAGGAAGTAAGAAAGAAACTAAAAACAAAAATTTCCCCAATAGGTCTTCAAATTCAAACCATAGCGTTAATTTATTTATTCAAATTAATCGGAGTCCCTTAAGATTTGAGATTTGAAAGCTGTGTCAGAAGCGAAGAGGATCAGGAAATCTAAAGTCAAACATTTTATCGTGGGAACTCGGAATTCTCGTTAGCTTAACTAAATAAAAGTTGAACAATTTGGACGATTTGGTGCTGACCTACCGCGAATTGACCTAAATTAGGCTGTATACAGGTTCAAGCGCAGAATGTCAGATCCAAACAATGTCTAATTCTCATGAAGTTTTAACACGTTTTAACACGAGTTGCCGAGACCAACAAGCGAAAATATTTAGTGCCAATCTGAAAGGACTTGTAACGACTCGGTACTTCATGATTTTTTTAGAGGATTAAACCTCTGCCATTGGACTGGTGATCGAGTGAGATTTGCAGAAACCATCTGAAGCGTGAGTCAGATATGTGCTAAGTGGAATGTATTAATGAAAACAAATATTTCTCAAGATAACGCAATGTACTTTAAAAAATGTAGGCCCGCCTGAGGAAGATAACGCTGTTTAACTTCTTGAAGGGTTATCGATAAATACAACTTTTACTGGAAGTCTGGAGGAGAACCTGCATTCAGCAGTGAAAGTCATCTTGCTACAATAAATATTTTATACTCTGTTCTATCCTTAAGCAATGATTAAGGTCAAATATTAGAGGTAAAGCTGCTACAAAAGAAATATCCGCGTGACCCAGTGAGACTTGTTGAAAGCGAAATTACGCTCGAGAAATTAAGCGGTGAATTTTTTGCTCAGAAGTGCTTTGAGCAGCAGTAGGGTTACCATTAATTAGAGTGGGTGTTATAACATAACTAAACGGTATTTTGGTATTCCGTCGTTTTGCGCCTAAACCTGCTTACCGATAGGCAACATTACCGGCGGACGTCTCAAACGTGACAAGCAGTCCTAATATCTCTGAGCACCGATAGCAGCTAAATTGTGTCTTATTTCCTTTGTAGTTAAAGCTAAATTACCTCTCGTATTTGTAACTGTAACACCTAATTTAAACTGACCTTGAATTTGCTTGCAAGTTTGAATTAAGGTCGATTGAGCATGTTCAGACTAAGTTATGTCCAGGTGAAGTGAAAAGTTCTGGTATCTAATATCAGATTTCTGCTCTTTAAGATTTCTGCTCTTATAAAATATTTCCCCGAAAAAAGAAATTAATAGCCTCTAAAAAGTTTCACTAGTAAGAAGCCTATATTTTGAGAAATATTCAGTCGGAGACATTTCCGAAACACAAAATTAAGAAATTGCCATTCCATACAAATTAGGCCTATGTTTGTCTGCGTTTTTGTAAAATTGAGCAGTGTTATGAATAGAAGATGTGGTTATGTTAACATTTTTTACATCTGTGCATTGTTAGCTTTTTATCCTTTTATTTATCCTTTATTGCACAGTAGAACAGAAATACCCAAAAAATATACATACAGTGCAAAGGTGGCCTTATCGCTTATCTTATCTTTTGTATATTTAAAAAAACTGAAAAGATCACACAAATACTACGTCCTTTTATTTGTCCTACCCACTGTACCTAGAAAGGTGTCGTGTGTGCTGCAGAAGTTCCGAATTTTGAGGTCATAGCATTACCCAGGCGGGCAAAATACTGATTTTCAGCTATCACCACTGTCGCGCCACGTGACGCATTTACAAAGATAAAGATAATAAATCACTCTTCCTTTAATATAACACTTTCTGAGGAATATTCAGACGAGCCCCCTGTTAATCCTAAGATTACGTACTTCAGGCGGTTTAAACATGCGTTGCGTCTAGCATTAATATCCTCGTTACGTTCCTACTTACGGTGTTAATTTCCGGCCAGGCTACCCTGCCCTGCCGGGGCGTCGAACCCGCACCATGATTTATTAATATCGGATAGCCAATAGCTGCGATACGTCCGCACAGGATGCTGATTAGGTCTGTCTGGTTCCCCATAATATTTTATTGGTTCCCATTATATTCGCTCCTGAGTGTAAAAATATAGTGAGACACAAAACATCATGCTAACACAATACTTAACATTACTGTCACACACACACACACACACACACACACACACACACACACACACACACACACACACACACACACACTCACACATAAATTGTTCACTTAATTTTCCATTGTTATTTTACGAGGACAGTGTTCAAAAAAAACTAGAACCAGATCGAAGGCAGGGTAATGTTTTAGGGCGTATGTCTGTGTGAATGTCTGTTTATTCAGCTGAGCCTTTAGCCTAAAAGGTTTGATTGGTACGAGTATTTCAATGCTAAATGTCGTTGTGTGTTGAGCATGTTTCGTTTTAACACTCAGATTTCACAGGTGGTCCTATAT
The DNA here is from genome assembly GCA_958295455.1 of Coleophora deauratella. Taxonomy (NCBI): domain Eukaryota; kingdom Metazoa; phylum Arthropoda; class Insecta; order Lepidoptera; family Coleophoridae; genus Coleophora; species Coleophora deauratella. The sequence goes on from OY282402.1 coordinate 16,415,961, forward strand.
AAATTTTATCGAAATCGATTCAGCGGTTTTTGAGAAAATCAACAAAAACATAGCAAAATTGGAGTTGTTGCGATTGAAGTCGGTTGTTTTTAACGTATTCAGCGTGGTCAATTATTTATTTTACTTTGCCTATTCATCAGATCACAATGATCCATACTTATTAGTAATATGTGTAAAGTTATTTTTCTATAAATACAGAGACAGATATATTGTAGATTTAAATTCTATTTGGCATTGGAGAGATGAGGCCTAACCTTGCCTTTTGAAGACACTACAACTAAAATAAAATGACGCAAATATTCAGTGACTTTCTAAGTAAAACCAGTCACTAAAACAACTACATTTTTACGACTATCTCAGGACTTACTGTAGCTTGTGTATCAATTCAGAGCTCAGTTAACGGGTCCCCAAAATAATCACCCCGTATACAGTTGGTAATTGCTCAGAATTGGTTCGTAATCGGTAGCGGGACTTTTCAGATTAACAGAAGATTATGCTCTGGGCTTTACTGAGTCTGTGGTATGGGTGTGAGGTACATTTGCATGTAAATTCGGTCATTTGGAGCGTGATTTTGATCAAGATAATCTCTCGGCTCTACTGTTAGTAATATTGATGGGTTTAGGCAGAAATGAGATAGCTAGTCAATTCCTCCAGTGTCTATAGGATTCTTCTAAAATACTTGAAAATAATTAAACAGTGGCTTCTTTTCATGAAACTGAACAACTTTTCGCAAGGAACCTATGCTCAATTCGCAAAAAAATCGGATTCCCATACAAAATTGGCGCTTCAGTTGAGGGCTCAATTTTTTTTTGGGCTAACAAACATAGTTAAAATAAAAAGATCCATTCCTTCAAACAAACTTCCAGACAAACAGACGAATGCGTAGGCTTAGTAATCATTAAGTAATACTATCCCCGTGGCACTGAAAGGTAGTTTTCTAAATTTCTAATGCAAATTTTGTAGTTTAATTAAACTTTTTTACACCAACAAAAAAGCAACACTTTCTCATTAAACCATGACCTTTTTTTGCCGTGTAAACCAAACAGAAAAGCTCTTCTTTGTGAATTTAAAAAGTATTTCACCCTCCTACTCCCATGGCCGGTCGCAAATTATCGCGCACATATATATTATTACGATACTTTTTGCCACTAATCCGGCGCTCGCGGCGCGCGGGGGATTTCACGGAATTAGAACAGATCGCGCCGTGCCTAATTTCCGCGGCTGTGGTGTACTGTACTGATTAATATTAATTATACAAGCTCACACTCTCACATACGGTCAGCGGAAAATTCACAAAAGAGAGAATATACCTAATAAATTTTGCGTTTTCTTACTGTATGCTTGTTTGACATTTTTTCACAAAGTTAGGGACTGTATACTTGTTTGGCAAAGCCTGAGGAGATCTCAATTCTACGATAACTTCAAAAGTTGAAGGAAAAAATCTTTACACAGTAAATTCTTATGAATCTGAAAGTTAATATGTTCTACTTAGGAAACTATATTTTAAAATAGTGCATTTTCCACTATAACTTTGTTTTTTAGTTAAAATATTCTATACAGGGCGTTAAAAAAAGTGCGTTTGAGATTTTAAGTGGTTTCTTTTTCTTCTTATCGTGTGGCACATTAAACCGTCTTATCCACAAGGTATAGAGGTTATAGACTGCATAGAGGTTACTCGGAATCAAGGAATACAGGATAAATATTTATAAAATCCGATAAATTATTATATATAAAATATATAAAATTCTATACTTGATTCTGAGTAACCCCTTAAAATCTCAAATGCACTTTTAAACACCTTGTAAAGGATACATTTTGGTTAGCTTACTTTTAAGTAAGTTTAACTGCTCTTCGTATTATGCGAATAGATAAATAACAAATTGCTAGGTATCGAAAAGTGCATACTGCTATAACCTTAAAAAAATCTTCATTCATATCATTTTGCCTGCTTCACTCTCCTTGGTTGAGTTGTCGACGACTTCAAGAGTGCAATAACTTACACGCACCGCAAAGAGAGGCTCAGCAAAACCTTATACCTACTTTATAAAAACCACTCAAATTTTCATAAGCCGTGACGGCTTTGTTGTTTGTACTCAAGTACCTACACGTACAGAAAATGTAATATACTTTAAAGTCCCAAAAAATTTGAAAAAAGTGAGAAGCATATTTTATTCGCCTTCCATGCGGACGGTCCATGCTAATCCAGCTAAATCCAGTCTCATGGCGGGCTAGAGCGGGGGAATCCTCAAATTATTCACTCTTTATTTATGACGCTACCGATTTTTCAGCTCCAGTACTGGACTGACCCAATGGAAGGCAAGACCTAAATATGTACTTAGAAATTCATTGAAGATTTTTCACTCATTCTTCGTACTGGTCTCGTTCCATACCTCGTGAAGGCGGTATCCCGAAACGGTGGGTATACGAGTTCCGAGTGGTAGGAACCTCGTATTAGGTAGACAAAAGAATGACGTTCGAAAAGTGTACACTGCTACCTACTTCGAATAAAATATTTTCATTTTCATTTTCAAAATATGTCATTCCTATTGTATATCAATAATCAAGCGTAACTCCTTATTTTGCTGGTATGTTTCGTAGTTGTTTTTAGTTGTGTTGTGTCTTGTCTCTGGCAATGTAGCTGTCAAACGGGTGGGCTTTTTTTTACTACACTGAAAATAGCTATCGGTTCAGTGAACTTTCAGATATTTGATGCTCACGATTTAACTTACATTAAGTTAAAATTTTTGTTGCTTTGATGCTTCTCTTTAGTTTAAATCTAGTTTTTGTTTTTATGACTACTATTACAATTTTCTGTATGATCGCGGTGTTGGTAATAAATGTCTGTACTACACAATGATTACTGAAAAACCGTTGAACTTAGGTACAAAAGTTACTGCAGGTGTTATGTATTTCGGGCTCTCGGCGTAAAGGCGTGTTCCGTCTGGGAGCGAGCATTCTTCCACGTTGCTTTGTAGTGACGTGATATATCGCACTAATAATATCGATAAATAAATAAAATAATTGATTTATCCATGTTTTCGTAAATTAGTCTATAGGATTTAAGAATTAAAAAAATATAAATACAGATACTTTTTTGTAACAAAACAAAATTTTGGTTGAGTCATGGATTCGAGCTAAAACTATCCAATTCCACGCGTTACCTTTTGCTATGATACCAAATCATTGCTATTTTCCCTCTACTACATATAACTTTTTGTAAAATAGTTTGATTTACTGGCTAGCAGCCTGTATTTTGTCTTGATGTAGGTATACAAATAAAATCTCACTAATATTATAAATGCGAAAGTATAGATGTTTGTTTGTTTGTTCCACTTTCACGCCAAAACTACTACAATTTGGTAAGTAGATAGGTAAAGCACTCGGCTAACGTGTAGGATACTTTTTATCTAAGAAAATGTAAGGGTTTCTTCGAGGAATGCTTAAAAACTTAAAATTTCCATTTCTTAACTGGAAGTAATTGTAAGGTGGCGCCAACCTTACAATTTATTTCTTTCTGGACCCAATTCCAAAGTCTACGCAGACGAAGTCGTGGGCGGAAGCTAGTTGCTTATATTTTCGTACATTTGTCTTCAGCCGACAGCGTAATAGTTACCTTTACAATAATGTGGTACTCCAGGGTTCTTGTTACTGTGTTCAATAACTAGTTTGGCGTAACTGTTATTGTTAGCGAGGTAATAACACTAGGAGTGGTCTGTCTGTGTGTAAGTACTTACAATCAGATAAAGTACCATTACTTGGAAACCTTTTTGTACTTATTTTTCTTTTAGCCTAGTACTGGCCTGCCTGCCTATTACTGTATTTTTAAGTACCAGAAGCTTTTTATCCCAAATTAAGTTATCACTTTGACAACCAAATTCATCTCGTTTTATTCGAGTCAGCCGTTATATCTCAATATTATAGTTTTACTATTATTTATCAGTACGTACTATTATTTATTGCATTTGAAATATGACACCCGCTTTAATTATCGACATCATTATAGGTGCTACAAGAAATAACTTCACTATCCTACTGTAATGTTATGAATGTAAAAGTTTGGATGTTGGTTACTCAATCACGCAAAAATATCTGAACTGATTTAATTTAAATTTGACACAAATATAGTTTATTTTATACTCTGGATGAGGCACAGGCTACTTTTCCCCCGACCTTCACAAATACGAAGTCTTAGCCACCAGCTACATATTTCATCGATAAAATGCACCACAAGACAGCTTGAGAACAACACTACCATTGTCCACAACTCGCCTCGTCACGTCGCGCCTTCGGCAATACTTTCCACCACATCACCCCGCCTCCCGCACTCCCTCTCACCCCTCCGACACCCCTACAGTACGACGCGAAGGCATCCAAAGAAAAACCGGCTTATTATTGCTTCTGCCGTCTACCTGGGGAAAGCCTGGCATGCGGCGCAGCGGGAGTTTGAAAAAGATTTAAATAAGTTTACGATTTTCCGAAAATGTAGGTGTTCTTAAGTCTATGGTACGAAGATTTTTGGAAAATTATATGTATCTGCTATTAACTTTTTAGAGCATTATTTATTTGAAACAAAAACCCAAGTGGAGCATTCTATTTTAGTGTGCGAGTTGCAAGATGTCTTTAGATGTACATATTGTAATTAAATTAACTTAAGTTGTATGAACTTATTGAAAAAGAAAAGCTTTTATTACGGACTACAAACTTTATGTGTAACAAAACAATATTTTGTCATTGGATTCCCTAAATATTATTTCACGAGGAAAATACGGCCTTATATCCATAACCCTACATAATTTTACCAACAAATTAAAAGCAATAATTAATTTTATTCTAAACAGAGGAAAACACAAATAGAGAGACAATTGCCACTTAGCACTATATCGACACTATGACCTTAAACGCTTATTTGGGGACGTCCCTAAATAAGGTCCATAATGGCCTATTAATACTAATAGAACGGCATTACATGCCTCTATTCCCTCTTAACAACTGCCTGTACTGTACAGTACAGTGTAACGACTCATCGTTATAAAAATTTCTATACAGGTTGCAGAAAACTTGATGGAGGACATTTTAACTGGAGATTCTACTTGTCATACTGAAATTGTTTTGTTCTAAAAATTTGATGAAATACCAAAAAAACTGGCGTCATCATTCAAATTTATTAGCTGTTTTGCCAATTTTGAATCGAGGTTTCAAAAATTTTCTTGCGAATACAGCAAAGCCGTAAAATAATTGACCACGCTGAATACGTTAAAAACAACCGACTTCAATCGCAACAACTCCAATTTTGCTATGTTTTTGTTGATTTTCTCAAAAACCGCTGAATCGATTTATATGGGATCACCTGTGAAGTATACCCGTTTAAACAAAAAAAGAATTTTCCAAATCGGTTCAGGCGTCTTCGAGTAATCGGTGAACATACATAAAAAAAAGATTCCGACGAATTGAGAACCTCCTTTTTTTGAAGTCGGTTAAAAAGGGTTGTTCAGTACATTGTTCAGTAAGAAAGAAGGCCGCAAAGTACATAGCTTAACCACTGCTATCGAGTGATATCAATCTGACATCAATTACTACATGTTAGGTACAAGCACGGAAACCCTCGAGATAAATGCTAAATCCCTCCAGATTATGAACGTGTCTGTCGTAAGTTTACCTGCGTAATCGACGTGATCACGCAGACGAACCATAGCGCCCTCTTTACTTAAGCGCCTTAGTACGGTATTTATATGTACCTACTCGTTAGTATAAACTAAACTATACAGGTTACAGGAAAAGTCGTACTGAATATAAAAACACGTTATTATTCAGCTGATTTCTGATGGATTTGATTCAATGATATTATGGTGTCCGAAACTTAACCGTTATAGAGATATTGAACTTTAAAGATTTTTTAAAAAATCCTCAATTTTTTGGCTTTTTTGTCGATTTTTTTGGGATTAGTGCTTCTGGGGTACGTTTTTTTGATGTAACTAGTTAGAAGGCATGTCAATTAAAAAAAATGATTAACCAAAACTGAACCTACTACTAACAGCTTAAAAAGACTGCTTGACAACGGTTAGAATTAAATAATTTTCATTAAGTGTTTTTAAATTTGAAGCAATCTGTTTTAAAAAAAATGTATGGAACTTATTCTGCAAATAGTTTCAAAAACTTCTACGTCTCTTTAGCTATTCAAAAAGGTATAACACTTACTATTAAATAGGCAAAATATTGACCAAATAACAGTTAAGTTAGCAGAGGGTAAATTTTTTTGACAACTCTTTAGTCCTTTTCAGCTCCAAACGAAGAGCAGGTTTTTTCAGTACGACTTTTCCTGTAACCCTGTATAGGTCTCGAGGAGTATAATCTACTTGTGACCCAAGAAAATAACAATTTTCTTGAAGCTTTTAGCCGTAATTGTTTACTTTAGGAATTCTCCATGAAAGCGAGCTTATTGTATGTAGATACGTATAGAAGTATTTTTTTAGAAAAGTCGATGAGACAACGAGTTTGTTGTCATAATATTAATAACGATTCAATATACAGGGAGTTAAAAATGCGTTTGAGATTAAGGGCTTACTCAGAATCAAGTTTAGAATACAGGAAAAAATATTAAAATAAATCCACTCTTAAATTTTTTTCAGATTCCCATACTAAATCTGATTGTGAATTTGTATGGAAAACTGAAAAAAGTTGTAGATCGGATTTTTTCAGTATTTTTTCTATATTCTATACTTGACTCTGAGTAACCCCTTAAAATTTCAAACGCACTTTTTAACACCCTGTATAAAGTGACAATTGGTAAATAGAAGCTGCCACTCATCGACGTAGAAACAAATGGACTTCGGGCCAGCGCTCAAAAGTGTCCGAACCAAAAGAGTAGTAAAACGCAAAAAGAGTTGTAATTTCGTGCCAGTCTTCATTTGGTCGGCCGGCTGACTGCCCGTCCAAAATGGCGTACTGCGTCGTGAAAAGTTGTAAAAACTATTCAAGTAAAGTGAAAAAACAGGATGGAGTATCATATTTCCGGTAAGTAAACTCTTGCTTTATCATTTTAAAGTATTGTTTTGCTAAGAAACACAGTAGTTTATTTTAATTTGAATTACGCATTTAGTTTGATTTCCATGAGCGAAAATCGAACATCACAACTTTGGAACAAAATTTTATAGAGTCGCTTTAAAGTATAAAGTTTTTTATTAAAATATTTTGTTACTTTTTTCTAATGTTTTTATTGCATGAAATATTTTATTTATTTTAGCTTTCCCCGAGATCCTAAACGTTGTGCACTATAGAAAAACATTATAGCCGAATCGAGACGAGAGGAATATTTTGTTCCGAAAAAAATCCACTTTGTTTGCTCGAATCATTTTCACCCTTTATAATTCATATTTAAGTGTGTTTCTGTGTTTGTTATAAAAAAAATAACAAGATTCTGCAAAAATAAAAAAATACTTATAAAAAACGCCAACAAAAAAACATTATTAGTTAAAGGTACTCCATTACTTCTCTGTCTTCACTCGAAGTTGCGTAAGGTGAAGTACGTTCCAGTCAAAGCTTCGTATGGTGATAAATTGTTGCAAACAAAAACAACCGTAATGCAATCTCTAACTAATCAACACACGATCTAAATTCAAATGTGTTGTTTCTATGCATATTATAACTACGTGTGTATAGGTTAACTGCGGACGCTTTCTTCGTGAATTATGTACTAGACCCGTCGTCCATTTGTTTCTACGTCGATGCTGCCACTCATAAAACTGAACCACTGTCCCCAAAAGATCTAACGCATACGCTATTGATGAAAAAACAAAAACTTTCCAGGCTAATTGCTAATAGATCAGCTGCAATTAATTTGCATTTTTTTTTTATAAAAGTCAAAAGTTGTTCCGTCTCTGGGATTGGCCACTAGCCCCGCAACCTCTGCCATTCCGGACTTGGCCCCCATGTGTGGAGTATGGCTTTACCCTCCCGGGGCATAGGAAGAGACCCATGCCCATCCAGTGGAGACGATATGGGTTGTTGTTGTCTTCACGCTCGCTCTAAAAGCGTATCCAGCAAAATGAATTTACGTACCGAAGGTACTAATTTACATGCGCTAACAACCAAAATCCAGCTACATTATACAAAGTACTTTATAACTTAAAATCTCAATGTGAATTAAGAGTAAAACTTAAACTTACATTAAATAAATTCTCTGGCTCATTAAAAAATCATTAGAAGCCAGCGAGGCGGGTCAATTAGTACAGAGTGTTCAAGAAAACAGAGCGGCTGCATCGATGCACAGGATGCTCTAAATTCATTGAAAAGTTCAGCTTTGGGATTACGCGCATTACCATTCGTGGTTGTAGAAAACTTGGAGGTGAAATAGTGATGTGATGCGAGGAGGAACAAACTATCGATTTCAATAAAGTTGTTCGACTTGTTTTTGAAGTTTCATACCATTTTAGAGAAAGTTTTTTTTTTTGAAAAAAAGACTTCAAAGTGTAAAAAAATCATTCGACTCAAGAATTTATTGCTTTTCATATCTAATATTAAGGTTATTTAATTAAATAAGATGTTTAGAGATCATGTCATTTCAGTCTAATCTATTTAGTATTTCTCATCATCTTTATCCTAAAATTTTCTAAAGCATACCTAGCACCAGCTTTGATACCTTCCCAGGTCTCGAAACCAGCTTGTTCAATGAAATCTGGATCCACCAAGAACCCATTGAACCCACCTTGATTCCTGTACGCTGGCAGTTCGTAGGTATAAGACAAAGTCCCTCCAACATATTGTGCATAGTCCTGCGCGCTGCCCGAAGCACTGTAGAGTATTAAAGCAACATTACCTACAACGTAATTAGGATTCGATGGCAATTTTACACGGTCTATAGCTTCTGCCATCCTAATACCAGCTACGTGAATGGCCAGTCCATTCGGTGGCAAGACTCCATTGCCGTAACCATAGAGAATCCAACTTCCGTAACTGTGGATGTCCAAAAAGAGTTCTAATCTGTCATTGTGTTCGAGGATGATGTTCCTGATGTTGGCGGACTCCGGCTCAGAGAAGGGTCCGCTGCCGTGGAAGGTGTCGGTGCAGACGTTGCTGCTGGAGGCCTGCCCAAAGTGGATGTCGAAATTGCGGTTGAGGTCCACTCCCATGCAGCTGCCAATACCTAAGCCGTAGTTGTTGTTGCGGTTTTTGCGCCAGAAGCGTCCCTAGTTGAAAAGTTAAAAAGAAAATTTTAAGACCTAGTTGCAATAGTATTTTACTTGTACTACGAAATCGTAAAAAATGGTTATAAAACAATATTTTTATGAGAGTAATATTCTGGAGAGAGAAACATAGATCCCTTTCTCGTTGATTTCAACTAAACAACATAAAATTATCAGATTGAGATTTTCCCTTGGATTTAAATCTTATAACTTTGCATCCAAATAGTCAAAATCAAACCAAAATTCCTAATAACTACGAGAAATACCTGCGTTTCAATAAAATAGCTTGGACAACCATTAACAGAAGGATGCAAATGTCGAAATTACAAGGATTACTAGTTTGACTGCGAGAGATAAGAAACTAGAGGTACTCTTACAGTCTGCGTAATAATTCTACAATACTTACAGAAGTATGACTGAACTCGTAACCATCAGGGTTGGCAATAGGCAGAATGATCCAGTCTATGTCCCTCAGCAGATCGGGCTCAGTTACATCTATCACCAGTTTGTGGATGGAATACAGCGTGGCTGCCAGCCCTATCCACTCGCGACAGTGAAGTAGTGATTCCATCATTACCACTGGTTTGCTGTGGTCCTGAAGAAATATGTTTTAATTTAAGTAAACAGTAAAATTTTACATTTTAGTTTTTTGGTGAGTATAATATAATATTTCTAAAAAGATTGATTTATAGTAAATTTTGTTTCAAGCTTTTGATTGAATGCTTTAAATTTTTAATTTGTGTTTAAGGAGATCATTTTGCTACTAAACATAATAAAACTACTAATACTTATAAATAGGATATTCTTTTTCTTAATAGGCATATTAAATATCCTAGGATGAAATCGTAAACTTGACTTTTCACAACTTTTCTTCCTTATCAAAAAAATTTCAATTATAACCAATATGAAAGGATTTTCTAAAATCCATTAGTACTTTTATATGCTGAAATTGACTATGTTTCTGAAGTAAGTCGTCGAAATATACTCAAAAACCTCTGTACCTGGAAGTTAGTGCTGGAGATTTTCAAGTACTTGATGTCTCGGCCCTCGAAGCTCCTGCCGGCTGATGCCACCTGCACTGTGTCGGGGTATCTGCGCGCCAGGTCTACTAGGTATGCGTCAACCTGATGACAAACATATATTATTGCTTTCACGGAAACAATGTTCACGTTTACGGACGTTCTAATTTCAGATTCAAATATGGCTCCCTTCATAATCCGTTGAGCGACTCTGAGATTGTGGATGAGGCAATAGTTAGCGACCACGTTTCAGTACTATAGGACATTACTGGCAAGACACTCATCCATACTTTAGCCACTATACACATTCAGATGTCTCTTACCAACGCTGGGGTTGAGGCCACCTTTAGATATAGGCACACTAATATCTAATACTACAGTAATATTATATATTGTGTTCTTGCTATTATATTATAACAACAATACTATTTGAAAGGTTTTAAGATATGGTTATGATTTAGGATTTAAATAAAAACGTTACAAATACTTACAACATCGTATCTGTGGATAGTGTCAAATGGAAGTCCATTTGTAGCTCTGCTTTTGGAAGAATTGCTTTTACGGGTGGCTTCTGCTAGCAATTCATCTTCTAAATCTATTTGTCTGAATATAAAAAAAAACATTCATTTACGTTACATAAATCTTTAACATATGATTTAATTAAACAATTTAAATTAGAATATTCCTTCTTTTCTTAATATTTCATTGTTATTTGACACTTACTGTGTCTTCGAATCAAGTTCTCTGCGATCATCCACATAAATATTTCTAGTCTTCCACTTTTATAGCTATGAACGTAGAGTTCCTTATTTTTTAATTCTATCGAAGCTATATTAATAAATAATAATAAATAATAAAATGTTTTATTTCTCTTTCACAAAGGTACAAAATTTTTAGCAAAAACAGTAGAAATATGTGAATGTGCAATTCCTTTGTGAGAGACTGGTATCTATACTAGGGGTTACCTGTGTTACAGATTGCCAGGCTCTCACCCCGCGCCCTAGGTTACTGTATTATGATACAAATTGAGAGAGATATAAAATTAAACATTAAACAAGTAGGTTTTAATGCATGTGCATGAGAGTTTGTGTTATGTGTGTGTGTGTGTGTGTATGTGTATGTGTGTGTTTGTGTGTGTGTGTTTGTGTGTGTGTGTTTGTGTGTGTATGTGTGTGTGTGTGTGTTTGTGTGTGTGTGTGTGTGTGTGTGTGAGTGTGTGTGTGTGAGTGTGTGTGTGTGTGTGTGTGTGTGTGTGTGTGTGTGTGTGTGTGTGTGAGGGAGATATGCATGTGTGATAGTGAAATAGTATTATACGAATAATATCCGGAGGATCCTAATGGTCCTTATGATAAGGGAGCGAGTATTGATTCGGTTTCATTATAGCTTAAAGAGAGTAGCCATGAAGTTACAGCTTTTTTGCAATGATATCCGGGAAGAGAGTAGATGAAGAGATTTTGGTTTACTGAGTTGTATAGAAAAGGACCAAGAAAACAATAGAATCTGTGTGAGGAAGTAGTTAGAAAGAATGCAGTTGGATAAACCCTACCTTGGCGACGTATGTAATTAATTAGTGATGGGTCAAAAGGGACAAGAGAGTGTGCTTTAAGTACAGTATGTAAAATAAACAATTGTCTTACTGTAAGAAGTTTGCATTTTTTGTATAGTTCGGTTGTCGGAAAATAAAAAGGGAGAAAGTAGCTAACCTTGAGGACTGCTCGTTGGGCGCGTTCAAGATGAAGTAGATTAGTCTTGGGAGCACCTCCCCATGATGTAATGCAGTATGTCAAGATTGACTGACACAGTGCAAAGTAGGTAAGCTTAATTATATTTTCATCCGCAACATGACGTAGATTTTTGAAAATGTAAATGAGCTTTCGGGTTCTAGCGACCAATAAGTTAATATGAGCATCAAATTTAAGATTTTTGTCTATAATTACTCCTAAGTATTTTATTTTATCTACAAATTGAAGTTGTGGGCAGGAGCAGCCAGGAACGTAGTTGGAGCAGGAGTGGGCTATAAGATGACGATTGGATAAGTAAGGGTGATCTCTGTTTATCAATGAGAAGGAGATGTACTTCGTTTTGTCAATGTTTAGTGTGAGTAAATTTTTGGCAAGCCATCCTGTCACTAGGTTAAATCCATGCTGGGCGTTCTCATAGACTTCATCCCACGTTTCAGCGGAGAAAAGAAGTGCTGTATCATCTGCGAAAGTGATGATTCTCCCATTCTCTAACTTTAGTTCGCACAGTTCGTTAATGTAAGTTAGGAATAGCGTAGGACCAAGAATGCTACCCTGTGGTACGCCGTAATGAATAGAGAGATCGTCACTGCAGAGGTTATCAATTTTAACACACTGACTCCTATCCGTCAAATAATTTTGGAAAAAATCCAAAGTAGTGCCACGTACTCCCAAGTGGTAAAGTTTGTCAAGAAGTAGCGGGACAGAGACCGTGTCAAACGCCTTAGCTAGATCTAAGAACACTATAATAACCTTTCTCCGAATATCCAGGTTTGTTATTACATAATTTGTTAATTCATGAACAGCTTCGTTAGTTGATATATTCTTGCGGAAACCAAACTGATTACGAGAAAGCATGTTTTTACTTTCCAGGTATTTGACAAGTCGTTTATTGACAATTTTTTCCAATATTTTAGAAAAGGCAGGAAGTATTGATATTGGCCGATAGTTGTTGACACGATCTCTGTCGCCGCTTTTGTGTATTGGATGGATTAGAGCTCGCTTGAAAGCTAAGGGAAAGACGCCAGTAGTGAGAGCCAGATTACAGATGTGGGTTAATAGAGGTGTAAGAATATCTTTATATCTTTTTATAAGAGTATTAGAAATATTATCCAGTCCTATTGCACAATCATTTTTAAAATTAAGTATGATAGATTCAATTTCTGTGTCGTCGGTTTCGAGTAGGGCAAAGGACTCAGCGTACGAGACAGTTTGTAAATTTAAAGCAATGGTGGATCTAGTTGTAATGTTCTCCGCTAACGTCTTACCAACATTTACAAAATACTGGTTAACTAAATTAATTGATTCTATGGGATTTGAGTTTTTAATTAGTTCAATTGCATGCGATTTAGGTTTCTGAGTATACGTTATGGTTTTTATTACTTCCCAGAGTTTCTTATTGCTGTGTTGAGCTTTCTTTATTTCTGCCTTCTCATATTCTCTTCTAGCTTTTTTTATAATTGAATTACAGAAGTTTCGATACCGAGTGTATATAAGTTTGAAGTCTTCGTTATTAGGTTGTTTTTTAGATTTCATGTGTAGTTTGTCACGATTTCTCATACATCTTAATAGGCCTGCCGTAATCCACGGTTTTTTAATAAATCTGCGTCTGGGGGTTTTTACTGTATTTGTGCAGTTATTAAGCATGTTATTTAGGGTGGAAATTAAAAAGTTTGTGGCTTCATTGACGTTAGTCATAGTAAGGATTGGACTTAGATCAACATTCATGAATAATGAATCTAAGGATGCATAGTCAATCCGTTTACATAGCCTAGGTGTTTGACTAGGTTGAGGTAATAGGTCTATAGTAAACATGACACAGTAATGGTCGGTAATTGTAGACGATGCAATCAAGCACCGGCTAGCCAACTTTGTCTTAAGAATCACGTGATCTAGGCAAGTCATCGTAGGTACGCGCGTAGGTCTATTGTGTGCCGGTAACATACTATGAGTGGCTAGCAAGTTAAGGTAAGAAAATGCTTGTGAGTCAGTAGAAGAGTCGGTAATGTCTAGGTTAATGTCACCAGTTAGAATTATATTTTTATAGGAAGTTAGGGTAGTCAGGAGGTTATCAAGTGACTCGAGAAATCGGTCTGTGTTTGTTACCGCTGGTGTGCGGTATATTACGATAATTACAGTGTTGCAGCTAACTATAATCATTAAACAATTTGCGTCTAAAATAGCAGGTTCTGTTATAGTATATGTATTTGATGATTTATAATATACCACCACACCTTCGTTTTGCGTGTAATTTTTTAAAGTAGAAGAAAGATTGTAGCCATCAAGTGTAGGTAGGTAGTGACAGTTAGGTAACCAACATTCAGTTAGGAATAGGAAATCCCAATCTACATTTGAACGACAGAGTAATGTTTCAAATTGAGGCAGGTTGCAATTTATGCTCCTGATATTTTGGAGAATAAATTTTAAAGATTTTTTTGGATTAGGAACAAAGTTTGCACAGTCATCTATATCGCATGTAATACACTCGGCTATTGAAAAGTTATCTAAATCATTATTGAAATTATTATTGTTGCAATCGAATTTTAAAGCTAATTTTTTTTGCGATCATGAAAGTTCTGGGTGACGAAAAGAATATAATGAGTGACGAGTGAATGAATAGAGAAGACATGTAGCATTATAGGTATTGTATAGCTGTACTCGGTTTGTTTGTTTGTGATTTTTATCCGGATAAGTAATGATGTGAGCGTAATGTATTTGTGTTGAGGCGGTTGTAGTTTGTGTGAATGAGTCGATGTGATGATGAATGAATCTGTGGTTTGTTTAGGTGTATGTGTGTTTGTTACGAAGTATAGTATTTTTCCATGAAAAATTAAGTAGGCAAACATTATGAAAGTTGAAAATAGTCACTTTCGTGCGCTAAGGTTGCTTAAGTCCTCTTCACAGTCGATACGGACGGCAGGTTGACCTTCTTTCTGCCGCAGGTAGACTTTTCCGTAGGAAGTCCAGCAGCTGGCGAAGCGATTTTCCTTGGCGAACTCTCTGGCCAAGTAGAACAGTCGTCTAGTTTTGGTGGTCAGATTATCCGATACGTAGATAGGTTTGACTGGTCCTCCTATTTTTAGATGCGAAGTATTGATTTTTTGGTCCTTTGGCCTTTCCTTATTGTAGTTTGCCACCCCCTTGATGAGGTTTTCCTTTTGGGATGTAGTGCAAAACTCCACAATGATGGGGCCTGGTTCCTTCTTGGTTTTCATACGGAATACGTCACGAATCTCAATGTCTTGTATCGGCTGATTCACTGCCTCGCCGAGTCGAAGGACTTGGGCACGTAGATTTGACTTGTTCTCAGGGTGAGACGAGGGAATATTCCGAATCTCGATAGTTGATGACTTGAGGCTTCGTTCTAATTGGTCGACTTTATTTTCGAGCATCTTTGAGTGCTCCTTTTGGGCGGAGTTTTCTTTTTCAACCGACTCGAATTTTTGAACCAAAATATCATACTTTCCTGACAGGAATTCTAACGCTTTTTGATAGTCAACGTTTTGTTGCTTTATGGTCTCCATATTCTGTTTGAGGGAGTAAAACTCCGCCTCCTGTTTCCTTTGTATTTGACACAAGAGTTCCTTGAGTTCTCCAAAGGCCACATCTCCATGTTTGCGTTTAATTCTCCTCGTTACGTTTGGTAGACTGTCTAGTTCATTGTCCGACGGGACAACTTCGGATGCTGTATCGTCCGAGTCTAGTGAGAATAGTAGGTCCTTGTGCTTCTGCGAGGCCGATAATAGTGGCGGCGGGGAGCGCGTTACTGTAGCCATGGTAAAATAGAACGTAGGCCTATTTAATCCGTCGGGGAATGGCAATACGCGGCTGATTGTAGGCCTATTTGCTCAGAGCTATCTTCACGTGCTTACCTATAGAGGTGTAGATACTCTTGCGCAGCTACTGGTTTACGTTACGACGATTGAGGCGCACTTGTGAGACAGGGACGTCTCATTCTTTACCCAATGTCCTTGTCGCACACGTCAGTTCAAGTTGTATTGATGGTCATAATGCTGTCTCGTTCTAACGGTAGGTCACTGTCACTCCAATGGTTCAACATGCACTTTCGATTCCTTAGCGCTTATGCGAGCCTGGTATCTCACACGAATTAATTTGTTTTAATTTTACTTATTTTTGAAATAAAGCGAATAAATAAATACTGTTCTTAAAACACGTCCGTACAGCACGGGGGTCCGGGGGAAGAGGATTAATATCTTACAACGCCGTCTACTTCTATAACTTTCTTTTCTGTGTATACTTATTTATATTTTGATATTTATTCTTGCTTAACACCATTTTTACTCACTCTTTGATATTTTCCACTGCTATCTTAAATTCCACTCCTAGAGCTTTCAGCGCCGCTTCGATGCTTTTCTTCACAGCTGGAGACACCAACACCTGACCATCTCTCCCCGGTAGTGTCTCAGACCATATATCCACGGGCAAGTCATTCTCCAGCTGGTTTACTAGTT
Organism: Coleophora deauratella; assembly: GCA_958295455.1. Classification (NCBI taxonomy): domain Eukaryota; kingdom Metazoa; phylum Arthropoda; class Insecta; order Lepidoptera; family Coleophoridae; genus Coleophora; species Coleophora deauratella. The sequence continues at coordinate 16,432,370 of OY282402.1, forward strand.
TGGCCTGTTCAGGAGTGGTAGTTGTTATCTCGTACAGACTGTACCTGAAGTTTTCAATATATGACAGTTACTGACAAACGTTATGTTATTTTTAATGTTTTAAGTATAGTTCTTTACAAGAATCGAAATTTTGTTGGTGATGGCGTGATGGTGGAAAAAGTGTAATCACATTCTACGAGTAGTATAAACAATCTAATTAACTTTATATAAATCATGCTGTTATAATCTTGTGAAAAAACTGGACAAGTGATTCACTTGGCACATTCATTAACGTTTTGAACTAAACTAACTTAAACAATTGTTTATTGTCGTAAAATCAAGAAGGGTAAGCAAATTAAGAAGAAACTAAATGGAGCTAGACGATTTACGGCCTCCTTAGCTTGGTACCTAATCCACTCGCTAATCACCTGGAGGACAATGAAATGAAATGAAAATATTTTATTTGAGGTAGGTAGCAAGCAGTTCACTCAGTCTAGTTTGTGGCAGGGCATTTACCGAGCCCATCTGACTAGCTTCTTCCAACATATTGAAGTCTAGTCGCCAAACATCAGTGTTAACATTAACAGCAATAATGTGTTCCGACATAAAGAAAAATAGCCAGTACCATTGGGGTACTTGGAGTTTGTAATCTTGGTAAGCCCGCTTCCATCTTTTCGATTATCATCACACCATCAGGTGAGATGATACCAAGAACCGAATTGCCGATTTGAAAAAGTCATCTAACCGCAAATAAATAAAACTAAGAGCAGAAAACAGTGTTCAGCGATAAAAATGCTATATCGTCAAACAAAATCAAACTACGAGAATTACTTACCCTTCATACTGTTCATTCTTCGCCACCGCGAGACACACAGACAAACATAATACCAGTAATACCCTAAACATATTGGTTGATAGATTGGTTGATATTTAAATTCATTCTTAAATATTTATACTTTCGGGTTTAACCCATTATCAATGTGTTAATCCCTTTTAGATTGATTGATGTTAATGAAATATGAATCAGAGATTACTTTCTGATAATTAAAAGGTTAACAATCAAGTCATTGTGGATAATTAGAAGGTTATCTTTTATATTATGATTATTTGTATTAATATAAACTGATTGATATCTAAAGGCGCAGGACAGAAGAACTAGAGAATTTGTGTTAAAGGCGAAGATATTCTTTTGATTGTAGACCCAGAAAAGTAACAAGCAGAACTATCCCGATAGCGTTACTTAGATGTAGGCAGTTTTACGGATTGTACCTAAACATTTTTTGTGAAATACTGTAAGATTCAGATGGCATAATAAAACATCGATTACTCATATGTTCACGATGAAACCAATTACGGGATCTTAAGGTGAAGTGAATGCTTCCATTCTAAAGGGTCGTACCTGTTTCGTTTTCTCCGTGGCAACGAAAATTATATTTTATTCATGTTTAACTAGGTCATTCTAGGAGTAGTTAAGAAGTTTGTCAGCGTTGAACTTTACGAGGCCTTAGAGTCCATTAACACAACCATGTACAATAAGTGAAGTACAAAAGTTTGCCCGTAATCACCGCGTTATTCACTGAAGGTCAAGGTTACTTCAGCTTCACTAAAGTAGGTACTGTTGAGGATTTCTTTAGTGCAATAAAATTTTAATTATTATTTTAAAAACTTTGATATTGCCGCAAAGATACAAGGAAATTTCTCTCATTCCTTCGAGATCTTTTTAATTTCCGAGACCTGTCTAATGATGGGAAGGAATGTAATTTTATATGTTTTCTGTCTCTTTTGATATCTATTATCTTATTTATTTACTTTGTTTGCACTCTAAAATTCATGTAGCTACCTTATTTTGCACTGGATCTCATTCGTTATCTCTTTTCGGGTTTACAGGTAACTGTTGAGTTACGTGATCACATCCTACATCCACAATCAGGTCAACACTCCTAAAGTTTAAAGGTAAGCTAAAAGTTTATAAAAAAGTAACATCAGACTAAGGTCATTAATACTGCATCTCCCTGACTTATAAATATTTAATATAGAAAAATCCTTCCTGCGACTTATTTTGCAGTGAAACTAATATTCCGACCTAATATGCTCCCACTTGGGGCCGCCTTTTGCTTTCAGCTACAAGCAATGTATTGTTTTAGAATTTCCCGCTTATAAAGTGTCGAATCGTTAATTAAAACAAAATTTGATAAGCCGTATTCACGTGTCATCAATATAATCGCCCCATTCCGTCCAGATTAAAAACTGTTTTTATCAATGGCCACTAGTCGATAACTTAAACAACAGTTTTGTTTTTACCAGTTTTTAGAGTTCCGTATCTCAAAAGGAAAAAAGTAATTCTTATAGGATCACTCGTGTGTCTGTCTGTCTGTCCGTCTGTCACAGTTAATTTGTTCCGAATCCACTGGACAGATTAAGTTGAAACTTAGAATACGTATACATTTCTGTGATCCAAATACGGAGGTGTAATGCAAATAGAATAAATGATTTTTGAGTGTGGGGGACATTTTTGGGAGGCAAATCAGTATATAAAAAAAAATCGTAATTACTTAGCCTAAAATAAAATAAAAACAGTATATAGTTCTTACTTATAAGATTAGAGGAAAAAGTGTATGGTCTTAAAATAAGACGCTAAATTTCATACTCAGGCTCGCAAATCTCGTTTTTTTTTATCGGAATATGTAATTAACGGGCCTCGTAAGAAGGCTCAAGGGCACCCAAAGAGCGACGGAGCGTGCTATGCTTGGAGTTTCCGACCGCCATAGTTCACAAAATCACAGGTGGCCGTTAGGGCACTAAAGTTCTCGAGTGGCGATCACGCACCGGAAGACGCAGTGTAGGCAGGCCTCCCACTCGGTGGACCGATTTTCAGTTCAATTAGAAATCCACCTTGAAGTACTGTCACACTTTTTTAATAAAATCTTACACAGAATCCATGTAAGGGATATTGAAGGCAACGTGCAAATGGTAACGTTAGGACCAATAATTGAACATAAAATATCATTCCTTAATATATTGTAATGCAAAACGTTAAGCTTAAGATATCCTGATAACAAAACTCATATTAATATTTGTTTTGGTAAGTACATCCAATATGTACGAAAAAACCCAAAGATTTAATCGCGTTTACAATTTAGTTTTTTATCAATACACGAACTGAACTAATCCAGTTAATTTGTTTGATGACGAATCTAAATCTTAATGTTTATCAACATCATATCGATACAAAAACATGTTTTATCTGATAGCAATACTATGTGGCATCAGTCGTTTATCTGGTGCTAGATTGGCGAAAAGTTATAAAAACAGACGCGTGTTAGATCAGTGGAAGCCAGAATCATGAGGATACTGGTAGCTGCTCTCTTGCTTACGGCGGTGGCGTACGCCAAACACGAGGGATTTATAGGGTAAATCAGTTCATTACGGTTGAGTAAATTTTAAAGACAAAGAAATCTTTAGTTTACTTGCCAAATTCATGACTATATCCTATCTACTCTGCAACTTTTGATGTCATCAACTTACGTTTATTTCTTTTCATGTACAGTCTCGTGCAACTAAAATTATACAGCCAAGTAGTGCTAGTAGTACTAGATGGCACGGCTACCCTGTATTATTTTAGGTGCAGGGGACTGTACATTAAATTGTTTATACTTTCCTATTTATGTTGTAACATTTAGAGTTTTCATTTATTCATTTATTTCCTTATTCCAGATGGAAGGCGTACATCCTCCAGCCTTCCACTCAGGAGGAGCTGGATGCTGTCCGCGCGCTCCAGCACCCTCTAGAGCTGGACTTTCTCAGCCACCCCAACCTGCAAAGAGAGGGCGTTGTGTTAGTCAAGCCTGAACACATTGAGGGCCTCAACAAAGCTTTGAAGGAGATCGGTGCCAATTACAAAATCTTTTCTGAGGATGTTAAAGCGTACGTTGATTTATGTGTCGTTGTTATTGTGGCGTGGGTATTTCGTCTAAAGACGGTTACAATGGAATACAATACAAACACTCGAACTCTTCATCCTCTGTTGCAATAATCAGCTGAAAAGCGCCAACTTATGAAATCATTAATATATGTGCTAAAAGCATCACTTGCTCTTAAAATATTTGAGATCGTCTTTTGACTCGCCTCGAAGAGATAAGAATAAGAGTTAATAAAGTTACCTTTATTTTTTATTACAGTTCGCTGGACATAGATGATATGCTCATCGAGACCAGAAAGAACTTCACCGTAAGAAGCGGTGCCAAGCTCCTACCTTACGACAACTACCATGACTTGGACGTGGTGAGTGTTATGGATTGCGATCAAAGTTTTGCCTTTTTCGAGTTTTTTAGATTTAATTTTGTTTCTCTCATTTGTCAAATTAATTTCAAGTCAGTAGTCTTTACGAAAATAGCCTTTCTAATTATTTCGATGGCTGCTGTAATACAATCATAGCTTTAAGTTTAATGTACATATTATGAAAACCTTATCTTATTTTATAAAATTATGTTCGTTATATCATTTTATTAACTTCCGAAGTCATAATCATCTACTAGATTTCGGTAGAATAACATATTTTGTAGCATCTGTTTCTTTAAGCTTGAAATTTTTGTTATGAAAATTTAGGCATTTAGTTTTCCTTATTCCATGCAGTGGCTTTACTGGGGGGGGGGAGGGTATTCTACTTATGTGCCAATAATGTAAACAATTTATCAAAAAATGACACAATGGGGTGACAAAGGTCACAAAATCCGTAATAAAGCCATCTTTAAATCTTTATCCATTCAATACTTAAGTCATCCAATTATTTTAAAATAAGTTTCTGGCTTCAAACTAAAATTATACGGGAATATAGATATGTAACACCCAGACACAGAACAAACAAATCTGCTCATCACACAAATATTAACTCTGGGTGGGGATTGACTGTCGGTGTAGCAGTCAGGAGCGCTAATAAAGCCACCGAGTCTATCGTGAAATGTAGCTCAGATCTATAAATAGACAGACGCTCCTAAACTGTTTACCCTGTAGTTTTGCAGTGATCTTGTGTTTATAATTTGACATTATCTTTTCATACAGATTTACGCCTACCTCGACGAAGTGGCGCACCGCTACCCGCGAATCGCGACGCTCGTTGAGCCCGCGCGGTCCTTCGAGGGTCGCCCCATCAAGTACCTCCGGATCTCCACCACGAACTTCCAGGTCCACAGCAAGCCCGTAATCATCATCGACGGAGGCATCCACGCCAGAGAGTGGATCTCCCCGCCCACTGTCACCTGGGCCATCCACAAGTTGTTGGAGGACATCACTGAACCTGATCTATTGGACAAGTTTGACTGGATCATCCTGCCGGTTGTCAACCCTGATGGATACGCATACACACACAACAACGGTGTCAATGTGAGTTTTATTTATGCTAGACGTAACTGGCTAGGTACCACCTTATTATGTCTGTAACACTGGTAAAATTATATTACTATTAGGCAGATCATTAATAACAATTCTAGCCAGTGTTACAGATACAATCAAAGAAATAAAATAAAGTAAGTTTGTTTAAAATAGCTAACACACGAAACCAGCAAACATAATATAATGACCCCATAATGTAGGTTATGCCTATCTCGTGGAGAATTCACATTTTCAATGCCTCGCTTAAAAAGCTTATACTATTTTCTTTTACGTCATGTTTTTTTAATATTTTTATCAGACTCAGTCCTATAAATATATTAGCTAAGCTGGGACTCAAAATCAAATAGGTAATAAAGATTAGTAGGTATTTTATTACAGTCTACTGGGTCACGTGTTGACAAATTAGGATTCTAATACACACACACAATAACAGAATAATTAGCGATTGGGTTTTTACCAAATTAAGAGGATTAGAAAACGTACATGTCATTAATAATTTATGATAAGCCTATCACTTCCTTTCATTTATTCTATATTTATTATACCTTCAATTGCTATAATAATATTTGTTATTTATCTATTTATGGTTAGTTAAATTTAGCAACAAACTGGAATGAACTAAAACTGAATTTTATACCGTTCCTTTCAGGGCCGCTTCTGGCGCAAGACCCGGTCTACCGACCAAAACCAGTTAAGCACACTGTGTCCCGGAGTTGACGGCAACCGCAACTATGACATCCACTGGAACACCGTCGGTACCAGCAACAGCCCTTGCGCCGATACTTTCGCAGGCAGCCGTGCCTTCTCTGAGATAGAGACCCGCGTCGTTAGGGACATCATCCAAGAGCACCTGCACAGGACTGCCTTGTACCTCACCATGCACAGCTACGGCAGCATGATCCTCTATCCGTGGGGACATGACGGCAGTCTCTCCAACAACGCCTTTGCTCTTCACACCGTCGGTATCGCTATGGCTGACGCTATCCACGATGTGGCTCTTCCCTCTTTCCCCCGTTATGTTGTCGGTAATTCTGTTCAAGTGATCGGTTACCCCGCTGCTGGTGCTTCTGAAGATTACGCTCATGCTGTTGGTGTTCCTTTATCCTACACTTACGAGCTGCCTGGTCTCTCTTGGGGTTTGGAAGGATTCAATTTGCATCCACAGTTCATCGAGCAAGTCTGCCGCGAGACCTGGCAAGGTATTGTGGCTGGCGCGAGAAGAGCCGGCGAGCTGTACCAGGGTGTTATTGTGCCTTAAGCTACTATAATTAAAAGATCTTAATGTGTTCTTGAATATTATAATAAGGAGATCTTAATGTGTTGTTGATAATTATACGTTTTTTTCTAAGACTTTTCGAGCTTTTTTATTTACTTCCATTAATAACAATATATCTGTTTTCAACATTATTGTAAAAATCATTGAAATGAAATATTACAGCAATATAGTATGAAACAAAATTTTAAGTACTGCAGTAATTTTCATTGCGTGATGGGTACGTTCCCAGCGGGTGCGACTTGTGGCGGGCTTTTAGATTAATTAGGTAGTGTGACGATTTCATAAATTGGATAAGTATTATATTAATTTTTATTCATATGGCTGACTGATGTGATGAAAAAATAAACGATTTTAAGTGGCAATTGGCAGGCTGCAGTATGAAGAGCAAAATGGTAAAGAAAAAGTTTTCAAGTGGCAACTGCATGCCCCCTCATGAAAAAATTAGATAAAAATACCCACCTGATCAGTTAACTGAACTATACAACTGAACTAGTGGAAACTAAGGGATAATTTAGTCAATCAAGCTTACAGAAAGCCGCTGGATACGTCTGGTTTAATATTATCTTCACATCAACAGCTGTTGATATGCTTTTTTTAACCACTATTGGTAAGCCCTTGGCATCATCTCACCTGCTGGTAAGTGACGATGATACCGAAGATGGAACCGTCTTACCAAGATTCCCCAACGCAATGGGGAACTGGCTATCTTATCTTCATGCCGGAACACATCGATAGATCCGCTAACCTGCAAGAGACTGGATGGTTGGACATGAATGTAAGTGAGACCATGGTCTGTATGGCATCGTAAACATTTTCCTCGGTATTACAGGAAACCCTACATTTTTCTGTTTACACCACGCCTGCTTGAAGTTTGTTAGAAGACTTTCACACTGGCCAGGAAAATGTCGTTGGGGAAGCTTTTCGGCGAGTGAGAATTCAGACCTTAGAGGGGGGTAGCTCTTCCCCCACAGTTCTACTCTTGCCTATGATATGATTATAATGAGTTTTTTTTTTGCGGAATGTAACTGTTATCTTATTTGAACAATGCAATCACAATCGCATTTTATCGACACAGCGCTTCACTAAAACACCGCAAACGCGAATAGAATACTCAGAATTGGAAATTGATCCCGCGGAGCGGCCAAAGTTCCCAAGAATGATGAGAAAATTCCAATTAGATCGAAAGTTTACATGCGCCAAGAAAGGCTAGCCTCCAGTGACAGCGGTACTATGAGAGCCAGGCGGCAAAAAAGTCAATTAAATACAATCCTTACAGATCTAATTTAGGTAAATGATATAGAATAGTAAAAACGAATTTTCTAATTTTGGATTCCATGAAAAATATATCATCACCATCATATCATTTATTCTCATATTATTTGATTGTAATAACAAGTTTACAATACATGTCTTGTATATAATTTTCACAAATAACCTATATTCGTTTCATGTATGTGTATAAGTAAGGGTCCAACATATAGGTATAATATTATGTTACGCGATGGAGCCTGCCAGATTTTCCCTGTGTGATCGAATCAGAAATGAGAAGAAATACGAGGTCTATAGTAATTAGTAACCGACATAGTTCATAGAGTCGTTAAAGGCAGTGGACAGAACACAAAGCTTGTAGAACAGATGACCGTTGGGACAGGAAAGTTCTAGATGGTGACCGCGCACCGGAAGAGGTAGCGTAGGCAGGCCGAGAGGAGAGTGAGAACTCGGCGGACCGATGACCTGGTGAAGGATGCGAGAAGCCGCTGAAAGCAGGCAGAGCAAGACCGGTCGCTGTTCAGCAATAGACGTCTTTCGGCGAATGTGATAATGATAATGATATTAGGATTAGTTAAATACTGATTAATTAGATACTTGTCTTGATCCATCATTAGCCGTGCCATACTGAAGGTTATCTCGGCGACCTGACGTTTTGCGCTTTGGATTTTACTGAATGGCGCGAAGTCTAGACAGATTAAGACCTACGGATGGTTACTTGTTTTTTTCTCATTTAAGTGGCTTATGTTTTTAATCTCTCTCTCTCTCTCTCTCTCTCTCTCTTTCTCTTATCGTGAGGCACATTAAACCGTCCCTATCCACAAGGTACGGACGGCGGTTGCCTAGTGTAGTGTTGCACTTAAGATCACACGCGATCACATGTAGGGTATTTAATGAGAATAAAGTATCTTAAAACCTAATGTTTTTGAACTAATGTGCGTCTCTGTATTCTGTTAATGGCAATATATCTCCACTATAGCCTAGCTTACAGGTGACCCGCATACAGCAAATATCCCAAGAATCAGTTCACCGGAGAATATGCAAATGACGGAATCCTTGCCAGCTCTCGTCGAGTTTGTTTCGGCTGGTTGGTTTGGGAATGAATAATTTTGTTATTACGTTCCATTGTTTAAATTATTTTGTTAGAATACCAACTTAGACAATTATTATCGGAATAGTTTGACTTAAGCTACAAAAATACAGGGAAATAGCTGCATAATAATTGCATCCAGTCGCAAACCCAGATTTTGAATTCATATACAGGATGTCAAAAAAAGGGCGTAATCCCTTAAAATTTCAAACGCAATTTTTAATACCCAGTATGTGTAGATATGAGTATTACACCACTAAACCGTGGCCTTAGATACAAGCGCACTTGTACGTCAAATCGCGCGTTCATAACGTGGAAAAGTACGCTGTTTACGTAAGTTAATATACTTCACCCTTTTGGAAAACAACGGTTTTTTTACTGTGAATACTTGGAGAATAAACAGGGTGTAACAAAATTGGTGTAGGACCCGTTAACTGGGGATTCTACTCGTCGTATTGAACAACTTTTGTTCTAAGACTTTGGTCAAATCACAAAAAAAAATTTGGACTCTCCACACAAAAATGGCAAAACAGATGACCAATTTGTATGAAATGCCTAAAAAAAATTTTGCGATTTGAGCAAAGTCGTAGAACAAAAGTTGTTCAGTAAGATGACTAGAATCCCCAGTTAACGGGTCCTACGCCAATTTTGTTATACCCTGTATACGCAACATGTAAAGAGTTTTGTCAACAAAACGTCGCTAGTCTCCGAAGAGCATACAGCAGTGAAAGACAAAATTAATAGTCCCGCTTAACAAGGCAGTGGACACGTGATTGGAATATTAAGTTCATTGCTGCTTTTTCCGAAATTTTACATATTATTTTTTTATGTAAATAAAGTAGGACAAAATCGGGAGTCTTTATTGGATTATTAAATTACATTGAAAATATTATGGATAAAAGCGTATGAAATACACAAGTGATTTTTGAGGTCATTCACAATTATATGTATAGGGATAAACATTTAGTTTAAATAATTTTTCAGTTTAGTTGCTCACTTGTTTTGATATTGTGAAAGGTTGCAAAGGCTAACGATTTACCTGATGGAAAGTGGCTTACGTCGCCTATATGCATCTGTAACCCACCAGTATATGGCAAATCCTGCATGCCCAAGATGGAATGCCTCTGGCAGTTTTTACGCTGGCAATTTTTCCTGAACCGCCAAAACCGACCGTCCTGCTTGACGGTAGTTAGAGCTTGTTGAGCCCACACTGTTGGATCTAAGTTATTACGACTTGTAAAACAATCAATTATAACTTGTTAATAATTGACCACGTTACGACACTGAATACGTTAAAAACAACCGACTTCAATCGCAATAACTCCAATGTTGATATGTTTTTGTTGATTTTCTCAAAAACCGCTGAATCAATTTCGATAAAATTTATATGGGACCATCTGTGAAGTATACCCTTTTAAACAAAAAAAGAATTTTCCAAATCGGTTCAGGTGTCTTCGAGTAATCGGTGAACATACATTAAAAAAAAAATAAAAAAAAAGAATCCGACGAATTGAGAACCTCCTCCTTTTTTTGAAGTCGGTTGAAAAAGACGTAACAAAATTTTTATTTTATGTACGTACTAGATCTGTTGTCCTAAAGTTCCATTATACTGAAATCTATTTTAGTAGTTGTATTAATGTATTGCGATACTTGTCCGTGTTTCAATTAATTTTGTGTGGTAAAATAAGTTTTATGAGCCCGTGGTGGTAGAACAATCGCAATCAGCTCACTCGCTTAAGGGATTTGGAACTTCTGAACACAACATACGACAAACTATAAGTTTAGTCTGCGAGACTAAACTAAACTTAAAAATTAAAGAAACGTTTAAAACGATTATCTTCTTCGGCAACTTCTCAGGTAAGATAGATACTCAGATAGACTAGTTATAAAAACAGTATCTGTGTTTTCAAGAGAAGTTCATTTAAATATACTTTACTGCATATTAAAAACTTACAAGAACAACAAAGACAAAAATAGGAGACAACAATAGGCGATCTTATTGCTTCGTAGCAATTTCTTCCAGGTAACCTTAAGCTGTACAGATGTTAAGTTGCAAAGTTGTAAAGAAGTGTTCTGTCCTATCCTGTCCTGTAGTTCTGCTGCCGACCGAAAGCTCGTGCCCGGCAGTGGTCCAAGTTTCCTGCATACACTTACTTTCTACTTCCAAACATTCACAGTGTGGCTTGATTAACGGCCACATCGTCTCGTCTTAGAACAAACGTTATTTTGTCGAATAGATTTATTGTTCTCTACGAAAAAAAACTTAAAACATGGTCTAGTAGTCAGCCGTACCAGGAGTCGAAGGAGAGGACGAGGGATAAAAGGATAAAAGGGACAAACGACAGGGGCCCGTCCTTAGAGTTAGAAGAAGAAGACGTAAAGACTGGCAAAAACAGAGTTTGAAATCATTGTATTGGGCAGAACGAGGATATTAATTAACATATAAGAACAGAGAAACAATGAAGGAAACAATAAGGGCGTCGGCGGCTCTGCGGTTAGTGACTCCGTCCTCCTAACCAGAGGTCTCGGGTTCAAATCCTGGCCAGTGCACCAATGAGTTTTTCGAAACTTACGTGCATTTTCATACCGACTGCTTTAACGGTGAAGGAAAAACATCGTGAGGAAACCTGCACATCTGATTTCCAGTTGTGTATGATGGTCGCGTTGCACACGTCCGTGGGTGTAAATCTAAAAATACCCTACACGTGACCGAGGGTGATGATAAGTGCAACACCAGGCAACCGCCGCCTATACCTAGTGGATAGGACGGTTAAATTGTGCCACACGATAAGAGAGAAGAGAATGAAGGATTTGAAGTGTGAGGCCAACCTCACACTTCAAATCCTTCATTGTTTCTCTGTACTTATACGTTAATTAATATCCTAAGAAGGATTGAAAATATTAGTTGGATGGAAAGGAGAAGAAACCAAGAGGTTCTGAGTAATGGTAAAAGTGAATAAGCGTTTACTGCGGATATATTTTGTAATAATAATAATAATATCCGGGACGAATCACACACGGTCATCTGGCCCTAAACTAGGATTCCCTGTATCTTGGGAACCAGAGCTTGATATACATACATATATACATTTCAAATACATACATTATAGATATAATACACCCAGACTCAGAGCAAACAATTCTGCTCATCACAGAAAAGTTTGCCCTGTGTGGGGATCGAACCCACGACTCTCGGATCAGAGGTCAGGATCGCTAACCACTTAGCCACCGAGTCAGTCGTGGAAGCAAATACGACGTAATGGCTGTCTGAATATCATCTTAAAAGTATAGAGAGTAGACAAGGTAGAGGAAGGCCAAGGCAAAAATACATACAGCAAGTAAAGAAAAATACTGTTGTCGTCCTATCAAGAGCTTCAGATGCTGGTTGAGTATAGGAATAGCTGAAAATTTCTTCAAACCTAAAGAGCAAAGCTCTTAAAGGAAACAACATTATTTTATAGAAATTCTGAAGTTTGGTGTTAATTTTGGTTTTCATCTTTCAAATTGATGAAGTTATAAATTTTCGACTCAGAATTTTGGCATCTTGTGCTATTGTTAGCTTCCATTAGCGCCTTGTGAACTGTTATACTACGACTTAATGGCCTCTGCGTCTATTACAAACGATTCTCTATAGTGTCTTGGCACAACGCAATGCTTTTTACTTGTCACTATAACTACTAAATACTATTAAAAAAGTTGTAGACTAAAGGAGATTCTATGAAAAAAATCTCGGTACTTCGTCCTTACGAGTATACGCCACCTTTCAAGCAAAGTTGGCCACCACAACTCGAAAACTTTGGAACCCTGAAAGGAACTGCAAGGTACAGGAAAGACTAATTGCTGCGCAAAGTTTGTATTTTACCTGTTTACAATGGCCCTTATTCCGCTAATAGCTTGAGTGTTTTTGTCCGAAACCCCTGGGCGTCCTTTTGTAATGAAATTTATAAGCTAGTCCTATTGAGACTTGGTGTCTGAGCCCTGCTTGTTAGCATTAAAACAACTATTATAATTCTGCCTATACATGTCAGTAGATTTGAATAAAGCAGTGTTTGCTCAAGTCCGCTTGCGTTGTTGCGTCGATCACGCAGGTTAACTGACAAGAAACGCGGTGATAACCTTTGAATGTTAAGTGACATTTTCCGAGCTTCACGATGAATTCTGTTTCGTAAAATATTCTGGTCTTGATTATACGTCCTTAGGGTATATTAAAAGCTATAGACTCGCCAAGTTGCGACTGTGGGGCTGCCTATCAGACGACGTGGCACATCGTACAGGAATGTCCAAACCGGCGCTTTGGGGGTGGCTGGAAGGAGCTTAATAAACTTAACCGGATGCAAAATTTTGGATGCAAAACCTGGACATCAATTTGTAATTATTTAAAAGCAGGAACTAAGAAAGGCCATACGATAATAATAATAATAATTAAAATCTCCATAAAAATACATGTATGTACGCACTTGTGACTCCTCTGGTGTTGCGGGTGTCTATGGGCAGCGGTAATCGCTTACCATCAGGTGATCCGTCTGCTCATTTGCCACCTATCGCATAAAAAATAATGTAGATAGTTACTCTACCAAAACAATTTTCTATTTTCAATATATAAATCCATTCTTCATCCAAACACACACACACACACAGAGTAACACATACGCAGTGCATAAAATACTTTCATTATAACGTGTACATTAGTTAATAAAGAGTTAATAGATGTCTTAGCTTACTGTAAATACGTGGAAATCTGTTAAGGCTTTACAATGTAAAATTTGTCTACCTTCTGTATCAGTATTTAAGAAACAGCTGTTTGATTTCCTTAATAAGTTAAAATAAATAAAATAAAATTCTGGATAAATGTATAGATAAACACTCGATATTGGAACTAAAGCAGACAAAACTAACAAACCAGAAGTTTAATAACGTGTCTATGCTAGTAGAGATAGGTAGTACGTGATCGTTCTCATCCTTGCTAACTAAGTAGTGAATGTTATCCCGCAACATTGCAAATCCCAAAATTACCCGGTCTGCAGATAAGCCAAAGTATCAAAGTAATTACCGATGAAAGCGATATCATTTCTAGAAGTTTCTTTGCACAAAGCCGGCCGCGGTGCGACTGGAAACTACCTCTAATACGGCAGCGGTAGTAAATGACGCGATCGGAGAGTCTGCGATAGGATTTGCTCAAGGTATTCAAAGCTTTGCCACAGCCTTTTGCGAACGAAACTTTAAAGCTTCCTGCACACAAGCATAGTTAAGGAGATGAGAAAAAGGATATTCAAAATGTGGTATTGGTAAAAATTGTTTGTATTTCGTGCACGTTTTAACGTTTCAAATTTTTCACTTCTTATTTTAATGAGTGAATTATGTACAATATGAAAAACTGAAACACCTAGGTACCTATACTCTTTTTATAGTGAAGGTCCCATCGCCCATATCGTCGCCACTGGAGGGCACAGGACTGTCCCCATAACTCTGGAAGGCTAGGTCGTAGTCCACACACGGGGGCCACGTCCGGATTTTTTGAGGTTGTGGGCATCGTCAGTATCAGAAACCATCGAGCCACCTATAAGGCCTCCGACATGGCTTAGCGACTGCCATCTAGTGATAGCAGCTGGCACCAACGGCTTAACGTGCCTTGTGAAGCAGGATACGGTCGAGATAAATACCATTCAAACACATCCAGGTTATGATCGTGTCTGTTGTCAGTTTACCTGCGTGATCCCGCGCCTGAGTATCTGACGCACCACACTAATATCCAAGAGTCCAGTGTAGGCACACCTTAACATCTCAAAGTACAGACCCGAAAGGCAAGCTCGCTTTGAATCTAATCATACAAATGGATTCACCTACTTAGCTTGCTCACATGTTCCCGCCAGCTCCGCTAAGATTTCCACTTTGATTAAGAAACTATCGGATACTTTTGACATGATAAAATTAAATCTGGACGCATTTAAAGCTGTTTTACCTTCACCGTTAGTATAGCACTTATGCATTCAATAAAACTCAGTTAATGAAAAACTCAAAAGCATGCTATTAAAAACTTTTTTTTTTTATAAATGTGTAAAATTCTTTTAAATCACTTATATTTTTTTATGGCATAGCTGGCAAACGAGCAGACGGATCACCTAATGGTAAGCGATTACCGCCGCCCATAGACACCCGCAACACCAGAGGAGTCACAAGTGCGTTGCCGGTTTTCTGAAACTGTTTATACATATATACGTATTTAAGTGGATAAAAGAACAAGCATTTTTTTATTGGAACTTGCTTCGTAAATGTAATTTTAAATTTTTGTTTCATAACGTTTCTACTATACGTATTCTTAATGATGCAAGGTCGTCAAACGGCTAATTTCACCAAACCTCCCCCCCCCCTGCAGCGCTGCAAGTGACAGTGAAAGATTAGACGGTCGAAGGCTTCGTGGCTTCAGCGTGTGGCTGAAAGTTCTGAGTTGGTAAGTTTGTGCACGGCTCGGGTAGGGGCTTTTTTGTGATTGTTTTGTCAAGTTGTTAGGAGGACGGTGCATATGATATAAGTATATTTATGGCAGTTTATTTATGGCATTTTTCTTGACCGTTTCCGTGCTTCGCAAGGCATGTTAAGTCGTTGCTGCCGGCTGCTATCACTAGATGGCAGTCGTTAAGCCATGTCGGAGGATTATAGACGACTTGAAACTTTTGACACTGGGGATGGCCACTACCCCATTAATCCGAACTTGGTCCCCGTGTGTGAAGTATGGGAAGAGACACGTGCCCCTGCAGTGAAGACGTAATGGATAGTTAACAAATGTCAATATCGTTGAATTCCCTTCATATGGAATTCTTGTAAAATTGCCGTATTTGATGATCTTATGGTTAGAGGGGCCTTGAAGGTGTCACTATTATTTAAGATATACCTGTTTTAACACAACTGAATCAATATAACAAAATAACACCAATCATAATCTTAATCTCCTAAGACATAGTTTTATGTTCCCGCTAAACAGTCAGACATTAGGAACCAGAGACAAGTCTGCCAATAAAGACATTCTTATCTAGTTATCTGCAAACGTGCGCTCAGCCTTAACCCAGAGAAGTAAAGTTAAAATAAAAAGGTTTAAAAATCGAACTTTCCTTCTAACTTTACTCAAATATTGTCCAGCCAATAATCCGAACAGCGCGTGAGCCGAGCAAAAAGTTTTATTAAAATAGAGCCAATAACCGGGAATTTCTTCGGAGTTCCTTCGATTATCGGGAGGTGGAGTTATTCTTGCGTCCCTGCAGGCTCGCGGGATGGTCAATAAGTAATAAAAAAGAAATCCAAACTCAAAACTTTTAATGTAAATTTATGACAACCGTATTTTGTTCGTGTATAGAGCTGATGATGGGCACCATAAAAAAAAACTTTAGAATCTACTTCTTAAATGGTGGCAGAATCCGGATTGAAAGAGGTTAGTTATAAGAAATTTTGTCGCATCTCACAAAGCCTCATCAAATATTTCCAGTGGTAGCAAATGCTACTTACAGTCCTTTGATTTAAAAGTTTTGAAACAAGCAAACATTAAAAATCAATAAAACCAATTTAATATTTGCCGAGTTTGTTTAAGTAACCATATGCTCACCGTGTTCTCACAATTTTTTTTCAAAGATATTATAGGAATAATATCTTAAAAATATAAAAATATATTAAATCTACAGATATACATAAAATATATTAAATCTACAGATATTCTTAGACACTCAGGTTACTTAAACGAAACAATAGTGCTACTAAACCTGCTTACTTACTTGCTAATAGATCACTTGCATATTGCTGGTGTAGCAGTTTCTCACAGCTCTATACAAATACTAGGTCTAAACTCGGCCTGCAGACTTCATCTTCAAATGTTATTAAGTTTTTTCTCCAGTAGCTCTCTCGAACATTTCTATTATGAGCCGAGCAGCTCCTACGGTATTGGAAAATTGAATTTTATTTTAAAACTTTTCAAACTACTCACATACATTCCGCTAGTTATAATTGTTAGTCCTGTATTGTTATTTTAAAGTACAGTTTTAAAGTTTAAAAATATTGTAGAGATTGTTCTGTTATCGATGATATTTAGTCGTATTCTGTGAGAATTTTTTTCGTTTCTTTGAATGAGAAACTTAGTTTTTTATTACCATTTATAAATACCTGAAAAGCTATGAAAAAAAGGCTTACTAACAAATTGATTATTTAGTATAAGAGGTAATTTTTTTGCGACTTGAATACCTATTATTTCCTTGGGGAATGTTGTTCAGTTCCATATGTAGAAGCAACATATCACATCATCAGCCAAAAACAGTCCATTGCTGGACGTGGAAGTCCTTGGGGGAGGCCCCAAGGACTTCCACGACGACTGGTTATTTAAAAAACAAAATGAATGAGTTAATTAACAAAACACATGAATAACCGCAAATTATTTAACAAAGATCCCACACTAGGCTAGGTGTGTCTCGTGGCGATCAATAACACCATTAACAAATGTTTTGTTTTAATGTTTTTTTTTACAAAAAATCACATGATTTATTGCCGAAAAAGTCATAAAAACAATAGCGTCCACTCGTGCGCAACTGCGCAGGCCGTCCATTGCAAGTCAAATGAAAGGCGCCTCGTAAACAGTTTGATGCGGCTCTCTCGTTCGTACATGCTTCATGAAGTTTTCATAAATATGCTAGCAAAGGAGTTTTAGAGCATGCGATCTCTCTTAGCGTGTGACAAGATAGACTAGCAGATAAACCGTCGGGTCACCTATACAATGTATAAAAATAACATTTCCCGTTGCATTATCGACTTGGTTTGGTTTACCTGAAAGATGATATAATTTATGTATTTTTAGTTAATAATCGAAATGTATTTAAAAAAAAAACGGTTAAGAAGATATGGTATAATCAACTTTGTTTATCAAAATTAATACCTATTTAATTAAGTGTAAGTCTTTTAGTTGAAAAAATGTGTTGGAGGGAGTTTCCTTAGTCCCGACGTTTCTTCTCGCTCCGACTTTCCAGAACGGTGAACGATCTACGTTTGTAACTCGTATAGTTTCAAACGTAGATCCTTCGTATTAGGGTATATTAAAAATTTTACTTTCAAAAGTTTATACTAATTCCAATAAAAAAAAAACAAAAGGTAATCAAACTTAGGAGGCAACTGACGTTAACATGTGTCAGTTCCATAGTAAGTTTGTTTACCTTTTGCTTTTTCTTGATTGGAACAAGTTATACTTCGAATATAGACTTCATTTTCATATTAATCTCACAACTCTGTTCGGGTGGTAGCAGAATACCAGTGTTTTGCCTTTTAAAGGCAATATTACACTGAGCTATGACCCTGTCGTATTGTATTGTTTTTTGTTGTACACATTGACCAAGTTGTAGAACAAAAGTTGTTCAGTTTGATGGGTAAAAGCCAACCTTGAAGTATTATCACACCTTTCTGTTACATACTGTATATTCATACCGGCACTGGAGGATCTACTCATCCGAGTAAACTACTTTTGTTCTACGATTTTGCTGAATAAGTTGAAACCTAACGACATTATCGGGCACTATAAAAGACTTTTTAAGAGCAGCTCATGCTAATCTGCATAAAACAACATTATAATTATTCATGTCTACATAGCTAACCAAATAAGGTAATTTACCTGCAGTTTTGGTAAAATTCTCTTTGCAATAGCTGGCTTCGTCATTTTGGCAGCATTTTGCTTTCTTTTGGGCACTATTTTTGTATTTTCTTTTATTAGGTTTCCTCGTGTTAGACTATTTTTGCCCATATTATATTATGTGTCCCAAGTTATATTTTACCTACGATTAAATTTGAATAAAAAGTCATGAAGCAGCCATACGGCCATTTTTGTTTCAAAATATAGGCAAACATTTTCAAAAATGCATTTATTTATAATGAAATCGTATTTGTTTGTTTCATTTCTATTAACTATAGTTCAAGTATTCATGGAACTAAACATTCCTCATGAAACCAAAGAAGTTGGTTTAACTATATAGGGTGACTTTAAATTAGTCCTTGATACAAAAGACAATTTTCCCTAAGGAACCCATAGTCAAATCGTAAAAAAAATTTTGCCTCTTCATACTAATGTCGACAGTCAAGTTGATCGATTTGTATGGAGAGTCCAATAATTTTTTTCACTTTTACTATGGGTTCCTAAGGGAAAGTTGTTTGTTATCACGAGCACATGCATAGCCTTTCGTATCAAGAACTAATTTAAAGTCACCCTATATATTATCAATTTTATATAATAACTGTTTTTTTAGCAATCTAGTTTTGAACTGTTTAGATAAAGGGAGTTTTAAAGACAGTGACACTATTTAAATTAGGGCTTGTTGAAACTGAACAACTTTGATCAATTAGTATGTGTCCAAAAAATTTTTACGAATTTTACTGAGTTTTAGTAAATGGAAGCCGTAGATATTTCCAAGTATTTCAAGAGGACCCTATAATGTGTAGAGGTATAAGCAGGATTGTTAAAGTACGCATGTAAAATAGTTTTCTTAACGAATTACCGTAAAATGCGAACGAAATAGAACCACCTTTTTTTAGTAAAAGCAAAAGAGCACAATAAGTCAAAAATTTTCTAACTGCATGAAAAGTCCATAGTCCCATTACCAGCTTCGGAGGTGAGAATGAAATAACACTGAGATAATGCGCGGGCGCGGGCGCGGAAGCCCGCTCACTGCTTACCTCTCGGCTGATTCAAACGCGCTCATTCAAATACTTTAATATTCTAAGGTGTGTGGTTAAAGCGAGAAACTTATACAGAATAGATTCTGTAATAGGATTGTTGCATGAAATCAAAGAAGTGATAAATATTCGAATTAGGTATGTTCACTTTTCAAAAAGAAAGAAATAAAGAAAAATAGTTCATACACTTTGCTTCATATGTGTTTTTCTGTTTAAATAAATAATAAGAGGTTTCTGCCACTTGGATTTCGTATATCGCAGTTTCGAGAAGTATTAGCGGATTGAGAAAAATCGTCGGATCTCAAGGAAATCTCTTCAACATATCAAGAAAAGTCTTGTTGGCACGCCTTACATGTTATTTATAGGCCAAGAACCTTGATTTTATATATTGTCTCATATTTCAGCAAAACCACAATATATTTTTTATAACACAAACTTTTTACACTAACAAAATACTGTTCGGTCAGTCCATATAGACAGCACCCGATTACGAGTAAAACAAATGAAGTTTATTACCTTACTTTACGTTCTGTTAACTCTAATAATTGTCTTTCCAGCACAATATCTTCTTTAGATGTAATTAAGTATATGAATCCGAAAAAAGAACGTTATTCTTCTTATCATTTGGCATAATGAACCGTCTGTCACCAAGGTATAGACAACGGTCATCATGTGTTGCACTAGCATCACCCGCGGTCACGTGTAGGGCATTAATATTTACACCTACAGAAGTGTGCAACGCGATCTTCACACAACTAGTTATTAGATGTGCAGGTTTCCTCATGACGTTTGTATCAATATGTATATACGTACTCGTAAACTCCGGAAAAAATCGTGGTTTATTGGTCAGGATTTAAATAAATAAATAAATAATATAAATAATAATAATATCCTCCTCAGACAGATACTCAGACAGATCCTCAGTCAGAGACACAACCGAGGAGCCACCGAAAGTTTTGTTTGCTCATATAACTTGCTTGCAATACTATTCCATCTAGTATTTCATTAGATAAAAATGTTTCCTTTGCACGGTAGCCGCAACCTCTTGTCACTTGCACCACTCTACGCGGGTTCATCTTATAATTTTATATTCGCCGGAGAATTGATTGAAAATCTACGCTCGTTATGAGCTGTATCTGAGCGACGCGACGGTGTGGAATTTTTCTGTTATTTGATAGGTATGACTATATTTATTTATGTCTTTACTTATTTACCAAGAACAGCAAGTTACAGATTTAGTTTTGTTATGTTTTGGGAACAGTGATCTTCCACGTTAGGCTAAATCTGTATAGTGTGGACCGTAACTACTTCTTACGAATAATATTTTGAGTTATATTTATTGTCTGCCCAATCCACCCGATCACATTGTTTTGCCCGTATTGGCCCTAAAGATTTTGATTACTTAATAAAAAAGGCCAAATGCGCGTGGCCGCAGTGTAGGGTTCCGTAGTACTTCTCGTTAATTTGTAAAGCCTACTTAGCTGTGATAATTTTATTTTAACTTCGTTATATACAGGGTGTAACAGAAGTGTGTGACAATACTTCAAGGTTGGCTTTTACCCATCAAACTGAACAACTTTTGTTCTACAACTTTGTTGAAATCGCAAAAAATTTTTTTGACTTTTCATACAAACTTGGTTCGCCAGCTGATCGATTTGTATGAAAAGTCCAAAAAAAATTTTGCGATTTCAACAAAGTTGTAGAACAAAAGTTGTTCAGTTTGATGGGTTGGATGGCCAACCTTGAAGTATTGTCATACACTTCTGTTACACCCTGTATAATAATAATAATAATTTTACGCTTTCTCACCTCGTCGCATTGACCTCCAGCCGACTGTGCTTCTGCTGGAGCAGCTCCTGCCACTTCGCCTAGCGCGAAGTGGTCAGAGTACCCCAAATGTATACTTTCAAATAATAATAATTTATTTCAGATATTAATAATCCATTACAATTGTTATAAAACACACAACACAAAACAAAAACACAAATTGAAATTGAATTAATTTATTAAAACATAATAAATCATTAAAACTACCAACAAAAAAATCTTAATATTTCGAAAACGGATCCATGAATCGCAAAATGGATTTTACAAACCCATAATATTTGTCACAGCTTCAAGGGATTGCAGGCCTGAGTATTTGGTATAGAGTTCAAGACATGTGTGAATATGAATTTATACGGAACCCTCGGTGCGCGAGTTCGACTCGCACTCGGTCGGTTTCTTTTACGACATTGTCTTTAAGTGTTTTTATTTATTATTCAACATTTATTTTGGTTTAACATTTTCCATATCAATCTCTTTAAATATCGTGAACACTCGTAAAACGCGTTGTACATTGTACATATAACAGATATTTTCGTAGTCATAAATATATTAGCAAAGCTAGAGGCTTTTTCGAATTCATCCCTTATTTTCTTAAAAATTCCCCCGAAACTTCTGAAGTTCTGAAGCACCTCCAGGTTGGTGTAAATACAAACGACATCTGTGCTAAACAAGTCTTTATTTTTATAACAAATCATTATTGAACAATCGATCAGTACTGTTTGATTTGAAGTTTCAGTAGCCTTAGAATAATGGTACTTTTATCCGTACTTGTATCCGTACATACATACACTCGAAAAACATAACCCTCCTTCAGGCGCAGTCAGGTTATAAAAGAATAATGTACTTTCAACAAACCAGTGTCATATTTGTTTATGATTTGAGTGTGGGATATGGGTTCCAATTTGGTAGATTGTACGAATTGCGTAATGAAATCACCAAAATTTGAACGAACTGAGTATTTGTACAAACAAAATTCGTTAACGAACCAATATGTTACTCTGTCGCTGTCAAGCTGTTGATTTGGGCTTCATATTAATTTTCCCACGTACAGAAATGTTTAATACTGAGTACTTTCAAAGTGATAAACTACCTGTTCTGTATTGAAAAATGTGTTGTAGGGAGTTTCATTGGACTCGTCGTTTCTTCTCACTCCGCTAAAATTTCTATATACAACAGGGTGATTGGTAATTCGACGTGATCCTTCAAAGGGGTTATACTAGAGGTCATTTGCAACAAATTAAGTCCAGTTAACCAGGGGTCAAAAATGTATGTTTGTTAAGCTCACGAGTCACGCACGACTCGAGTAAAAGAGAGGGCGGCACTGTGCAGGATATGTATGGAAAAAATGTGTTACTTGTTTGGTTTATTGGTTTTGTTTGTTTGTTTGTTTGTAATCTCTTTATTGCACAAAACATACATTTTACAAAACAATATTGTGTAAATAAAATAAACAACAGTTTGTACAAAGGCGGACTTATCCCTGGAAGGGATCTCTTCCAGTCAACCTTTGAGCAGGTAACTTGAAAAGACATTATAAAGACGGGTAGCATGGTTTTTTTTCGATCCCGTGCAAAAGTTGGTTACATTTGTACCTTTTTAGAAAGCTTATGAAACAAGGAACTCTATTACTTATGGAAAAATTATACAAAATAATATTTTTATGCAACTTAAGACCGTTTATTTTTGAGACTATGTGAGTTTTGGGCAAGGATTTTTTTTCAAAGCGAGCGCTCATTTCTTAGCTTTTAAAAAAAGTATCAATTTAATGCAAACAGTGTAATGGTTTTTTCATAATTAATTGTTTTTAGTAACAAGGTAGAAAATTTAAAAAAAGACGAAAAACAGTAATATCTTAGTAACCATACATTTTTGACACCTGGTTAACTGGACTTAATTTGTTGCAAATGACCTCTAGTATAGCCTTTTTGAAGGATCACGTCGAATTACCAATCACCCTGTTTGTATATGGGTATAATATGAGTTCCGATAATAGGAACCTTTATAGGACTCAGTTTGGTTGATCAGTAGGGCATTTTCTGAGCCCGCCTGGCTAGCAACTACCATCTTATCTAATTATTGCTGCCAAACATCAATCTTAACAGTAATGTGTTCCGATATGAAGATAAAATAGCCAGTTCCCTATTGCGTTGGGGAATCTTGGTAAGTCCGCTTCTATCTTCGGCATCATCGTCACTTACCATTAGGTGAGAATGATGCCAAGGGCTCTCCAATTGAGGGTAAAAAAAAGCTAGACGAAAGAATGACCTTCAAAGAAAAATGAACTTCGAATTAAATATTATTATTTTAATTTTCATCCTGGCAGAATGTTAAACAAATCACTTGAGGTTAAGTTTTCACTGGCTAAAGTGTGAATTTTATTGGAAAAACTAAATTCTGTGCAAGCTAAATAATATCCCGTAATAGTTTCAAACATGAGGTTTATTGAAAAGTCAACTTTGTGCGAGTTAAGCGCTATCCCGTAATAGTTGTGAGCAGTAATGCCCCTACAACATCACAGCAGCGAGGCCCCTGACGGCAAGTGGACGCAAAGTTGCATGTAGCGAGCCATGCGGACATTATCTAATTCGATGCTCAATGGAGACACACAGCTTCAAAGTGATTAGAATAAAATATATCGCAGGTTTGATCTTCTCAATTTAACTATCATTAAGTGCAACACTAGATAAACGCCACCTATCCCTTGTGATAGCACGGCTACATTTTGCCATTCGAGAAGAATAGGCTATTATAAAACTTTTATATACACCATCATCTGGACCTAAAGTCTAGGACTTCCTATATTACTTTTTTCTAATTAAAAATCGCACATTTTACTATATACCTTCTGATGGAAAGTGACGTTGTCAAGGACGGTACACGTGAGATCAAATAATTCCTATTCACTCTCTATACGATTGCAGGAAACAGACGCTGGCAAGGAGTTCCACTCCTTCGCAGTTCGAATAATGAATGAGGAAGCATAGCGCTTCGTGCAAACAGGTAGGATATCAACTACAAAGGGATGAAAAGTCTCCCTGCGCCTAGGTTACCGAAGTTGGAATGGCGCTGGGTGAATTGGTTAGCCCTTAGCATCACCTCATGACGATATAACCGCCCCTCCGCGATCTAGTGGCTTGTCCGCTCGCTTCACATCAGGAGATCGTAGGTTCCAGGGACACGGTTTGGTTGGTGGTAGGGTATTTTATGAGCCCTACCACCATCTTATCTAAGTCTTGCCACCAAACATCAATATCAACAGCATTGATGTGTTCTGGCATGAAGATAAGATAAGATAGCCAGCATCATCATCACTAACTTACCATCAGGTGAGATGATGCCAAGGTCTTACCAATTAAGGAAAAAATATATATAAAGAATATATTTCGTCCGCGTCGACTTCAGAATTGTATCCAGAAAGAAAGAAAATCTTAAGATAGCGCCATCTAGTGACGAAGTGGAAATTTTGAGTTTTCAAGCATTCCTACGGGAACCATTATGTTTTCCGGGATAAAAAGTTCCTATAAAAAATCCTATGTGTTAGCCGAGTGCATTATCTATCTACTTACCAAATTTCATCCAGATCCGTTCAGTAGTTTCGGCGTGAAAGCGGAACAAACAAACAAACTGACAAACAAACAAACATCCATACTTTCGAATTTATAATATTAGTGAGATGCTCTACAAACGAGTAAGCAGTGTGTGACAGGCAAGGCGCGGCCATCTCGACACTGCATTTCACGGCCGGCGGGAGGCTGACGCGACACACCGCATTACATGCTCCGCGGACTCGGTGCATCCGCAACTAGCGTGCAGCTAACTAAAAGAGTTGTTCTCTTTTGTTAGGCACTTTTTAGTAGGTAAATTAAAAGGTCGAACAAAGCTAGGTGAATCAATAAAAAGGGTTGTTCCTGTTTGTCCCTACAAGCCTGTCCCCGAACACGGGGAGGGGGAGGGGGGGGTATTAGGGTTCAAACTCTAAGGTTGACACTAACTAAGCCGCCCGTCTCCGTCTGTCTGTTCCTCTTTCCTAAGATTGACAGCCAGACCCTATTACTAGGCTATCTATTCGTCTGTGTTTTACCTTAAATGGTTGTATTTGATGGCTGTAGTAAGGTACGAAGGCGGTGTATTTCACAACTTTCTTATATTAAAACGTTATATAACGTTTATAGATCAAAAAATGTAAAGCGTACTTTTTTTTACTAAATAAATCTTTATTTCAGACAAAAAGTTATCCATAGAATATTAGTAAGCTATTTAACATTTTTTCTTATTATTTTCGATGTAGTCGAGGATGTATCACGCAGTCTCAAATATGGCCTACTCATACTCGCCTTGAAGATTATTAGTTATGTTATACAAATCGAGGAATACGATGTCTGGAAAAACAAATACTCTTTGGCAGCTTCACTTAATTGGGTCTATCTATCTATCTATCTATCAGCCGAAAGACGTCCACTGCTGGACAAAGGCCTCCCCCAAGGATTTCCACACCGACCGGTCCTGTGCGGCTCGCATCCAGCGGCTTCCTGCAACCTTTACCAGGTCGTCGGTCCACCGAGTCGGGGGCCTGCCCACACTGCGCCTTCCGGTGCGCGGTCGCCATTCGAGAAATTTACTGCCCCTTATTTGGGTAGTGAAGCAAAATATGGAAATGGAAACCCTCCCTAAGCCTGATTGCTAGTCATCGAACGGATAAGGTTGTATGAGATCATTTTTAACTATAATTAGTCATAAAGTTTTTTTTTATATACACAATATATCGATGAATTTCTGAAATAAAGTTTCATTACTGTTATTTAGTTGTATACCAAAAGATTCTTCATTTATTACTAATATGTTCGGAAAAAAATACAGCAGAATTTCCTATAAAAAGAGTTAGTTTCTTGTCGCATGATATCGCGACCCGGAAATTACTCGAGCAATCCGCCAGCAGCCTATCAACCGCAAAAGCCTTCAAATTGTCCTCTCGCGTGGCTCCGGATAGAACCACTTTTTCCTAGTTGTGCACGATGGATTAGCCAACAGCTTTGGCAAACGGGAAAGAAACGCTTATGTTTTGTCGATAAAATTGGTTCTTACAGAGTATAGACTCGGACTGACTCGGTGGCTCAGTGGTTAGCGATCCTGACCTCTTATCCGAGAGTCGTGGGTTCGATCCCCACACTGGGCAAACTTTTTTGTGATGAGCAGAATTGTTTGCTCTGAGTCTGGGTGTATTATATCTATATATGTATGTATTTAAAAGTATATGTGTATGTATATCAGTCTCTGGTTCCCAAGATACAGGGAATCCTAGGTTGGGACCAGATGACCGTGTGTGATTTGTCCCAGATATTATTATTATATTATTATTATTATAGTTAGGTGGTCTAACATAATAATCTTTAAGGCGAGATTGAGTAGGCACTATCTGAAACTGCATAATAGAATAGAAAAAAAATCATTTATTTGCAAGAATACATGTCAATACATAGGTCTTAAATTTACGTCCAGTACAGTATTCTGCTCGAGGCAAGCATGCAAATTTATTAAATATTAAATTACAAAAATGAATATTTATATTTCTTTTAAAAAACAACAATAAATTTTGAGTCAGTTTAGAAATGGAATATTAAAAAATAAATGTCAAGTGAATACTAAATTAAATCGAAATATTAAATTTGATTAAAAATGAAATAATAATAAAATAAAAAAAGTCAAATGAATACATATGAAAATTTTGTTATTTATATTTCACTATGATCTATAAAGATATTCTCTAACACTGTACTCGTAAAAACAATTCGTCAACAGCCATTTTAATAATTTAGATTTAATACATAAGTACATACATATTCAACTGCATCGTTACCCACGAAACGCATTAATTGTTTTATATCTAAAAACGTTTTCTTACGTTTACATAAGAAAGTTGTGTTTTCACTATAGCTAGTTAGTCAAAGAGGTAAAGTTGCACGTAAATAATTTTTCCAAACTTTTGGAGAACCGTTAGTTTGCCGTAGTTTTTTTTTATTAGAAGTCAGACCTGCAAACGTTATTTAATTATTTGTATCATCAACTGCCTCAGTAAAGTAGATGCTATGCGTACTTAACGATGAGAAAATTACTTAGCTACTAGCTGTGATTTTAATTCAGCATTGCAGGAATATTTGAAGTAGACAACTGGGAAAAGATATACAACTGATAGAACCAGTGTTTATTGGAAAAATCCAGTTTGGGCCGGCTCAGAGCTGCCGCTCCCGGCGTTTCGTCTGGCGCTGGGAAAATATCAGGAGATAGGAGATAGCCACTTATTCTTAACAATAATAAAAGGTATTGTTATCTTTTGTTGGCGCTAACGCGTTCACAAGAATCTTCACTCAAATGTGTAGTAATGTGTTTACATTATCTGTGTTTTTTCAAGTTATCGGTAAAAAAATCGTACATATCACAGGGTGTAACTGAAAAAACATAAATCCCTTAAAAAGTGTTGTAGCGAGTTTTGTTTGGGCTCGAAGTTTCTTCTCGCTTCGCAAACACTTCCGCCCACAAACGCTGAGTGTACGAGTTCCACGTGGTAGGAACTTTGTACTAGACAAAATGTAAAGATTTAAAAGAATGTGTAGAGCATCTACTTAAAAAATATTTTGATTGATTTTGAAAAGTTGATTCTACTCATGAAATGGAACAGCTTTTAAATGAAATGCAATGAAATAAAATGAAATGAAAATATTTTATTCGAAGTAGGTAGCAGTGTACACTTTCGAACGTCATTCTTTATCTACCTAATACGAGGTTCCTACCACTCGGAACTCGTATACCCGCCGTTTCGGGAAGTGTTTGCGGAGTGAGAAGAAACGATGGCTGCAAAGAAACTCCTTCCAACACACTTTTTGAACTTTCCCTGTGGAATCAACCAACAATCACCCGGGGTAGGCGGTGGCATTTAAATTTGCAACTTCGGACATGTAAAATGCCCAATTAGTTGATCAATATTCATAAAAGTCCACTTATCACTTACCGATTTCTGAATTTTATAACAAAAATTGTTTAGCTTTATTAACTTATCTTATTATTTTATCTACCTCATACGGTTCTTATCACTCGGAACTCGTGACCCGCTGTTTCGAGAAGTGTTTGCGGAGTGAGAAGAAACGACGGGTCCAAAGAAACTCCCTCCAACACATATTGCATCATTAAATCCTATCAGTTACCAAGGTTGCCTGGAAGAAATCGTACAAAGCGATAAGGCCGTCTTTGCAGTCTGTATATTTTTGGATATTTCTGTTCTACTGGTGTGCAACAAAGAATATTTATCTTAAATAAGTATTGTGCTATACGTTGTAGTGTCTTTGTAAAAGATACCTAAGTTAACAGTTTCCATTACTCAATAAGCTTAAATTTTAAGGCGTCTGAATTATAAATAATAATGTTTCAAGCTCTCAGGTCTACAGCTGAGCTGTTGAGTAATAATGCTATTATGAATTTTCAGTCCACCTCTCACAAGTCCTAAAGCTGAAATTAAGCGCATAATGGTCTCTAGGCTGCGACACTCAACGTTTTTGTTCTTATATTTAATTTCAAGAAATTTGCATTTATTACAAGAGCAAGCTAGTGAATAGTAAAGAGTTTAAACTTTTTTTGAGAGGGAACTACTCACTCTGTATTTAAATTGGGTTCTTTGTTCCCATTTTTCTTTTCTGAATTATATGAAGTTCCTGTCAAGTATGATAAACTGAAAATTTAAAACCTTACTACTTAAAATGTGTCCTAGATATATCATCACATCATCCTGTGGATAAAGGCTTATCTAACAACATACCGCTAAAAAGCCCCTTGTATTTATTACTTGGGAAACGTTCATGCTTTTATTAAAGTCACAGTGAGTTATATATATGTAAACACTCAGTGAGCGATGCCCATCCATCCAGAAAAACCGATACACGTAATGAAGAACGCGATTAATTGAAAATAAACAAAAAATAAAAATTCCAGGGCTGGCCAATGGTCCGACAATGACGGCCCGCAAATCATTGGGCACACAATAAACATGCCACGCGGGCCGCAATCCGAAAATTAAAATTGGAACATTAAAACAGACAATGTGCAGTTTCAATGAGTAAATTGCAATTTAGTGGTGCAATTAAGGTCAACAGCAGAAGCCAAAAATTATTTATTTAATGACGACAGGCAGCTGTTTTGTGGGGTTTAGTGTATCGGTTGGGACGAAACATCAATGGTTTATTGGTATTTTTAACCGACTTCAAAAAAGGAGGAGGTTCTCAATTCGACTGTATGTTTTTTTAATGTTTGTTACGCGATTACTCCGCCAATTATGAATCGATTTTGATAATTCTTTTTTTGTTTGATAGGTAATACTTCAGAGGTAGTCCCATATAAATTTTACCTAAATTAATTCAGCGGTTTTTGAAAAAATCATCAAAAACAAAAAAATTGCAAAATTGTACCTTTTACGATTGGAGTCGCTTTTTTAACGTGTTTAGCGTTGTTGATTATCATTTCATAGGAACAATCGAGCATCAGCAAGGCGCTTACAACCTAGTGTAACAGACAATGGATGCCCAAATGTGACTGCAGACTTTCTGTGAGATGGGGCGTCAGTGTTTTTGCTATCTTGCACAAAATTCATAAGTACCTAGATATTCTGTCTATGTATGTATTTCATGTTCTTATTGCTAATCTCTTTAATGTACAGTGAGTGCCTATTCCGCATAGGTTCACAAGACCACAAGTGAAAATGAAAAAATATTTTATTTCTTTCTTAGTCTTACAACAAAAACAAACATGGCTGAGACTCCCTGATAAGCATGAAAATACCTGTAACAGGAAGCCTCGCTCTTCCTTATCAGAAAGTTAGCAAAATAATGTAAACTACAACAAAATGTACTATACAGGAAAAGTTGCAAAATTATTTCACTTCAATGGATGTTAATTAACTTAAAATGTACATGTATGCGTATGCATCTGTGTGGAGATTAAAGGTTTGATCCTCGATCTGACAGTACATTACATTATAATATGTTGGTTATGAATTCTGCATAACTCGGCAGAATGCAGGAGTCGACAATATGGCTGTATGCTCGTTATCGCTTTGAGCAATGCAAACCGCTGCGCTAAACCTCACGGCGTGTTCGCTAAATGCATGTGCGATATCTCGTAACTCGATTAATTTGGTACGATGTTATCTTAGGGCAGCGAAAAGCTATCGATTCACAAGTATTAAATAAATATTATCCAAGTACAAATAATACACGGTTATCTGGCTGTAAACTAAGATTCTCGTAGTTATAGGAACCAGTTCAATACCTATACACATACACACATAATGTGATACACCCACAGAGCAAACAAATCAGATTATCACAGAAATGTTTGCTCTGTCTGGGTGGAAATCGAACCTATGACCCTCGGATCAGTAGTTAGGAGGCACCACTGAGCCACCGAGTGCACCGAGTCAGTCAATCGATACAGTTAGCTGAAGCTGCAGTTTATAAGGTACAAGTTCGATTTAGAATAGAATAGAATAGAATATTTATTTGCAAAAAAGTTAATTTTACAAAGATATACAGTTTTACACAATAATTTGGACATCAGAAAGGGACATCATCAGACATCATCATCACTTGTAACTACAGTTCAAACACTATTTTTTAGAATTAAAATAGCATTTTCTCTATCAGTTATTGTCTAAAAGAAATAGCTCTAGTGGTTAGATTTAGGTAAAAAAATATGGTTTTTAACCGACTTCAAAAAAGGAGGAGATTCTCAATTCGACTGTACGTTGTTGTTTTTTTTAATGTATGTATTTGGGGTTTCTACTCATCGTACTGAACAACTTTTGTTCTACGACTTTGCTCAAATCGAAAAAAAAATGTTGGACTCTCCATACAAATTGATCGGATCATCCGTTTTGCCATTTTTTGCCATTTTTGTATGGAGAGTCCTAAATTTTTTAGCGATCTGAGCAAAGTTGTAGAACAAAAGTTGTTCAGTACGATGAGTAGAAACCCCAGTTCACGGGTCGTACATAGGGTTTCTGCTCGAGCTTTCTCGAACTCGAGAAAACTCGAGAAATTTGGCTTCATTCGAGACGAGAAAAAAAAGACCGGAGCTCGAGAATTCTCGAGTTCCGAATGTGAATTGCGCCAAGCGCGTCGTGCGTCTTTTTTGTCGCGTAAACGCACAGTTGTGGACTGCCTACCATTTAAGTGATGGAGATGAAAATATTGTCGCGTAGAACGATGGCCAAAAGAAGCGGCACGATTCCTCGAAGCACTCTCCGTACTATATGCGATAGAGAATGAAGAGCGAGGCTACATCTCTACGCAGTGCCAAGGGGCCAAGCCGATCTGAAATATGCTGGCAGCTTACAATTCGGGTTGCTCTTTATTGAATGCGGTCCAGAGGAAGAAGCTGCTATTGGGGTGCCCCTGCCCAGAGATGAGAACAGTCTTTATTCCATATGAGGCCGAACCTGCGCCTTATAAAGTTGCAGGCGATGGGCCGCGGTGAAATACCATCTCGATCTATTGAGCACACACACCACACCAAGCTTCTTCAAGGCTAATTTAGCCTTATCCTCTAGATAACTACGGAACTGGACTTCACTCTAAATGTCGACACCAAGGGTTCCGATAATAGCTGAGGCATTTAGGGGAGTGTCCTCAAAATGAGTTGATACGATAAATGGCATTTTCTTGGCGGTAAACGCGCAAACCTGTGTCTTGGTGGGGTTAAATTGGACCAAATTAAGTCGACCCCATTCCGAAACTTTCTTTAAAGAAGCCTCAATTTCAGATAGAAGATTGTTTCGAGTCTCGATGACATTTTCCAGAGAAATGTTGGCACGGCCGGTATAGACGACATCACCTGTGCTTCATCCGCATAACAGTGAGTGCTGCTGATTTGCAGCATATCATTGATATGCAGAAGGAACAGTGTAGGCGAAAGCACACAGCCTTGAGGGACACCAGCATTCACAGACATAGAACCTGAGCATTGTGCTAGACCCGATCGAAGGCCTTCGCTATGTCCAAACTAACCGCCAATGTTTCTCGATCGCCTGTGCCCAACGATGTGTCAGGTAGACAAGCAGATCACCACGGGACCGGCCCCTATAGAAACCGTACTGTCGGTCACTAAGCAGCTGGTGGTCCTCTGGGTACCGAAGGAGCTAGCTGTTGATAATAAACTCCATTATCTTTGAGAGTAAGGAGGTTATGGCTATCGGCCTGTAGTTGGACGGATTCGAGTGGTCACCTTTTTTAAGGATCGGGTGCACCAAAGCTTTCTTCCATGAGTTCGGGACTACGCCAGAAGAGTAGGAAAACCGAAAAAAGCGCGTTAAAACTGGAGCCAACTCTGGAACACACACCTTCAACACGATAGGAGGGATTCCGTCGGGCCCACTCGACTATTAGTTTAGTGCTAAGTTTTGATTTTAGTTGTTTTTTTAGAGTTTATCTATGTATCTGTTTTAGTATGTAAGAAGATTTTAATTTTTATTCCTTTCCTTTCTTATTTAAGAGGTACCAAATACTACAAATTTATCAGATAAAAAATTTTGATTTTCTAAATTAATTTTAATATATTCCAATGGTTTATATAAAAAGACTCGAGACGCGAGAAAACTCGAGAAATTGGGCTCGAGAATTCTCGGAAACTCGAGAAATAAAAAAGGTCGAGAAATCAGAAACCCTAGTCGTACACCAGTTTTGTTACACCCTGTATAAGTCGATGGAATCCAGCCTTTTTTTTCGATGCGGAGCAGTAGTCCAGTAGGCTAAAGACTTCGTATTGAAAGAATGCACATTAATTAAGCATCTGTAGTTTAGGGCACTGGTCCTAAGAGTGCGAGGAGCAACGGGAAACTCGAGATAGCACGATTATGGCGGCTCAGCGTGGCGCCAAGAGGCGAAGCTGTCAGATTCTCAACGTAATCCGCGGCTGAAGAGCTGGTGGAAGCTTCCACACACCAGCATCTAAAGTTAAAGTATGTCGTCCGTCAAGTAAGTTCGAATCACACCACACTGCGATTAAAAGTAAAAAATTTGTAAAACTATCTAGAGTTAGAAAGTTTTTCAGCAAGGATACGGGATATTGAATTTAAAAGTGTAAGTAGATGTACTTTTTCATGTAGTTTTACCACTTTTGTTCAACGATTTTACTGTAATATATAACTTAATCCTCTTACATTTTAGTTTTCTGTGTAATGAATAGACAGATGTGGCTATTCAAAATACTAAAACATTTTCACGTAAAACAAGCTAAAAGTACTAAAAGTGGCATCCGCCGCCATGTTGGGACGTCACTACACCGGAATCACTTCCGTCGCGTCGCACAATCATAAAATAAAATGTAACTTCAATGCATGCATTTCCATTTTATCATTTTACAAATAAGCACAGAAGAGCAAGCGATTTTTTTTTAATTTGCTCCGATAATAGATTTTTTAATCTCTATTTATAGGGATGGGCTTTTAGACTAATCTTTAGTCTATGGAAGTTATTGACGGTATATAAGACCGTGCTTAAGCCGTTAAGCCGTTGGTGTCGGTTGCCATCACCAGATGGCAGTCAGAGTCCTTAAAATCTGTCGCTGGGGTTGCCAAGTAACCCTACAACCTTCAATAACTCGAGCCCCACCTGTGGGGATGATATGGGTTATTTCAGAGTGGTACAAAATAAACTTATACATTTTTAGAAGAAAACAACCTAACCTAATTCACAAAAAAATAACACCCCTCTAAATGATTCCTATGTCAGTCTGAATTATTTATAGAAGATCTAATAAAGCAAACAGATTATACAGGGTGTAAGGGACAGGTTTCCGAAAACTTGAAGGGCTTGCTCAGTAGACGAAACTGAACAACTTTCCACAAGATTTTTCAGGGAACAAAAATAAAATCGGCTTCTCCATACAAAATTATAAACTTGATTTGACAGTTTGTATGGAGAATTTTTTTTCAAGCTACTGAGCAAGCCCTTGAAGTTTTCGGAAACCTGTCTCTTACACCCTGTATATATACACGTTGATACTACAAAGGTTCCTCTTTTTTGTTTTTGAGGTAGTTACGACCCTACACCTAGTACTACCCTTGTTGTCAACCACCGTCGAACCTTCTAGAGCGCACATCATGATTCACCGACTGAAGATTGCGAAACCAAAGACCATATATGTGACCGGCACCGAAGCCCGCCGCCTTCGGTCGCACCATCGCGGTAGCGCAAGGACACACCATAGTTATTACGCTAATTAGAATTATAATTTGTATCTTTTAATCATTTATAATTGAATAAATGAACTTTTATATTAATTAATCTTTTTAAAAACCCTCCACCTGCGGCCAACTCCATAACTGGCGCAGTCGTTGTTGAGGTAGCTTAAAAATTCGCGACGCGTTTCCGAAAATCGAATCGCCGTTTCGTGGAATAACAAGCTATCAAGAACCTACCGCAGTTGACCGCTGGAAGGAGCCCACTGGATCTATCTAAACATCGATGGGTCTCGCTTGCAGAATCATGCTGCTTTTGTGAGTAATAGATATAGATTATATAATACACAGCCCTATTGGTTGCCACATCCATTCCCGGATACCTTATCCTAAGTATATAATTTTAATTTTCGTGCGTAAGTGTATAGTATAGTATTCAAAATTTTTTACCCTCGTAGAGACAGGGGCCTTAAGCCCGGCAGTCTGACTTCTCTTCGCGAAAGTCTTAGGACTGATAGATTCCATAGCAATTTATTAGCTGTTTTAGAAGAGCTTTCTGACGAGGAAATAGATACGGCCCATAATAATTTAAATATGGAACCAACCACAGTGCAAATAAATGTGGATTTAACTGAACAAATTTGGAGATCATTGAGGGTTGTCCCAGAATTCGATGGGAACCCCCACATTTTAGTGAGATTCTTAGATATCTGTGACAAACTAGTTATAAAGTTCGCGAATCCCCTTCCAGGCAATGAGTTAAATAACGCGACTCTGTTGAACGGAATCTTAAATAAAATAATAGGACCAGCAGCTAGAACTTTATCCGCAAATGGTATCCCTAACGATTGGCAATCTATTAGGAAAACCTTAGTAAACAGTTTCTCCGATCATAGGGATGAAACATCGCTATATAATGACTTGGCTATGCTTACACAAGGTAAGGATACACCTAGTGTCTTTTACGAACGTGTGCAAAATCTATTTGCTACTATTGTCACTTATATAGAGTTACACGAAACCATACAAACCACGGTTGAAGCGAAACGTGAGTTATACAGAAAACTAGCCCTGCAAACGTTCTTAAAAGGCCTATCTGAGCCACTAGGCTCTAGAATAAGATGCATGCGTCCCTCTACAATAGAATCCGCTCTAGAGTATGCATTAGAAGAATCTAACATTCTTTACTTACAAGGTAAAACACCTCAGTATGCCAAACCCCAAAATACTCAACCAAAATTTTTTGTTCCATTTAATATTCCAGCAAATCCTCAATTCAATCAGCCTAGACCATTTAACCCCCCTGTCTACCCTGTACCAAACCAACCCTACAATATGCCTCACCAACAAAATTTTAGACTTCAAGGTCCTTCTAAAACCCAACAGATGATGAGAGCATTACCTCGCTCGGATATGTCTACTGGGTTTAGAATCCCACCCCGTCCATTCCAAAATCAGCAAAATACAGGCTATCCCAAGCCTATGAGTGGTATTAGTTACCCAGTTGCGCGGAAATTACCTCCGACTTCTCAGAACCAACTCAACGTGAATGAGACATTCTATGAACCGAACGCCTACTATGTGTGTGAACCGTACTACTATTATGATAATTCAAACTATGACACTGACTTTTACTATCATAATCCCAACCCTGACGTAGACTACCAGTCCGTTCCCCAAACTGACATGAACCATGACATGACTTCTCAATCGAGCGACGAAAATTTTTCCAAAATTACGAAAGCGACTTCCCCAGAATAGAATTAAATTTACAGGATAAAAAACAATTGCCGTATATTCAAATTAATAAACCCCCACTCAAACTATTAATTGACACTGGTGCAAATAAATCATTTATAAGCCCAGATATAGTAAAATCTCATTTTCCAAATTATCCACTAAACTATGAACCGTTCGTTGTAACTAATATCCACGCAAGTACTAAAAACGACTTTTCGATCACCATCCCATGTTTTCCTGAATTTAAAGAACAAAAGCCTTTAAAGTTTTTTTATATACAAGTTCCATGAATATTTCGATGGGTTAATCGGATTAGATTTATTACAGCAGTGGGAAGCTAAAATTGACCTTGGTTCGCGCGTCTTATCAACTAAATGCGCTGCGAACCCGATATGCATGTATGAGTCACGTAACTCGCCGCCGAGTGTCCATTTCTTCGAAGCGATAATTCCCGCGAAATCCAGCTGTCTTGTTAAGGCGCCGACTAACATTGCTAAAGGCGAAATACTGATAGACTCTCAAGTGATATGCGAATGTAATATTACCGAGTGTTTATCAGTCGCGGAAGATAATAGTGCGTTCGTTGAAATCACGAACCCTACAAATAGAGACATCGTATTTAACCTGACAGAACCCATATCAGCGCATATTTTTAATGAAGAAGTAACGACAGACGCTACGACTGACCGACAAAAAGAGGTTTTATCGCGTTTACGCACAAACCATATGAATGCCGAAGAAAAAAACAATTTGACTAGACTGTGTAAAGAATACTCTGACATATTTTATCTAGACGGAGAACCCCTGACTTTCACGAATCAAATCAAACATAGAATAAAGACAAAAGATGAAAATCCGGTTTACACCAAAACTTATCGATATCCATTTATACACAGAGAAGAAGTTAGGACACAGATTCAAAAGATGTTAGATCAAGGCATTATTAGGCCATCTACCTCAGCCTGGAGCGCACCCATATGGATAGTGCCCAAAAAAATGGACGCGTCAGGAAAAGTCAAATGGAGATTGGTAGTAGACTTCCGAAAATTAAATGAAAAAACAATAGATGATAAATATCCCATTCCAAACATCGCTGACATTCTGGATAAACTTGGTAAATGCATGTATTTCACCACGCTGGATTTAGCCACCGGATTTCATCAGGTTGAAATGCATCCGGATGACATCCATAAAACTGGTTTTAGCGTTGCCGATGGAAATGGGCATTACGAATTTTTACGTATGCCTATGGGTTTAAAAAATAGCCCTTCGACCTTCCAAAGAGTTATGGATAACGTTTTGAGAGGCTTACAAAACGTTATCTGTGTAGTCTACTTGGATGACATCCTGGTCTTTTCCACGTCTTTGCAAGAACACATGATAAACCTACGAAAAATCTTTGATAGACTCCGAGAATCCAATTTTAAAATCCAAATGGATAAATCAGAATTTCTCAAACAAGAAACACCCTATTTAGGCCATATCATAACACCAGAAGGAGTTAAGCCCAACCCAGAGAAAGTAGCCGCAATACAGAAGTACCCCATCCCAAAAAAACCCACGGCTATCAAAAGGTTTTTAGGTTTATTAGGATATTACAGGCGCTTTATTAAAGATCTTGCCCATATTACGAAGCCTATGACGAAATGTCTTAAAAAAGGTGCAAAAATTCGACTCACTCCCGAATATGTAAGTTGCTTTGAGCATTGTAAAACTCTACTCATGAACGATCCCATCCTTCAATACCCAGATTTTTCGAAAGAGTTTATACTAACTACAGATGCCTCAAATGTAGCCCTTGGCGCTGTTCTTTCCCAGGGAACCGTTGGCCAAGATAGACCTGTCGCATATGCTTCTAGAACTTTGAACGATAGCGAAATAAACTACTCAACTATAGAAAAAGAATTATTGGCCATAGTTTGGGCTACAAAAATTTTTAGACCATACCTTTTCGGCCGAAAATTCAAAATAGTAACAGATCATAAGCCTCTTCAATGGTTGATGAATATGAAAGAATCCAACTCGCACCTTACTAGATGGAGGTTAAAACTCGCAGAATATGATTTCGCTATAGTTTACAAGAAAGGAAATAGCAACACCAATGCCGACGCTTTATCCAGGGTGGAGATACATAATGAGGATTTATCATCTGTTGTAGTGGAAATAAGCTCCACTTCCTCGGAAGCTACTCTCTCCGCACCTACAGAATCTACACTTACCGCACCGGACGATAGACCGTTCATAAGTCAATCATCAACAGACACAGCACCCACCCTAAAACCTCTTGACAGCCCCACACCTGAAATATCCAATGACATACCTGAAATATCCAATGACATACCTGAAATATCCAATGACATACCTGAAACATCCAATGACAAACCTGAAAATAATTCACACTTACCTGAAGACATTCCTTTGACTACCACCGACCATACCTGCGTAGAACAGCCTATTTTGGAAATACCCGTGTCAGAAGACCCACTTAATAAAAACAAACGACAACTTGTAATAAAATTCACTAATAGTTCAATTAAAATTAATCCAAAAATAACACATCCATTCGACACATTCAAGAGAACTGTCGCGTTTGTTCACGAAGACACCTTAGAGCAAGATATTATATCTCTTGTTAAAAACCACATAGACCCTAAAATGCGCACAGCAATACTAGTTGAACCACTAGATAAAATGTATAGCATTGTGCCTATATTACAGCGAAACCTAAAAAGTTCTTCAATGAACCTTATTCTAGTAAAGCGCGAAGTCCAGAATATTAGTGACTATCTCCAGCAACAGGAAATTATACAAAATTACCATCAAGGAAAAACAAACCATAGAGGAATTAATGAAACCTATCTCGCTATTTCCTACAGATATTTCTGGCCAAAATTGAAAGAAAGTATAACTAAATTTATTAACACATGCGATATATGTAACTGTGCAAAGTACGACCGTAACCCAGTTCGTCCCGAATTCCAAATTGTCCCCCCACCTAGTAAACCCTTTGAAGAAGCTTTCGCAGATGTCATAACAATAGAAAATGAAAAATACTTATCTATAATAGATTCATTTTCAAAATATGCACAAGTTTATAGACTACCCGATTGTACAGCCCCGAATATTGTGAAATCCCTCCTTATATATTGTACCCACCATGGCTTTCCTGTGACACTTGTAACGGACCGAGGCACAGAGTTCACAAACCAGGTCGTCAGTGAATTTCTTAAATTCCATAAAGTAAACCATCATACAACTGCAGCACATGCCCCAAACGAAAGAGGCATGGTTGAGCGATTTCACAATACTCTCTTAGAGCATCTTAGACTCTTAAAACTGCAACATAAAAACGAACCAGCATCCAACCTTATATTGTATGCGATTATAGCCTACAATAGCTCAGTGCATAGTTTAACCAAATGTAAACCATTTGAAGTTGTCTCTGGACATTTTGATCCTAGAGATCCAACAGAGCTAAATTTATCCGAACGTCTCCTCCAACAATATATACTAGAACATCGAAATAAAATGGAAAATGTGTACAAAATTATTCATGAACATTCATACCAAGATCGACAGGCTATAATGACTAGACGTAATCGTGATCGTGAGCCCGAAACAAATTACAAGGAAGGACAAGACGTATACGTGAAGAACCCACTCGCAAGCAGACAAAAACTTGCACCACGTTATTCCCATGACAAAGTTGTTACTAACCTTCCGATTTACATATATACCTCGAAAAAAAAAGGTCCCGTTGCAAAAATTAGGTTAAAACGCAATAAAAAAGGAAATTCTGCATTGTTACAGGACCATGATAATAGCGGTGACCCTGTCGCAGGCCCGAGCCGACTTTCAGACCACCATCCGACTTGACGATCTTACAGATGGACCTGGACTCCTACCCTTTAAATTAGGACCCACGAAGATAACTTCCCATGATCACATATTTTTGAATGAAATTGACTTTGACAGAATTGATCAAAGTATCCAACTTATGGTAACAGAGTTAACTAATACCGCAAATAAGATCCCCAATAACAACTACGCCCTATTTAAATATCAAATCCTTTACCTTTTTAAAAAAATGAATCAAACTACGCAACTTCTTGAGACATTCGAGCCTAAAAGAGTCAAACGTGGCCTTCTCAACCCTTTAGGAACCTTAATAAAAAGCATATCCGGAAACCTAGACAATGATGACGCTCTAAGATTTGAAAATGCTCTTAAAATTCTGCGTAAAAACGACAAAGACATGACCATCAGTTTAAATAATCATATAAGTCTCTATAAAGAAATGACATCTCAGCAAAATCAAATTTTATCGAATCTGACTAAAAATAAAAAAAAATTAGAGCAGGCAATTTCATATACTATTAATATGACCGACCAGAATAGAGAACGCATATCCCTATATGCTCAGTTGTCACAGTTATTTAGTGTGCTCACTGAAAATGTCCAAGATTTATACAATGAAATATCTAGGTTAAGTAACATATTAGCTTTTAGTCGATCTAGTTCTGTGCACCATTCGTTGCTCTCAGTAGCAGATATAGCATCCATGCTTCACGAAATAAAAAACGTATATGGCACTCACTCAGTTTTAGATTTAGATACTAGATATTACTATGATTTAATTAGCTTAGGATCTTATTTTCTTGATAAGAAATTAGTAATTGTCCTAAAATTCCCTATTTTGTCCTCGCCTACCTATGACTTGTACCGACTCTGCCCAGTTCCAAATAAAAACCTAGATATAATCCTACCCCCTTTCCCATTTATGGCAACCAACTCCCAGGAGTTTGTGTATATGGAGGCTGAATGCCCGAAGGTTGCCACCTGGCACATATGCAAACAGCAAATAAACTATCAGACCCGTATGCAGCGAGACTGCATTCACCGACTTATCTATGAACAAGAAATAGATAATACATGCCACTTTACGCCTGTCACTCTGCTGAAGGAAGCCTTACTCCAATTAGATAACCAGCACTACATCTTATCATTCCCGAAACCCACAAAAATTCAGACATCCTGTGGACAAGAAGAACACCAGGTGCTTCAAGGCAGCTTTCTTGCAACGATTCCTCAAAAATGCAAACTGAAAACAGCGTCTTTCACAATCATCAATATCGACGACAAAATTCAAGGGCATGCTGTCGAAATCACAACAATTCCCAAGCTGTCATCAAAATCGGCAAAGACATCAATTCGTTATAACTTGACATCCATCGACTTGAACAAGTTACACAACATTCAGCACCAAGTACTCATGGAAATTCCAACTACAGTTGACTCATCGGATCCCACAAGTATATTCCACACGACAATACCTGTTTACACAATCATCTTATTCGGTGCACTTGCACTTGTTATATTGTACGGACGCCGCCGCATACTAAGAAATCAAATCAAATCCAGCGAAGTAAAACTCCCGGACAATTCTTCATCTGATGCAATGTCTTTAGAAGAAAGAAAAGCTGCAACATTTTCTCTCAAGCTTGGCAGATAGTTTCTCATCTGGGGGCGGAGGAGTTACGACCCTACACCTAGTACTACCCTTGTTGTCAACCACCGTCGAACCTTCTAGAGCGCACATCATGATTCACCGACTGAAGATTGCGAAACCAAAGACCATATATGTGACCGGCACCGAAGCCCGCCGCCTTCGGTCGCACCATCGCGGTAGCGCAAGGACACACCATAGTTATTACGCTAATTAGAATTATAATTTGTATCTTTTAATCATTTATAATTGAATAAATGAACTTTTATATTAATTAATCTTTTTAAAAACCCTCCACCTGCGGCCAACTCCATAACTAGGTACGGGAACCTAAATACAAACAAAAGCGTTACTAAATATTACATTTGGTATTGCTCAATTTACAAAACAAACGTACCTATTCTTCTGATCGTAGTACTGTCGAAGATACGAAGTTCTGTTTCGGACTGTACCTACTATTCCAATCAGGTTGTACTATTTTTCTAACTTCCTTGCGATTCAGAATGTTTATATTGTCCGATACGATAAGTCGTGGTGGCTGTGGCATAAATCCATCTTTTAGCTATGTATTTTATGTTACTCCTTATCAATACACGCGGCTAATGTGTCAAAGTACTAAGTTCGCGACATACCGGCCTGGGTTAATTTACACGAACTATTTCGAGACAGTTTTTTTTTTTTTTTTTTTTTTATGGCATAGGTGGCAAACGAGCAGACGGATCACCTGATGGTAAGCGATTACCGCCGCCCATAGACACCCGCAACACCAGAGGAGTCACAAGTGCGTTGCCGGCCTTTGATATGGGAGTACGCTCTTTTCTTGAAGGTTTGAATGTCGTATCGGTCCGGAAATACCGCAGGCGACAATTCATTCCATAGTTTGGTTGTGCGAGGCAGAAAGTTTCTAGTGAAACGCACAGTTGTGGACTGCCAACCATCTATGTGATGGGGATGAATATATTGTCGCGTAGAACGATGGCGAAAAGAGGCGGCAGGGATCAATCCGAACAATTCCTCGGAGCACTCCCCATTGTACATGCGATAGAGAATGCAGAGCGAGGCTACATCTCTACGCAGCGCCAAGGAATCAAGCCGATCTGAGATATCCTGGCAGCCGACGATTCGAGTTGCTCTCCTTTGAATACGGTCCAGAGGGAGAAGCTGGTACTGGGGTGCCCCTGCCCAGAGATGAGAACAGTATTCCATGTGAGGCCGAACCTGCGCCTTATAAAGTTGCAGGCGATGGGCCGCAGTGAAATACCGTCTCGATCTATTGAGCACACCAAGCTTCTTCGAGGCTAATTTAGCCTTACCCTCTAGATGACCACGGAACTGGACTTCACTCGATATGTCGACACCAAGGATTCCGATACTAGCTGAGGCATTAAGGGGAGTGTCCTCAAAACGAGGTGATACGACAAATGGCATTTTCTTGGCAGTGAACGCGCAAACCTGTGTCTTAGTGGGGTTAAATTGGACCAAGTTAATCCGACCCCATTCTGAGACTTTCTTTAAAGAGTCCTCAATTTCTGACACAAGTTTGTTTCGGCTCTCGATGACGTTTTCCCGAGAAATGTTAGCACGGCCGGTATAAAAGGCATCACCTGTGCTGTCATCCGCATAACAATGAGTGCTGCTGATTTGCAGCATATCATTGATATGCAGAAGGAACAGTGTAGGCGAAAGCACACAGCCTTGAGGGACACCAGCATTCACAGACATAGAATCTGAGCATGCACCGTCGACTACGACCTTTATGCTTCTGTCTGCAAGAAAACTAGTGACCCATTTGCATAATTCCTCGGGAAGCCCATAAGAAGGAAGCTTCGCAAGAAGTGCTTTGTGCCAAACCCGATCGAAGGCCTTCGCTATGTCCAAACTAACCGCCAATGCTTCCCCCTTAGTCTCGATCGCCTGTGCCCAACGATGTGTCAGGTAGACAAGAAGATCACCAGCGGACCGGCCCTTACGGAAACCGTACTGTCGGTCGCTAAGCAGCTGGCGGTCCTCTAGATACCGAAGGAGCTGGCTATTGATAATGGACTCCATTATCTTTGAGAATAAGGGGGTTATGGCTATCGGCCTGTAGTTGGACGGATTCGAGCGGTCACCTTTTTTAGGGATCGGGTGCACCAAAGCTGTTTTCCATGACTTCGGGACTACGCCAGAAGAGTAGGAAAGCCGAAAAAGGCGCGTTAATACTGGAGCCAACTCTGGAGCACACACCTTCAACACGATGGGAGGGATTCCATCGGGCCCACTCGACTTATGAATGTCGAGGGAAAAAAGTGCTTTACGCACTGAGCGTTGGTGGAACCGGATATCCGGCATACAGCTCTTGCACCGCGGTATGGTCGGCGGCTCGTTTCCCCCGTCATCCAATGTCGAATTGGACGCAAAGAGTTTGCCTAGAAGATCGGCTTTCTCCTTTGCGTCGTGGGCCAATGAATCATTTCCCATGTGCAGTGGTGGAAATGATGGCGTGCAGAAATTCCCCTGGACAGCTTTGGCCAGAGACCAGAACGCACGAGTTCCCGAAGGAAGACGCTCTAGTCTCTCGCCAATTCTGCCTATGTGCGCCGACTTCTCCCTGGCAATGTCTCTTTTGAAGGACCTGGAGGCAAAGTTAAACTCCTTTTTCAATGCGCTGGTCTTTTCATCCCGTACCTTCGCTGCATTTGCCCAGGCTTGGTAACATTCCTGCTTCCGGCGAGAAGCCTTTTTGCAGGACCGACCAAACCAAGGCTGTGATTTGCCGCCAATGGGGACCACCGAGGATGGGATAAAAAGCTCCATACCCTGCAGCACCACATCAGCGACAGAATCAGCAGCGAAGTTAGGATCATCCGGCGTGAAGCAAATCTGCCCCCAAGGGTAGGACGCAAAGAAAGACCGCATCCCATCCCAATCTGCTGACTTGTAGTGCCACACACGACGGCGACAAGCAACTCGCGGTCGCGGCGGGCACGTGAGTGGCACCGTACTCCGGATCAGGCAGTG
The DNA here is from genome assembly GCA_958295455.1 of Coleophora deauratella. Taxonomy (NCBI): domain Eukaryota; kingdom Metazoa; phylum Arthropoda; class Insecta; order Lepidoptera; family Coleophoridae; genus Coleophora; species Coleophora deauratella. The sequence goes on from OY282402.1 coordinate 16,477,350, forward strand.
ATCCGAAGAGCCGAGTGAAGCGTCAACGGATACTTGGTAGCCGTCCGGATGAGAAGTCAGCAGAAGGTCCAACAGTGAAGGTTCATGGTTCTCCACATCTGGGATTCGCGTGGGCGTAGTAACCAGTTGTGTCAAACCATATGCCAGGGCGAAGTCGTGAACAGATCTCCCCGCATGATCGGTTTTGCTAGAACCGAGCCATTCGGCGTGGTGGGCGTTAAAATCGCCGAGTACCACGATCTCAGCGGATGGGATCTGCTGCTGCACAGTATCTGCAGCCATTTGGACGTGCTCAATGAGTCGGTCAGTTTCGCCATCGCCGGTATGGGACCTATATAGGCACGAATAGACGCGGGGATGGTCATCGCCGTCTACACGTAGCCATATGGTGGAGAGGTCCCTACCTTCAAGGTTGCTGAGGCGGCGAGAACTGATATCGTCTCTGACGTACACGCACACTCCAGCCCTAGGCACAAAGGAGTGTTCCAGACCGTACCCAGGGTAGGAGAGGTACGATGTGTCCGCTGGAGACGATATCTGTGTCTCGGTCAAAAAAAGCAAGGCCGGCTTTGCTGTCTCAAGGTGGTGGTGTACAGCATTTAGGTTGGAATGTAAGCCCCTGATGTTGCAGAAGTCCACAGTCAGCGTGGCAGGGGGTGCCACAGTGTCTTTCCCCTTGCCTCGTGCAGTTGAAAGCGCGGTTTTGCCCCCCCCAGAGTACGACGAGGGGCGGCCTGGACATCCAGGCTCAGGGACGTTATGTTCTGAGCCTGGACGTCCAGGGAGGGATTCTCCAGCGCTCGCGCAGCTGGTACACTCCTGGGGTAGCGAATTTGGGAACTGCGCTATCATTGGGGGGGGGGGGGAAGGGGTTGGGCCTCCGGTATCCTCACTAACTCGGCGAAACACAACGCAAGCGTTGCTTCACGCCGGTTTCCTGTGAGGCCGTGGTATCACTCCGGTCGAGCCGGCCCATACGTGCCGAAGCATGGCTCTCCCACGGATTGCCAGTTTCAACCCCCTCCCCCATAACTTAAAAACTATTTGACCTATATACTTTTAATTTTGCATATCCAATAAGACCCGTTTTTTATAAGCAAATCTAAAATTTTACAGAAAAGCATGGACTTTCTATACAAAGTTGGCTGGCAAGCTGATTAATTTGTTTCATACAAAGTCCAAATAACAACAAATTAGTTCAGTTTGATGAGTAGTCTTGAAATATTACAACACCTTTTTGTTACACCCTTTTTTTTAATATGATAGGTGGCAAACGCGCAGACGGATCACCTGAAGGTAAGCGAGAACCGCCACCCATAGACACTCGCAACACCAGAGGAGTCACAAGTGCGTTGCCGGCCTTTGATATGGGACTACGTTCTTTTCTTGTTTTTTGTATCGTAATGTCTGGTAGTGGGGACGATATGGGTCGTTAACATTTTCTTAAATAAGTAGTTATTGGATGTATATGTAGGCGTAATCTCTTCCATACAACTTTGAGGTACCTACAGGAAAATACGAACAACTTTTTTTTTATGCTAGATGTGGCAAACGAGCTGACGGATCACCTGATGGTAAGCGATTCCGGCGCCCATAGACACCCGCAACATCAGAGGAGTCACGAGTCAACTTAGTTTCTTATACAGGTAGAGTAAATCCACTCAAAATATTTTAAAAATACTTCTACTAGCACTAGCGAAAAATTTAAAAGCAAGTGGTAAATTCTACTCGTGATATTTCCCGAATATCACGAGTAGAATTTCAAGGGAAAGAAAGAAATTCACGAGTAGAAACATAAATAAATACAAAGAAAAAACGTTTTGAGTTTTGATCTCTCATTGTAAACAGACCGATCGATTATGGAAATAAATTAATTGTTCTGCTACGATTGTGAAGTGATCGGTCCTAGGGGACCGTTGTTAAATTATGTGAGTAGAATTCTTTTTTTTTTTACTCAATAAAAATTCACGCTGTAATACACTTCCAGACAACGTCTATTTAAAGTTTTAATAGCCTATAGATAAAAAGCTAGCTTTAGGCTATTCCTGAGATTTAATTTGAAACTAATGGCATACAAAAAAGATTGCTAATTCCCGGCTTCAAAATTCCAAAAAAGCTTTTTGCTTAACCTAACATTTATTTTTAACTATATTCCATTAAAACTTAGTGTTAGATGGGCCGATAGATGTGTCTGGAAGTGTATTATGTAATGTCTAAATGCATATACACGATAAATATTATTATAATGACCTATCTTTATTAACTTTCGGAGATGTTGTGTCGTATCCGATCGATCGCTTCGTTGTGCTTTTATATCGGACGTTGAAAAGTTACTCGATCGTACCGTACAATCGGGAATTCCTCGTAGGTATGTCACGTTCCGTATTACAGTATCAATGTTTGGAGTTTGCTCTCTGTCCTGCGTGAGGCCTCTCCTTATAAAGGGGACTAAAGAAAGTGTGGATAAAGTACAAAAACCTGATGTCCTCTGTTAATTAGATTTTTGAAATAAGACATTTATTTTTCTTTTATAGGTATATAGGGTGACTTTAAATTAGTCCTTGATACCATACCAAAGGGTATGCATGTGCTCGTGATAAAAAACAACTTTCCCTAAGGAACCAATAGTCAAATCGCAAAGTTTTTTAGCTCATCCATCATACTAATTTGGCCGGTCATTTGATCGATTTGTATGGAGAGCCAAATTTTTTTTTTGTGATTTGACTATGGGTTCCTTAGGGAAAGTTTGTTATCATGAGCATATGCATAGCCTTTCGTATCAAGAACTAATTTAAAGTCATCCTATATAAGGTGCTACTTTATTAGTGCCCGATATTTTGGTCAGTGCTCCTGCTCCTGATTCTGATCAACTTTCCCCAAGGAACCCATAGTCAAATCGCAAAAAAATTGTTGGGCTCTTCATACTAATTTGGCCGCTCGGCTGATCGATTTGTATGAAGAGTCCAAAAATTTTTTTTCGATTTGACTATGGGTTTCTTGGGGAAAGTTGATCAGAATCAGGAGTAGAAGCACTGACTAAAATATCGGGCACTAATAAAGTAGCACCTTATATATAAAAATGAAAATGAAAATATTTTATTCGAAGTGGTAGCAGTGTACACTTTTCGAATGGCATTATTTTATCTACCTAAAACGAGGTTCTTACCACTCGGAACTCGTATACCCGGCGTTTCGGAAAGTGTTTGCGGAATGAGAAGAAACGGCGGGCCCTAAAGAAACTCCCTACTACACATTTTTTGAAAATGTCTTATATTCTATTACATCTTAATTCTAGATCAAGAAATGATTTATATAATGTCATTACTGTAAATAAAAATAAAAAGAATAAAGAAAAGAAAGGATTCAAAAGTTATAAAAGATATTTGTTGCTAATGACTAACAATTACAAAAATAAAAAAACAAAGTAAATGACTTTCCCCATCAAATAAACGACCAAGTGCAAGTCGGACTCGCGCATCGAGGGTTCCGTACAAACTTGGGATTGAGGGACTAACTAGAAAACTGTTATCGCCCAATACATACGCAAAGACAGTTTACCAATTGCAAATAAGTTTATAATCGCAAAAAAATGGTGTGATGTAAATCGGTTTTCGGTTTCCTCTTTACTTATGGGTCTTATGACTTATGATATAAGACATTGCTACTTTCCAAATTTCATGATTCTAGGTCAACGGGAAGTACCCTATAGGTTTTGATTCCCATGCGAGTGTCCAAATATGCGGCATAAGTTACTAACTAAAGTTACTAACTACCTAAACCTAAAACAAACTTAGCAGTTGAAGACTATAGCAAAATTTAAATTATATTTTATTAATTTAAGTAAATACTTTAAGTAAGTACAGTTAATTTAAGTAAGTAGAGTTCCACAGAATAACAATTTTAGTTTTCGTAAATAGAAATGGGTACGTACCGTCCTAGCTTACTCGTGCAGCCAGCTAACTCACCGGCTAATATATTCTACACAATTTGAACCAACTTCGGCCGAAGAACATCCCAGGCGCCATTATTTCACATTTAAATTATAATGAAATGCGTATTTGAAATTTAAATTTTCGAGAACTGATGTAAAAGTTAGGCGAGAAAATTTGAAGGCTCCTTGTTTCCCGGCGAATAGGTACATTAAATCACATCCAACGAGATGTGGAGTGAAATGAGAGAGTCGTGAAAGCGTGGGACGTCTGGAGAGTGTAAATGTGGAGGGATGCGTTTTCAATACTAGCTCTTAAATTGAATATAACGGTCGCATTAATGGAATAGATTAAATAATATAACTCCGTGTCACTCTTTTATATTGTAATACGACTCAAAAATTCATCAACAAAATAATAATAATAATATATTGAGGAAGCCACACATGCTGCTTGTTTTTAAATGTATTAAAAGATTGTGATTTAATGACAATAATAATGCAATAGCATTTAATATGGATTCGCAGTAAGAGTTTGATCACTGATCACTCTGTTCAATCCTTTCAAACAAATACGAGTTACATACACGTAACTCTTAAATACAAAATGCTTCACAAACTAAGCAGATAACGAGCCAGCTAATACATCAGCAACTGTTCCCCGAACTTAGTTAACGGTTCGCTGCGTCCTGGTCCTATAAAGATTAATTTGTCCCTCGCGACCGGCGCGGGCGCGGCCGACGACGGAGCGGTTAACTTTTGAATCTGTTAGCGAAAAGTGAAACTACCTCTATTTGAGCCCGTGTTGCAAACTCGACTCGCAGTACTTTGCAGTTTAAATCAACATGTTAATTGAAGTTATATTTCATGTGAATTTCCAGACCAGAATGAAGTTTTTTATTTTTTATTGTACAGGATTGCAAGGATTGCAAAAGGCTAAAGGGAAGAGATTACCGCTGCCCATGTACATTTGTAACACCAGGGCTGCTATCAGTGCTTTGCCGAACCTTCAAAAATCCATTCAGTCCTTTCTTGAAGAGTCCCAGTCCCTGACGACCTGAAGGAAACCTCGGGTGGAAGGTTGTTCCACAGCTTGAGGGTTCTACATAGGAAACACCTCTGAAACCTTAAGGTTCGAGACCAGTTCGGCCTACCAGGGATGATCCACTCCGATGGCGAGTGGTGTGGTGATGTAATAAAACTGTAGTTTAGGTATCATGTCAAACAGTTGTCCGCGTACGTTAGTATTAAAAAATCTGTGTCCGCGGTAAGTTGCTGGCGACTCTAGAAAAAAAATCAGAATTTTATAAAAATCAATGTCCTCGTAAATACATTGATATACGGATATCCGATTACAACTACAAAATTAACAAATTAGTTTCTAAATATATTATAACAATACGGTTTTTAAAAAGGTTTTTTGTCACATCAAGTCTGAGTTTTACGGAACTTCAGAACGAGAGTCCAAAAATTTTTTTTGCGATTTGAGCAAATTTGTAGAAGAAAAGTTGTTCAATGCGATGAGTAGAATCCCCAGTCAACGGGTCCTACACCGCCTTCTTTCTGTATGAGGACAGTACAAATGTTCTATTCTGCGAAAGAATAGCACCATGACATATGCATAGCTTTGACTTCCGCATCATATTTAACAGTAAATTATAGCGGTATTCGTGTCGCTGGATCACGGGAGGGATGCTTCAATTTCGTAGGCAGTTAACGCAGTTAACTTCGAGGTTTCGTGCTATGCGGAGTATTTTGACGCTTGTATTCAAAACAATTTTGATACTTTTGATTAGCTGTCAAACTTTTGGCGTTAATTACATTTTCGACACGTTTGGAAGTGTTGAAACTTGTGTTATTTGTGTTGAATAAACGTAATTAACTTGTTGATCAGAGTAATGCTAAAATATAAGAGTAATGCTATGTATATATTTAAAAAATGCGATTAGAAAAAATTGACAGGGTTAATTATTTGTTTATAGTATAGGTAGGTACTGCTCAGGACTTCCAAATTATACTGTCTGTGTACCTTTCATTATCAAGACATCTTTAACAGTTTTAGTGCAGTATTCAGACTTTCATTATATCACAGTATCCTAAATAAAAATTCGTTTATCGAGTTTTTTGGAAAATACAATTATTATTTATTTAATAAAAAATAATATAATAAATTATAAAAAGCTGACTCGGTGGCTAAGTGGTTAGCGATCCTGACCTCTGATCCGAGAGTCGTGGGTTCGAACCCCACACAAGGCAAAATTTTCTGTGATGAGCAGAATTGTTTGCTCTGAGTCTGGGTGTATTGTATCTATATATGTATGTATTAAAAGTATATGTGTATGTATATCAGTCTCTGGTTCCCCAGATACAGGGAATCCTAATTTGGGGCCAGATGACCGTGTGTGATTTGTCCCAGATATTATTATTATTATTATTAGCAAAACAAAAAAAAAAACAAAAAAATTTCAATTTTTTTTTTAAAATGTATCTACTCATACCTTGTTGAGTTCAACACCACTCTCTAAACAACAGTTCGCGAAAACCTTACTAACTTTTTTTTTATATTCCTTGTTTTTTCAATTTCATTTCATTTCAATCCGTTTGTAGATTCAATAAGAAAAATAGAGGTAAAATAATCCTTTTAGGCGAACCATCCTGAATATTCCTGAACAGTTGGTGTCAGTCATTCTTCTTTCGCCGCCAGACAGCGAGCGATAACTCCCTACTTTGCCCACAAAGCGCGGAAATTGAAATAATTTCACGGAACGTACGAACAAAAGCCGTCGAGGGCAGACTCAGAACAGGGCCGCATCGGGGGCTATGATATGACATGGGAGCCAAAAGGTAAGTCACAGGTACATAAATTAAATAAGTAAATTAAATGAGTAATCGACAGCACTCTAGTATTGGCAATCCACTGATTATAATTCTAAAATGATACGATACGAAAGTGACAAGAAATTTGACGTTATTGGGTGAGCTTTGCAATATTATTTATTCTGCATGCATGCTGCATGCATTCTTTGCTAAAACCTTGTAGGATTTGGTTTGGTTGGTATTAGGACATTTTTGTAGCCCGCCTGGTTAGTTAATACAATCTTATCTACATAAGTATTGCTGCCAAACATCAATATTAGTGCATTAATGTGTTCCGATATGGAGATAGTATAGCCAGCTCACCATTGCGTTGGGGAATCTTGATAAACTCGCTTCCGTCAGCATCATCATCGCTTTTTTTTATTCATGATTTGGGAGCGTTTGACTCCAATCTCACCTGATGGTAAGTGAAGATGGAGTCGATGGTGGAACACGCAATCCCAAATAAAACCTATTCACTCTAGCCTTGAAGACCGCTAGGTTATAAGACTCGGGAAACACCGACACCGGCAAGGAATTCCACTCATTTGCAGTACACATAATAAAAGATGAAGCAAAGCGCTTCGTGCGTAAGAGTGGAATATCTACTACGTAGGGGTGGAAGCCTCGCCGACGCCTGATCGACCGAATCGAAGAAGTAATTCCTGTGCACACTCTCCGAAATGCAACCTATAAAAAACTGAGAGACTGGCGACTTTACGCTTACCACCAGGTGCGATGATGCCAAAGGCTTGCCAATTGTGTTTTGAAAAAAAAACAACGTAACATATTGTAAAGATGACATCATGTGACATAGTTATCGCCCTAGCTCCGGCCCTGTCGAGGACATCTTAAGGCGCCTCACTCGGCATTACCGTGCATCGCGACTTTACAAGCCGATTTGCATTTAAAGCGCGTAAGTTCTACATTATTGTTGTATCTCGGGGGAACTGAAGGAATATTCTTTTCGTTTCAACTGGGCGAAAAAATACTTTATTCCAGAGCGTTTAATAAGTTTTAAAGGCACCGTACTAACTCTAGCAGCTATGCATGAAAACGTGTTTAATAAAAGTTAAAAGTACATGATGGAAGTTTGGCGACAATAATAGATTAGAGGAGAGGAGGAGCTTATACAAAATTTATATTATACATTCCAAATATTTGAAGGTGGTAACCAATAAATGTACTGAAACTAAGTCATATTTAATCACTCGGATGTAAATAAAATTTGTAGGATTAAATTTAAATTGATTTTCTGTCATTAGCGAAATAGATTATTAATAATAATTTGATTAAAAAATACAAATAAATAAAAAGTAAGATACAATAAATTAATATTTAAATAATGTACTTACCTCTTAAAAAAATGTCAACCAAAATTTGTTATTTTTAAAATTGTTTTTTTTTTGTGTTTCTTTATTTCAAATGACAGATGTCATAATAATAAATATCCATTGAAATTTTTAACGTTCTACCTAAAACAGTTAAGAAGATGGAGACCCGTGACAAACGGGACCCAACTCTGGACAGGTGAAAGGGGGGCCAGGTCGCTTAACCCTGTGATCGATGCGACCACGCATCCAAGCGCATCCAAGCGTCTTTGACTAACGGAAGCTCAGTACTTAGTACTTACGTAATTGAAATTACTATCTAGTATTAGCAGAAACCCTCTAAAGAATTGAATTACTGTAAAGCTCTTAAATCTTAACAAAACAGAATAGTCGGATAATTACAAAATTTAAATTTATATTGAATTTCGAATTTAAATTTGAACTTATACTTTAAGTTATGAATTGAAGAATAATAATTTTGAAATACCTACTAAAACTTATAATAATCTTATCTTAATGTCAGTAGACGCCATCATTAAGCTCTGGGGTTGTAAAACATTGCATAGTACTATATGTTAGCTATATTTTGTTGTATTGTAAATAATCACTATGATTATTGCTTAATATTATCAAAACATAATAATATATTTACAGCTACGATAAAAATAATATAAACAGTAAATCAAGTAATGTATAACTTTAAGATCGACTGAGGCACAGAGGGCGCCACAGATCAAAAGTAGAGGGGAACATTGCACCAGGGTTATGGAGGCGAGTGCGCGTCAGTCTATCTTTGAACTTCGAGTGTGACAGTTAATTGGAAATAGCGCCGCGCTGTGCAGTATTCAATATGAAGTTAGAATAATTGATTGACAAAATAGTGTATTTCTTGTGTCAAAGGAAGATTAAAGCCTATTTAAAAGTTATATTCCGCGTATTTTTCTTCATACAGTATATCATAATATTTATAGTTCCAGATTGAATCTCAATTATATGAGCACACAGCATGAGAATTATATTTTTAGACATTGCACACATTTTAAAAATATGTGTGGTATGAGATGCTATATTATACAATATACAATATATGGTAAGCGACAATATATGGTAAGTACAATATATGGTCAGCGAGGCAATGCTGCCAGCGTTATGGGCACATTTGCATCAGGGGCGCTCCGGGGCGGGCTTTTTGACTAAGGCTCAGGCTTTTATAATGCCTGAGTTGTAGAACGTAAGACTGTGCTGTATTATTTAATTTGTGGTATATAGGAATATTATGTAATATTATTTAATAAATCAAAATGTAGATAGATAAAAAAAAAATATATGGTTCATTCCAATAAAAAAAAAGCAAAAGGTAAACAAAGATAGTATGCATCTGACATTGACATGTGTCATTTCCATAGTAAGTTTATTTACCTTTTGCTTTTTTTTGATTGGAATGAACTATAAGTTATATGGCAGAAAATATAAAATTTTGTTATAAAATCTGCGAAAGACACATTGACTGTGGCTTCTACCCATTATACCTTGTCAGGCTGTCAGAACTTCCTCAAAAGAAAAAGAAAAGTTCTCAAAATATTATTTGGAAAGTTTTACTTACCAATCTGTCAGATTTTAAACACTATATTTTACTAGCTTCCGCCCGCGACTTCGTCTGTGTGGACTTCAGAATTGCGACCAGAGACAAATAAAATATGAAGGCGGCGCCATCTAGTGACAAAGTAAACAGTCCAGTTTTTAGCTATTCCCCTGGGAATCCTCGAGTTTTCTGGGATAAAATGTAGCCTATGTGTTAGCCCAGTGCTTTATCTATCTACCTACCAAATCCGTTCAGTAGTTTCGGCGTGAAAGAGGAACAAACAAACAAACAAATAAACAAACATCCATACTTTCACATTTATAATATTATTTCGCATACATAATATTATAGTGAGATAGTGAGATTATTATCAGGTTAAATTAAAATTAAAAAAATCTCACCTGGTGGTAAGTGATGATGATGCCGAAAATGGAAGCGTACTTACCAAGATTCCCCAACGCTATGGGGAACTGGCTATCTTACATATCTTCACGCTGGAACACATCAACGCTATTAACATTGATATTTGGCAGCAAGACTTAGATAAGATGGTCTTTTTCTTCTTATCGTGTGGCATATTTTAACCGTTCTATCCACGAGGTATAGACGGCGGTTGCCTTGTGTTGCACTTAGCATCACCCGCGGTCCCGAGTAGGGCATATAGATTTACACCTACGGACGTGTGCAACGCGACCATCATATACATCTGGAAATCGGAAGTGCAGGTTTCCTCATGATGTTTTCCTTCACCGTTAAACTATTCGGTATAAAAATGCACGTAAGTTTCGAAAAACTCATTGGTGCACTGGCCAGGATTTGAACCCACGACTTCTGGTTAGGAGGAAGGAGTCCCTAACCGCTGCGCCACCGATGATAAGATGGTGGTAGCTAGACTATCTACTGGACCATAAGAGTAGGTAACACTGTACTGTAGACTTTTCACGAAGTTTATATGAGGTTCATAGGAATTCGTATACCCGCCGTTCCGGGAGGTGTGTGCGGTGATAAGTTTCTACTTGAAAGCCTATTTTGAAACATCCTGTATTATTATTTTAACGATCTAAACGTACTCGAAAGTAAACAGAGCCAGAGCAATAACATGTATATGCATACCGCGAACAAACACGCTCCGTGTATGAATTGCTATAACAATGATTACACAATACGAATTAGACGCAAGCAATCCCCAAGCACAAACATAATCTTTACTATGGAATACGAGTACACGATACAACTCTCTCAAGGATAACTAGTCGAAAACGAAAATCGTCATATCCATTGCTAGGATTATTCAAAGTTTTTTTAGAGTTACAGAACGGAAAAGCCAATGTAATATACACAAGCTGATAGAATAAGACATTCGGCAAAGATACAGTTTACTAAGCCGATGTAAGCAAAATAGCGGAAGTGGAAAGTTGTGGATATGTATGTACGTATTTGAGGATGTACGCTTTCCTCAAAGAACAGTATGAACGAATGGATAGGTTTTAGTGATGTGATGTGCCTTTGCAGCATGTATAGGGTTCAAAAGATTTACTTTGTATGAGTTTGGAAGAAATGTCCGGATATCTTAATTCGATTTGCTAACTAAATTTTATTATATTACTTAACGTAATTTTATTTTATTACATTATATTACTCATTTTCTATATACATTTTGGTGAAGTATGATGCATTGTCTTTAATAATTAGCATACAATAGTGTTGTCATTAATGTTTTTTTTGATGTGAAGTCCAATTTGGCGTAATATCGTACTTGGATTGACGTCGCTCCAATAAAAAATATTATATATTACGTGGTTTAAAAAATTATTGCTTGTATTTACGATTGTAAGATATTTTCTATTACTTAACACTATCGCCGAGGTAGCTTAATCAAAAGCAAGCGTCTCAAGGAATAAGGCAGGCAACGCACTTGTGACTCCTCTGGTGTTGCGGGTGTCTATGGGCGGCGGTAATCGCTTACCATCAGGTGATCCGTCTGCTCGTTTGCCGCCTATTACATAAAAAAAACGATCTATCGTCAACAACCCATAGCATATCCCCACTGCAAGGGCACGGCTCTTCCCATACGTCGAGAAGGTTAGGCTATACTCCACAGACAGGGGCCAAGTCCGGATTCGTGGTGTTGTGGTTGTGGGGCTGCATGCCAGCTCAAGAAGTTTTCAAGTCGTCCATACGGGCTCTGACATGGCTTAACAATTTCTGTCTAGTGAAAGCAACCGGTACCCAACGGCTTAAGTTGCCTTGCGAAACACAGAAACAGTCGAGAACCAAACCCATCTAGGTTACGACCGTGTCTCAGTCAGTTGACTTGCGTGAGCGATGCAACCGTGCATGCCACATTGAGCCATGTCCGCTTCGCTCTCACTGTAGTTTATCTAAGTATAATAAAAAGAGGGATTTATTTAAGTAGATGTTGTACACTTTCTTTTAATCGTCTTTTTACCTAGTACAAAGTTCTAACCACTCGGAACTTGTACACTCAACGTTTCGGAAAGTAAATGGATTAAATAATAAAGAAATAAGGTTAACTATGCGCTTGCGTGACATTAAATCCATTTGCATTCTAGCGCTTAAGACGGGGTGTAATTGTTCACGTATGTTTATTAAAATAAAAAGTAATGTTTCCAAGACGACTGCCTTTGACTGTGTACGCTGCCACGGAGGATGAAAGGTATTATTTTGCAGTACAAAATATTTTTTTTAACTTTAAATTTTTTGAATTTAAAGCTATGTACTCTTTTATCGTAAATCATCATTATTAGGATTATAAATATATAGGGTGCTTCTAAAATATATGCCACGGCTGAAATGGGAGAAAGTATCACGTATAGTGATCACGAAAATGAGACATTCATGTGCGGAAACTGTTCTTTTTTTCCATACAAAAAAATAACAATCATAAAAATAAATTGCTTTACTTTATTAAGCCATCCCGTATTGTGTTGAATGAAACCAGGCGCGCGAAAACATGCTTAAACGCTCCGACGTTGCGGCTAGACATCAAACAAATTCGGCACTTGTGTCGTGCTACAAAAGGCTTTGATCTGTCCGCACCCTTTCGCATACTCACTCGGGAGCGGGGCGCGACCCGGCGGGCGGGGGCGGTTGGCGCCCGCGCGCCCTTCGTACAGGTCAGAGGTCAGGTCAGTTCGCTATGCGCAGCGGTGACGCGCAGGCGTGACGCGAACGTTTTGCACCGCCTGCGCCCCCATCCGCGAGTGAGATAACGATGTCACCCAGACGTACATACGAATCAAGAGTATCTTGAAATGATACTCTGCTACCGCGATACCCTCTGAACGCGAGTGCAATAACATCCCTGCGCATGCCGTAAACCTGTATGAGCAAAGTTTTGGTGTAAGAGTCAGCCACCAGTGTTGTGTTGTGTCATTAATTCATCATCATCAACCGAAAAACGTCCACTGCTGGACTAAGGCCTCCCCCAAGGATTTCCACACCGACCGGTTCTGTGCGGCTCGCATCCAGCGGCTTCCCGCAACCTTCACCAGGTCTTCGTCGGTCCACCGAGTCGGGGGCCTGCCCACACTGCGTATTCCAGTGCGCAGTCACCACTCGAGAACTTTACTGTGTTGTAAAACTGATGTAAAACTTTGTTGTGTTGTGAAATAGCTTGTAAATAAGGTGATTGACACTCTACTACCGCGAGTGCAAATAACATCCCTGCGTTTGCCGTAAACCCGTATGAACAGAGGTTTGGTGTGAGTCAACCAGCCACCAGTGTTGTGTTGTGCAAATCCTTGCAAATAAGGTGATGAAATACACGTTTTTATTAATTTTACGCATCTACTCTTGAGTAGATGCCTTACCTACCTAAACTTTTTACAGATACATTACAAGTACGTAATTTAACAGTCCAAAGCCTGTCAAAGTGCGATGGTAAGTTTATCACCTTGTTACGTGAATAAGCCGTTTTAATAACTGGTAAGTTTGTTTATTCTGCTCTACATTTAATTTAAAGACAATCAGCTGTTCACTAAATTAACCTGTAAAAAGAGATACCTACGAGCGTGCGTTGCTTTCATTCAGTGAAATGACATCGAGTTCATTCATGACTTCATGACGGAGCGTACGTACTTGACGGACCGTGTTGTGCGAAATTGAATCAAAGTAAAAAAAAATTGTTTAGTCTCCCAAATCAATTTAACGACTCCGGGGCACGAATTTTTTTTACTATTGTAATCTATATGCATGACTCTTACTCTCATTGCAGCGGTGGCATATATTTTGGAAGCACCTTATATTTTTTGCAGTAAATATACATATTTTTTTAAACTTTTTATTTCACCATGGAGGCCATTTTAGGACTAAAAGATTTTAAGCCTGAGTTTTTACTTTCGAGCGACCGAGAAGCGAGCGTCGTCAGCGAGCAACGAAGGAGTAAGGAAGTATGGTCATGGCAAGAAAATTCTAACTTAAGATTGTGATGGGGATCGACTTATAGAGCCCAAAAAATAAAAAAATTCTGTGTGTGTGTGTGTGTGTATGCTTCCCAGGCTCTAGCGCCAAGACCACTGGACGGATTAGGATGAAATTTGGGTTAGGGCAAATATATTGTTAATAAAATATCTCCAGCCATTTTTTTATTGTTAATTGTTTTCGCTATATTTTACTGTTACATAAATGCATTTTCTTTCTCTCTCTCTTTCATGCTCGTGTTAGGCAGGAGCTCTCTGCCACGACCACGCGAGGTATAAGACACAGATCAATTTTAATAGTAATATCGCGTGGTCATGCCATAAAGCCTTTGCCTAGTACGAGAATAGCCTTTAAATAAACTTTACTTCGTCTTCTTATATTTAAGAGCAAAGTTCTTGTTGCTGGTAGAATCTCCAGCAGTTATTTCCTCAGCCAGCATCTTGACCTCCTGATACGACAAGACAGCGACCTACTCCTTTGAATTGAAATTTAAACTTTTGTCTATGATGACTGTTGGGTTTGCATCTACAATAAAACAATTGCACCGCGACTAAACTAACAAGTTTAATTAATACTGTTAACTAGGTAAACAATCCACTGATTGCGGGAAAACTGCCACAATTAAAGCGAGTAAAAATAAAATGAAAATATCAGGTTGTAACAAAATTGGTACGTTAATTGGCGATTCTGTTAGTGACTGCTACTCATCATTTATTTATCATTATCATCATCATAATGGTCATCACCCAAATGACGTCTACTAGAGGAAAGAGGCCTCCCCAAGGATTCCATAGCGCTGCCCGCATCCAGTGGATTCCCGCAACCCTCACCAGGTCATCGGTCCACCGAGTGGAAGGCCTGCCAACGCTACGTCTTCCGGTCTGCGTTTTTCATATTTCTACCTAATAAGCCCAAACTGACCCACTGCTAGGTACAGTGTGTAGAAACTGTGTTCCCACTCTTCGGAGAAAAAGAGAGGTACCAGCTCCAGGCGAGGTGATATGCTTGGTGCCTGGGGACCGGCCGTCCAACCGTTGATGGTTTTATACAGGGTATAACAAAATTGGTGTAAGACCCGTTAACTGGGGATTCTACTCATCGTACTGAACAACTTTTGTTCTCCGACTTTGCTCAAATCGCAAAAAAATGTTGGACTCTTCATACAAAAATGGCAAAACAGATGATCAATTTGTATGAAATGTCAAAAATTTTTTTTTGCGATTTGAGCAAAATCGTATAACAAAAGTTGATCAGTACGATGAGTAGAATCCCCAGTTAACGGGTCCTACACCAGTTTTGTTACAGCCTGTATATGCATGTGTTCGAAGAAACTTCGAAAGCGCGTTCTAGATAGTTTGTGACGAGTACTTTTGATGTCGCCACAAGTCCATTCTGCACCTATTCAATTTGCTCCTTCATCATCAACATTCAATTTTCCAAGCTACGCTTACGACAAAATGACTTCTTCTGATATCATATTAATAGGTATTATAATTAAATCCACATCAAATATTATATCTCTTAGTTCTGCAACTGTTTTACCTACCCTTATACAAGCCTGCCTCCGAACTTCAAACTTAGACAAACTATAACAAAACTAAGGCAAAGCGCATGTTGATCGCAGCTTCTAGAGAAACAAGCAGACAGTCAGCATGGAAAGTTATCTATGTAGCTTCATGAGTAGAAACCGCAGTTGATTTTTAGAGGTATTTTAAGAGGGCTCCATTTAAGTAGATAATAATATAATCTGGCCCCAAAATAGGATTCCCTGTATCATGGGAACCGGAGACTGATAAGCATACATATGTACGTTTAAATACATTCACTTGACTTTTTTTGTTGCAAATGAGCTGTAGTTTTTCCATTTGAAAGGATTATTATAATTATAATTACTGGTCATCCTGTATGAATATATTATATAAGTAATAAACCCAGACACAGAGAAAACAAATCTGCTCATCACAGAAATGTTTGCCCTGGGTAGAAACTGAACACGCTGACAAAATTGTAAATTTTTAATGACGATGTTTGTAAGTATACATCATTTTAGAAAAAACATTTCATGCTTCTGAAAAGCCAGTGCACATTTTAATTTTGAGGAAAACGTCTTGTACTTAAGTTCAAAATGACAGAGAAAAAACCACTCTTAGCTGTCACTCCACTTGTTATTCTGACAGGCGCCCCCATTATCTCACTCTTTCCACTCAGTCAGACGAATTAGCGAGAGACGAGTTTTAATTTGAATGTGGACGTTCCAATAGTGAATGCTAAAAGCATCTGGCTCGGTGTTTTGCATATATTTAGCCTTTTCTGCTCTCTGTGAGGTGAATTATTTAGATCAGGTAGTTGCTAATTATGTCTGCGTGGACTTAGATGCAGATCCAGAGATCAGAGATCCAAACAGAAATAAAATGTTAGGCAGCGATATTTAGTGACAAAATAAAAAAACGAGTCTTAACCATTCCTCCGGGAACCCTCAAGTTTTTCGAAATAAAAAGTATCCTATGTATTAGCCCAGTGCTTCGGCTATCTACTTACCAAATTTCATCTAAATTTATTCAGTAGTTTCGGCGTGAAAGCGGTATAAACAAAGATCCATATTTTAGCATTTATAATATTAAGTAAGATACATATCAGTACGATGCTTTGATCTTTAAGCCACAGTCTACAATATAATGGATCTAATACACAAATTACTTGAATATAATAATCTATTCCAATTATATAGCATTAATATGAAGCATTAATATGAAATACAAAGCATTAATATGAATATAATGAAGCGGTTGTGGCATAGTTCGGATTGTGTGTCATCGTCGATTATTCAATCAGGTGAACTTACTACACACACGGTTATAACTTAGACGGGTTTGACTATTAGTGGCATTTTATCTCGACTGTTTCCGTGCAAGGCACGTTAAGCCGTTGATGCCGGCTGCTATTACTAGATGCCAGTCGTTAAGCCATGTCGGAGGATCATAAGTGGCTTGAAAACTACTGAAAATAGATTTGGCCACTAGCCCCACAACCTCCATCAAGCCGGACTTAGCCCCCGTGTCTGGAGTATGGCCTAACCTTCCTGAGGTATGGGAACAGACCCGTGCCCCTACAGTGGGGACGATATGGGTTATTAAAGACCATCACTGTGGAAGTCTTCTCTCCTCCGAGACGATAACTGAGAAGATACAGTAAAACTTGGTTAACTGGGACCTGGATAAGTGAGAAACCTCCATAACTGGAACTCATGCTAAGGTTCCGACACTTTAGGACTGAGCTCCCTCTGTGGGACAAAACAAACCTCTATGTCTGGTAATTTGCACCCTTAATGTCCCAGTTATCCAGGTTTCACTTTCACTCATGAAAAAGGTGAACGATAAAGCGGCAAGAACAACATACGTTATAATAAAGAGTTTCAACATAGGGAAGGTAAGGTCTTAGTGAATTTGCCGGAACACCACTCCCTTTCTGAAAACACAATAGGTATTTCGGCATACAGGGTGAAATAAAAATCGCGGGCCTTTTAACTGTAGTTTTTGCTCATGAAACTGAACAACTTTCTCTAAGGAACATTACAATCGAAGCAAAAAAAAATTGGACTCTTCATCTATGAGGTTACTAGCCAACTTTGTATAGAAAGTTACAAATATCTTTTTCTACTGTTGAATCGGTTCGTTAGAGAAAGTTGTTCATTGTCATCATTAGAAGCTACATTAAAATTTGGTTCGCAATTTTAATTTCAATTTCACCCTGTAGATGATTCTTACTGAGACAGAGGACAGTTCAGTCGGGCAGGTTAGGGGTCCCCAGAGTCTAATTCTTTGTATGTCCCAATTAAGGCTCATGTTTGTCAAAGTGTTATAGGAAAGAAAGTTGGGAACTTTGGGCTTTCATATTACATTAAAAAAAAAGGCGTATACAATTTGCATTCAGTCAAAATATTGTTTATGAAAGAGAAGAGGGTTTTCTGCACATTTTAGCTTAACGTTGAAGTCAAAAGAAAGAGCCATGGAATTTTAATGGTATCAACTTAAGTGTACCTACATATTTTTTACTGAATATTATTTGAAATTGAAAATATTTTATTCAAAGTAGAAGTGTACTTACTCTTTCGAAGGTCATTATTGTGTGTACCTTATACGAGTTCCTACCATTCGGAACCCGTTTACTCGCCGTTTCGGGAAGTGTATTGTATTGCTTAGCTAATATATGACGTCAAATGAAAGGCATTTTTTCAAAGATGTTCGCATTCAATACTGCACTCAATGACTCCGGTCTTTTACTTATAAGACCCATCAAAACATCTCTTAAAACCCTCATGTCAATGCGAACCTTATTTATTTTGCAAACGACAAAAATACGTGGCCTCTTTCTTCTTTCATTCAAATACTATAAAAAATTCATGACAACCCGCCGTTTATCCCTCGATGAGCTTCTTTCACGCTACCAATTACCCGCAAATATCGCAAACTGCTTTCAAAATTGTTCGACATCAATACTTTACCAACTGCAAAGTCGCTTAAAATTTGCTAAAATAAGTTATTGGACTAATTTTCAGCTTAAAATGACCAAACAGCAATAATATCCTTACATATACTTTGTATGAGTACAAATAATTAATAATTATACTGAAAACTTTCTAGGTGAAAGAGACATTGATTAATTCTCAGTGGTAAGAAATTCCATACGACTTGTTAAAGGTCGTCCATAAATCACGTGAGGCTCAAAAGGGGGGAGGGGATTCGGAAAAAATCACGAAATATCACAAGGGGGGAGGGGGGGGGGGTTAAAAAGTTGCTAAAAACATCACGTGATTAATGGACGACCCCTTAGAAGAGTGAGAGAGTAGTGAGATATCACGTGTATTTATTTTTCGTTGATCGTGCGTTTTCTAGACTAAGTTCCAAAGGTCGGAGTGTTGTTGTTACGTTGTTTTAACTCTTCCCAAGGTTCGAAACGGCTTCAGGCAATCAAAAACAACCTGTTACCTTAATATCTGTCTGGACATTTTTATCACGGTTCTTAATTTTTCAGAATTAAATTAGATTATACCCGTATTTAAAGATAATATTCTGTAAACTTTTAAGATATTTTGTACCAAAAAATACACGTGATTTTGTGTAGGGAGTGGGGGGGTACTCTAAAACCTCACCAGGTATCACCAGGGGAAGGGGGGGGGTTAAAAAGTTGCTAAAAACATCACGTGATTAATGGACGACCCCTTAGAAGAGTACCAAATTTTTTTTTAATACATCTGTAAGTCGTAGAACGTAGAACAGAATTTGTGTAGTTTCTTGACAAAGCCGACTTTAAAGCATGGTTCCGATTATATATAGAATGTTAAAAACGTGCGTTTGAAATTTAAAGAGGTTAATCAAAAATCAAGTATAAAATACAGGAATAATATTGAAACAATCCAATCTACAACTTATTTTTTTCACTCCCATACTGAATCTGAATAGTTAATTAATTATTTGTATGGGAAACTGAAAAAAAATTGTAGATGGGATTGTTTCAATATTATTCCTGTATTCTATACTTGATTCTGAGTAACCCCTAAAAAGAAGGTAATGGTCAACAAAAGTGCAAATAGGAAGACGCAGTGACTTTTTGATTGGTGATTGGGTAGAATTTGTATAAGTAGGTAAGCATTCACAGGACTTTTTGAGCTCAGTAGCTACCTACAATAAAAAAAACTGCGTGGAATTCACTGCGGAAATAGCGATGAGATCGAAGTTTTGCGTTCATTTTAACATTATGGTATTCAGTAATTTTGACACTTCAGAGCTAAAGCCACAACTATCTATGAAACCAACTATAATATATACAGGGTGTAACAGAAGTGTGTGACAATACTTCAAGGTTGGCTTTTACCCATCAAACTGAACAACTTTTGTTCTACAACTTTGTTGAAATCGCAAAAAATTTTTTGGACTTTTCATACAAACTTGGTTCGCCAGCTGATCGATTAGTATGAAAAGTCCAAAAAAAATTTTGCGATTTCAACAAAGTTGTAGAACAAAAGTTGTTCAGTTTGATGGGTAAAAGCCAACCTTGAAGTATTGTCACACACTTCTGTTACACCCTGTATATGTATACAGGGGTTAAGGGACAGGTTTCCGAAAACTTTAAGGGCTTGCTCAGTAGACGAAACTGAACAACTTTCCACAAGAAGTGGTTCAGTTTCGTCTACTGAGCAAGCCCTTAAAGTTTTCGGAAACCTGTCCCTTTCACCCTGATGTATATTGACCCTACTCAGATAGAATTTATGAATGGTATAGATTTAGATTATGGCAGCAAGTGTACAAAATGTGTGGTGAATCGTGAAACTGAACAACTATTACTCGACGAGATGTGGAGCTTTCTTCAAGATATTATCATTCACCGTAAAACACATGAGTAAGTGCATTTTGTATGATTAGAATCCGAGATTTCTCTGGGAACGGCGTCCAAGTCACTACTGCCATGGAGACGTCGATAATTAATTTAATAAACAATATAATAAACTGAAGTGCCAATGGGTGGGCACATAGCTGCTAGAATAGATGGCCGTTGGGTCATTCAAGTTCTGGAATGGCACTCGGAGGACCGATGACCTGGTGAAGGATGCGGGAAGCACAGGACCGGCCGGTCGTTGTGGAAATCTTTAGAGGAGGCCTTTGTCCAGCAGTGCACGTCTTTTGGCTGATGATGGTGAAATAAGGATTGCCTATTTATTTGAAATCAGAACAATCGGGGTTTTATTTTTAATTGTTAGTTATATTGATTAAATAATTTGTGTTCAGTTTCAGCCAGTTTCTCGATTACATTCACAACATATTGAATTATTACCCCAGCCTAGAGTAACAACGCACGAAATGGGTAAACTATTATACTAAATAATTGTATGCAACAACTATTTTAGTCAGTTTTGACAATAAATATTATCTTATCCTTACGCGCATATTGAAACTGACGTTCAGACAAACAACCCGCCGTATACATAATATGTGAGGCGACAGAGCGGAGCTGATCTATGGATCCCAGAGGATGGTATAATGATGTCAAGTGGGATTCCCGCCCGTCGCCAGCCGACACTCGGAGCCGCCTGAACTTGATACGTCAGCTCGATGTACTGTTAATGGACTTGCAAATTGTATATACAATGTATAAAAGGTTTAAGCAAGTAAAATAGTAGTTATAAAAAGAGACCCCTTCAGTGGGGACGATATGGGTTGTTCACGAAGAAAAAAAATACTGAGGGGTTCTAGTCGTTTAGTCATAAAACTAAACAACTTTTGTTCAACAAAACTATCTGAAAGTAAAATAAATTTTGGTCTTCCTACACAGCGTAGGTTTATCAGCTGACTGATTTACAATATTTACGTAAGAAGAAGAGAAGAAAAATCAACATAACCCGATCTACGCTGTCATGCCGCCGAATAATAATGACCACGCTGAATACGTTAAAAACAACCGACTTCAATCGCAACAACTCCAATTTTGCTATGTTTTTGTTGATTTCCTCAAAAACCGCTGAATCGATTTCAATAAATTTATATGGGACCACCTGTGAAGTATACCCTTTTAAACAAAAAAAGAATTTTCCAAATCGGTTCAGGCGTCTTCGAAGTTCTTCCTTTTTTTGAAGTCGGTTAAAAAAGAGATTTATCAAGTAGAAGCTAGATTTAAAAGGTTTTACAGAAACTCATTGTCCATGCAAAAGAAATAAAGAAAACCGGCCAAGTACGAGTCGGACTCGCGCATGAAATGTTCCGTGCCATCGTACAAGATTTTAAATTCCGGCAAAAAAAAAACACGTTTTAATTTTTAATTTATTTTTTTATTTGTTGTTATAACGGCAACAGAAATACACACTCTGTGAAAATTTCAACTATCTACCTATATACGGTTCATGAGATACAGCCCGCTGACAGACAGACGGACAGCGGACACAAAATAAAAAAAAGGAAAGAAGTTAATATTATCATTTACAATTAGTTTACTTGCGGCCCCACAAGGCAAAGCCTGTCCTCTAAGAATCGAGAGAGCACTAAAAAACATATTGTGTGACATGTATATTATTAGAACTCGACAAGCCCAAACAAGACAAGAGGATAGAAAATGTTGATCATCAATTTTATTGTCAAATAATATTTTCTAGGTTTACAGAGACCATCAACTCTACGAACGAGTAGTTTTATCTTTCAGACATTTTTATCGTTAGTTATACATAAGAGCCTTACACAGCAAGTCGCGGCCAGAAAAACTCCTGTTATAAATAACCTGCTCCAATCTTAGCTTGCCCAATAATGCGATCACGAATATGAGCTATGGAGATGAATAGCCCAGTGACAGAGCAGCATGGATGGGCTGGGTGATAATATCGATTGTCGATAAATCTCTTTTGGTCTGTTTTATTATTACTTAAGAGATTCTTCTTCTTCTTACCGTGTGCTACGACTAATTGTCTAATCGTATGTAGACGGCGCGCGGTTACCTGAAGTTGCACTTATCGTTACCCGCAAACCTGTGTAGGGCATTAATATAAGTTATTAAGTTATAGTTAAATATTGACAATTTAAAAGCACGTGTAAAGCATCTACTTAAATAAAAAACATTTTGAGTTGAGTTGAGTTAAGTTTTACACCTATCGGCGGCGGCGTGTGCAACGCGATCTCCTATAAAAGGTTACACCAGTAACTTAAAATATATAAAATACTTAATATCCAGGACAAACCCTTTTATTTTCAAACAAACCCTTTGATTTCCTGTGTTATGGGAACCAGAGACTGTTAAATATCAGTTAAATTTTAACCTAACCTAGAGTTTTGTTCGGATCTCCTCAACGATATAGCCAGTCATTTGTAGATCTCGTCAATTCTACGATCTGGCCACGACATATACAGGATGTAACAAAAAGGTGTGGTAATACTGCAAGGTGGGCTTCTACTCATCAAACTGAACAAGTTTAGTTCTGCAACTGTGTTGAAATCGCAGAATTTTTTTTGGACTTTCCATACAAACCTGGCTCGCCAGCTGATCGATTTGTATGAAATTGAAAAGTCCAAAAAAAATTTTCGATTTCCGCAAAGTCATGGAACAAAAGTTGTTCAGTTTCATGAATAGAAGCCCACCTTAAAGTACCACCACATTTTTTTTGTTTTACCCTGTATATGTTTTTAATGTTTGAAATGCTGATAATTTTATCGACACTCTCCCACACTACAGCAGAAACTTGGAAGTGAGTAGGGAAACTCGAGCGATGGCCCGGCGATCCGTCACTCGACGCGTCATATTACCGCCCGCCACCGAACACCCACCGGACAGAGGTTTTTATACTTGGACATTATTAACGGGACACACTTTGGGACTTTTCGTTTGACTTTGGGCTATTTATAAGAGAAAAGTTTGATGAATTGATCTGTTCCCAGAAGTCGACATTAAATGCGAGGTGAAAGCCCGTCCACTTGCCGCCATTCAGTATCGTTATGTAGACGGCGTACTCACGTGCTCCCAATACGCGCGGGAGTATGCCGCGAAGATTGGCTATATTAGCCATCTTCGGGCATACCAGTGCTACCAAGTCGAATAGAAGTCGAAGTAGCCGTCGTGACCGAAATTGGTCGGGTGGTTCAAAGGTTTTTTTCTTCCCATTAGTTTTATTGATGTACTTTTGACTCGTATGTATAATATGAAAGAGTAATCTGCGTTCTTCTTTTTAAAGTTCCGTACCTCAAAAGGAAAAAAGGGTACCTTTATAAAATCACTCGGTCCACATCTAATTTGCTCTGATAAGAAGTGTATGCTCCTAAAATAAGACGGTGAAATTGGTAATATTGTTTTTTGTACCTTGGTGCGTGAGTCAGAATTGCACTTGTCCGTTTTTTATGCGTTTTCATAATCTTTGTTGATGCATTGGAACCAAAACAATAAATCTCTTGGTATCTGTCGCGCTAGAGACTAATTTTACCATAAAAAGTCCCGACTTCTTACAATTTATTCTTCAAACATGGGGATTTTTCTGTTCGACTCTGACCAGTTTTGAGTTGAGAATTTTGTAAGTATATTACGTGTACTTGTTGCCTACATAATACATAAATATCCGGAACAAATCACACACTGTCATCTGGCCCCAAACGAGGATTCCCTGTATTATGGGAACTTGAGACTGATAGATATAAACACACATATACGTTTAAATACATACATATATAGATACGGGCTCAGACACAGAGCAACAAGTCTGCTTATCACACCATTTTTTTTCCCTGAATAGAGATCGAACCCACGAATCTCTTACGACGACGATATTTCTCTATTTAATATATTTTTATTTGTGTGATATCGAGGGCTTTAAAATATAACGAACTTGAGACAGACAACGATTTTATAGCACGTGCATTATAATATATCAGTCTGCAATGTACTGTCATATATCTATTACCCCGTAACCGCCTCTGCCTCTAATATAGGATTATCTCCCGCAAGCCTTGGACTACGTAATCTGATTAGATTTAGACGCGAGCAGAAATAAACAGATCAATTAACTGAATCCGGTGATAAGTCGACTATTGAGCACATGAAGGCCTTAAGATCCATACCCAACTGTTGCCTACGGTATGTACCTCGGTTACTTATATCACGCCCCGTCTCCACGTCCTACCTTTTTATTTTTCTTACTAGTTTCCGCCCGCGACGTCATAAGCGTGGACTTGAGAACTGGGTCTAGATAAAAATTAAATGTTAAGGCAGCGCCATTTAGTGACAAAGTAAAAATTTCAGTTCTAAGTCATTCCTATGGGAACCCTCGAGTTTTCCGGGATAAAATTATCCTATGTGTTAGCCGAGTGCTTTATCTATCTACTTACCCAATTTCATCCTAATCCGTTCAGTAGTTTGGGCGTGAAAGTGGAACAAACAAACATACATACTTTCGCATTTATAATATTAGTGAGAAGAGATGAGATTTGGAAGCGATTGACTCCAATCTCACGTAAGTGGCGATGGAGTCGATGGTGGAACACGCAATCCCAAATAGAACCTAGTCAATCTCGTCTTGAAGCTCCCCGGTTATGACTCGGGAAACACAGACGCTGGCAAGGAATTTCATTCTCTTGCAGTACGCATAATGAACGATGACGCAAAGGCCTTCGTGCGTAAACATGGAATAACTACTACTGAAGGGTGAAACCTGTTTGACAGTAGATTGAATGGGGCTGTTGGAATTAATTATGCATCCATGCAATTCCTGCGCTTACTCTCCGAAATGCAACCTATAAAAAAGTGAATTTAAATAGTTGTCCATTTGAGCCATAATAAAATGTAATGAATTGAAATGTTCAAGAAAAAGGTTAAAAATACAGGGTTTAAAAAGGGGTTGTAATACTTCAATGGGCTTCTCAAACTGAACAACTTTTGTTCTACAACTTTGTTGAAATCGCCAAAAAAAATTTTGGACTTTTCATACAAACTTGGCTCGTCAGCTGATAGATTTGTATGAAAATCCAACAATTTTTTACGATTTCAACAAAGTTGTTTAGTTTAATGAGTAGAAGCCCACCTTGAAGTATTACCACGCTTTTTTGTTACACCCTGTAATTTTAATCTGGCCTTTTTTTATAGGTATTCGATATTTTTAACGAAACTTCTAATCTTCTTGCGAATCTCTATAAACTGTTTGTAGTCATTTCGCTTAGCTTGACTATTTTGTATTCCTATCCATACACCCAGGTTGTTAGTTACCCATTATTGCGCAAGCATCGATAGGAAAATATTGTATTTAACTGACAAGATATGTTTTGACAGTGGATACGTTTTCAAACTCGTAATATTTAATCTCACTATATTAATTCCGCTAGACGTATACTGTTATAGTATATGGCAGGGATATAATGATAATTTCATTGGATGTGCAATGCTGTTAGATTATAAGACGCTCAGTGATTGGCCCGTTTTCAGTGCCAAAGACGGATATCAAAAAATCTAACAATCAAACGTACGTGGTACTACAAATTCTGAACTGACTGAAAAGAATCCATAAAATCGTATAAATTGATCGCAAATGACAAAAAACTATGTAATTATAATTCCACTAGTGAGATTATAATATCACGAGTTTGACAATATCACTGCGACGTATACAACCCGGGTCTAGTTCCTATACAACCCTCGTGGAGGCGGTCTGCTCGCGCATGCAAACATAACGATATTTCTCGCGATGATTCGGTTCTTATTTGCCGCGCGTGACTGAGGTACGAATCATGAAGGCAGGGCCGGAGCGAGCGTCAAATTATCGTCCAACTTCCGTCCAAATTATATCCAACGCGGCAATGCGGCCAGCGTCATGGGCACTTTTGGCCCAGGAACGTGCAGGGACGGGTTTGACTAAGGACCTATTTATAGGACCTTTTTATTCATAGTTTTTGTATTTCGTTTCTAATTATAATCCTAATGTGTATTGTTCTTTATTACTTGTTCTGGAACGCTTTCAAACTAAGAAAGCGTTTTCCTACAATTATCGTCCAAGGGCAACAAAGTTCATTTTATTGTCTAAGATGGCAGGAGGCTGACGGCCCACCTGATGAAAAGCGGCATACGCCATCTGTAAGTATTATATAACCCCAGAAGTTTTATCTGTGCCTTCCGATATTTTAAGGCTAAAATGTAATGCCTTTTAGTCCGGTATTAACGCTATATCTCGCGCCACCCGCCGGAACACCGCACGCTGCTTGGTGGCAGGTATAGAGCGAGCAGTGGTACCCACCCACTTGGATCTTGCATAATAAGGTCCTTCCACTGGTGCAAACTAGGACCATTTAATGCCCAATCTCGAAACAGTATCTAAATCTTCGTTTTAGGAACAGTAGGATTATAAAACCCAAAGGTTCCGTTTTTTTCAAAGCCAGGCGATCAAGGTTCAAACGAGCACTATTTATTTAAGTTTAATTTTATTTGAGTTTGTCAGGAAAAACGTGTACATTCTATTATTATTCGTACGATTGACTATTTCATTAAAAGCAATTATCAAACGTTTGACAAGGAACTTTTTACTTCTTTTTGTCATGTTGACGAGCCGAATTTAAGCTGAACTAAATCCGTCCCTGTTCACAACACATGCAATAAATAATAAAACAAGTAAAAGGAATCGTAAACATTTATTACCTAATCCCTGCCTGGACTCAAGTTTACTTGCTCTGAGAGATAAAGCCCACAATATTTAGTTTAAAACTTTTTTTTTTTTTTTTTATGGCAGAGGTGGCAAACGAGCAGACGGATCACCTGATGGTAAGCGATTACCGCCGCCCATAGACACCCGCAACACCAGAGGAGTCACAAGTGCGTTGCCGGCCTTTGATTTGGAAGTACGCTCTTTTCTTGAAGGTTTGAATGTCGTATCGGTCCGGAAATACCGCAGGCGACAATTCATTCCACAGTTTGGTTGTGCGAGGCAGAAAGTTTCTAGTGAAACGCACAGTTGTGGACTGCCAACCATCTATGTGATGGGGATGAATATGTTGTCGCGTAGAACGATGGCGGAAAGAGGCGGCAGGGATCAATCCGAACAATTCCTCGGAGCACTCCCCATTGTACATGCGATAGAGAATGCAGAGCGAGGCTACATCTCTACGCAGCGCCAGGGGGTCAAGCCGATCTGAAATATCCTGGCAGTCGACGATTCGAGTTGCCCTTCGTTGAATGCGGTCCAGAGGGTACTGGGGTACTGGGGTGCCCCTGCCCAAAGATGAGAAGAGTATTCCATATGAGGCCGAACCTGCGCCTTATAAAGTTGCAGGCGATGCGCCGCAGTGAAATACCGTCTCGATCTATTGAGCACACCAAGCTTCTTCGAGGCTAATTTAGCCTTACCCTCTAGATGGCCACGGAACTGGACTTCACTCGATATGTCGACACCAAGAATTCCGATACTAGCTGAGGCATTTAGGGGAGTGTCCTCAAAACGAGGTGATACGACAAATGGCATTTTCTTGGCAGTGAACGCGCAAACTTGTGTCTTAGTGGGGTTAAATTGGACCAAATTAAGTCGACCCCATTCTGAGACTTTCTTTAAAGAGGCCTCAATTTCCGACACAAGTTTGTTTCGGCTCTCGATGACGTTTTCCCGAGAAATGTTGGCACGGCCGGTATAGAAGGCATCACCTGTGCTGTCATCCGCATAACAATGAGTGCTGCTGATTTGCAGCATATCATTGATATGCAGAAGGAACAGTGTAGGCGAAAGCACACAGCCTTGAGGGACACCAGCATTCACAGACATAGAATCTAAGCATGCACCGTCGACTACGACCTTTATGCTTCTGTCTGCAAGAAAACTAGTGACCCATTTGCATAATTCCTCGGGAAGCCCATAAGAAGGAAGCTTCGCAAGAAGTGCTTTGTGCCAGACCCGATCGAAGGCCTTCGCTATATCCAAACTAACGGCCAAAGCTTCCCCCTTAGTCTCGATCGCCTGTGCCCAACGATGTGTCAGGTAGACAAGAAGATCACCAGCGGACCGGCCCTTACGGAAACCGTACTGTCGGTCACTAAGCAGCTGGCGGTCCTCTAGGTACCGAAGGAGCTGGCTGTTGATAATGGACTCCATTATCTTTGAGAATAAGGAGGTTATGGCTATCGGCCAGTAGTTGGACGGATTCGAGCGGTCACCTTTTTTAGGGATCGGGTGCACCAAAGCTGTCTTCCATGACTTCGGGACTACGCCAGTGGAGTATGAGAGCCGGAAAAGGCGCGTTAAAACTGGAGCCAACTCTGGAGCACACACCTTCAACACGATAGGAGGAATTCCGTCGGGCCCACTTGACTTATGAATGTCGAGGGAAAAAAGTGCTTTACGCACTGAGCGTTGGTGGAACCGGATATCCGGCATACAGCTCGTGCACCGCGGTATGGTCGGTGGCTCGTTTCCCCCGTCATCCAACGTTGAGTTGGACGCAAAGAGTTTGCCTAGAAGATCAGCTTTCTCCTTTGCGTCGTGGGCCAATGAATCATTTCCCATGTGCAGTGGTGGAAATGATGGCGTGCAGAAATTCCCCT
Source organism: Coleophora deauratella (assembly GCA_958295455.1). Lineage (NCBI taxonomy): Eukaryota > Metazoa > Arthropoda > Insecta > Lepidoptera > Coleophoridae > Coleophora > Coleophora deauratella. The sequence continues at coordinate 16,506,520 of OY282402.1, forward strand.
GGACAGCTTTGGCCAGAGACCAGAACGCACGAGTTCCCGAAGGAAGACGCTCTAGTCTCTCGCCGATTCTGCCTATGTGCGCTGAATTTGCCCTGGCAATGTCTCTTTTGAAGGACCTGGAGGCAAAGTTAAACTCCTTTTTTAATACGCTGGTCTTTTCATCCCGTACCTTCGCCGCATTTGCCCAGGCTTGGTAACATTCCTGCTTTCGGCGAGAAGCCTTTTTGCAGGACCGACCAAACCAAGGCTGGGATTTGCCGCCAATGGGGACCACTGAGGATGGGATAAAAAGCTCCATACCCTGCAGCACCACATCAGCGACAGAATCGGCAGCGAAGTTGGGGTCATCCGGCGTGAAGCAAACCTGCCCCCAAGGGTAGGACGCAAAGAAAGACCGCATCCCATCCCAATCTGCTGACTTGTAATGCCACACACGACGGCGACAGGCGACTCGCGGTCGCGGCGGGCACGTGAGTGGCACCGTACTCCGGATAAGGCAGTGATCCGAAGAGCCGAGTGAGGCGTCAACGGATACTTTGTAGCCGTCCGGATGAGAAGTCAGCAGAAGGTCCAACAGTGAAGGTTCATGGTTCTCCACATCTGGGATTCGCGTGGGCGTAGTAACCAGTTGTGTCAAACCATATGCCAGGGCGAAGTCTCGTGAACAGATCTCCCCGCATGATCGGTCTTGCTAGAACCGAGCCATTCGGCGTGGTGGGCGTTAAAATCGCCGAGTACCACGATCTCAGCGGATGGGATCTGCTGCTGCACAGTATCTGCAGCCATTTGGATGTGCTCAATGAGTCGGTCAGTTTCGCCATCGCCGGTATGGGACCTATATAGGCACGAATAGACGCGGGGATGGTCATCGCCGTCTACACGTAGCCATATGGTGGAGAGGTCCCTACCTTCAAGGTTGCTGAGACGGCGAGAACTGATATCGTCTCTAACGTACACGCACACTCCAGCCCTAGGCACGAAGGAGTGTTCCAGTCCATACCCAGGGTAGAAGAGGTATGATGTGTCTGCTGGGGACGATATCTGTGTCTCGGTCAGGAAGAGCAAGGCCGGCTTTGCTGTCTCTAGGTGGTAGTGAACAGCATTAATGTTTGAGTGTAAGCCCCTGATGTTGCAGAAGTCCACGGCCAGCGTGGCAGGGGGTGCCAAGGTGTTTTTGCCCTTCCCTTGTGCAACTGGATGATGGAGCGCTGTTATGCCCCCCCCAGAGTACAACGAGGGGCGGCCTGGACGTCCAGGCTCAGGCACATTGTATCCTGACCAGAGAGGGATTCTCCAGCGCTAGCGCAGCTGGTACCCTCCTGGGGTAACACATTTGGTAACTGCGCTATCATTGGGGGGGGGGGGGGGGGGTTTGGGCCTCCGGTACCCTCACTCACTCGGCGAAACACAACGCAAGCGTTGCTTCACGCCGGTTTTCTGTGAGGCCGTGGTATCACTCCGGTCGAGCCGGCCCATTCGTGCCGAAGCATGGCTCTCCCACGGATAAGATAAGATTAATGAACTTATTCAAATATTCTAAAATACGTACAAAGTTTTGTGGATGCTATGCATACGAGTATTATTAGGCAATTGTTTTAATCTTATACAAAGTCAAAACCTTAGATTTACGTTGAAAAAGGTTGAAGCTCAAAATAATATAATAGTTGTTATAAAAGTCCGTAGTTCACCCAGGTTCACACAGAATTTCTACGTAATCGGATTTTCTTGTGAAATATTATTCAGTATTAAGTAAGGATACCTAAAAAATTTGAAAAATCGAACTAATACAGTTGAGATGTTAAATACGCAGAACCGATTATCGTTAAGAAATGTTCTGACTTAGGTTTGGGACGGTGGTTTGAGACGTCCTTTAGCGAACGGGACTCACCCACGTGCCAAAGATACTGTTCCAAGATGATGCCCACAACACAGTTTTATCCCCGCACTATTCATCATAGCATGCCATTGACCTGGAAGTAATCTTCATCAGCTAAAGACCTGAAACTAATCTTCATCAGCTAAAGATGAATCCGGTAGTTGACTGCTAGTCATTTGAGTTACTTTTTATCAAATGTCAAAAACGGCATTTTGTTCTAAAAATGTTTGTAATTTTGTACGAAGACGTCATTGTTCAAAGTAGTAGTTTGCATACTAATTAGTAAATTCTTAGAAATTAAAAATTGAAAATGTAATGAAAATTAAAGTGATTAAGGTTTTCAACAATTTTATTTCAAGAGCTATTTAGTCAGTAATATTTCGTAATTTATTTTTCATGCAGTCAACTCCCGGATTCTTCGAATCGTCCATTTTTCGAAAGTTTCCTCTCCAAAATACTCAAGCTGTAGAGAACGAGCTTCCCTCCGATGTTTCCCCGAGGGCCTTAGTATGGGATTATTTAACAAGGGACTGAAAAGGTTTTTGAAGGATTTGAAAGTATTGTCGACGAGTCTGGTATTGCAAAGGCCAATGAAGGCCGGCTGCCATTTTCCATCTTGTAGGCCGCCAGATGGATAGACCGATAAGAAACACCGATTTATGAGACATATTATGTACCTACATCTTTCAACTCAAATACGATATTTAGATTTTGTCATGATTGGAAAGGATTTCCCCTTTTACATATTTCTTTTAAACCCTTTCATAAATAAATCTCTTTACTTTCTTTGACCTTATCAAGGTAATACTTACTTTGATATTCGTAACCACTCCATCCATTATGAGAAGGAATTAGTTTACCCGTAAACGTCAATCCATTGAGAAAGCCTCTGTGGCCTACTCGTACTGTCCACTCACTTCCATCAGAAACATGATAATTTAATAGCTCGCTTACCTTTTACGAAAAAGTTACGCAGTAGGCAAAATCAAACAAATGAATAAATACAGGAGCTAATACACATACTTATATCCTCATTTGTTGACTGTAACAGAGGGATTTAGAATAAAATATGATTACTTTAACTTTGTTTTTCGTTTCATTTTTACTTTGTTTTTCGTTTCATACATTACCAACGTGCACTGTAAGAGTATTTAATGCGTGCACTACAGTTTACAAGAACATGCATTTAGTGTAATAGCAATCACATATTTAAAGTGTTGCAAAATCGATGCATGAAAGGCTAAACACTGGACAACTTTTGTTCTGCGGGTTTACAAAAATCGCAAAAATTTAACTGTCCTCACAAACTGGCTATTCAGTTGATCAATTTATTAAAAAAAACCGATTTCATCAAAGTCATAGGAACAAAGTCTGATGAATTTCAGTTAAGCCAATATTAAGGGTCCCTACACCTAATTGGTAACGCCCTACAAATAGTTGGTAAACGAGACGATGTATTTGAAAGCTAGGGCGTTAATTTAGGCAAGGAAATAGGTCACAAATACAATTTTCCGAGTTGTCGTAAACAGCAGGACCAAATTCTGTGAATTCTCAGACGCGAATGGTAGAATTAACTGAGCCTTGTAATTCTCAGAGGACAGGAAAGGCATGGGCGGCGGGAGGCAATACATTATGGTATAGCCTGTATACAGGACATCTTATATATACATATATTCTAATTGGAGGTCGTTTGATATAATTTATTAACAAAACCCACAAACATTTTTGGTGCTGTTCATAAAAAAAAAGCATGTACAACTGTGGATTAAAGGACCTATGTGGAGTCCAAGGGTCGCCTGCCTACGGGGGTGCGAGGTGGAACACCAGAAAATATACTTGGTAAAGTTTTACACCTTTATTAGGCCCTGATAGGCAAGGCAACACACTGAAGTATAAAAAAATAGTTATCAAAAATATAACAACTACTTACTAAATTTATATCTAGAGATTGGCAAACGAAAGCGTGACCTGGAATTTTCTGAAAAGTTTTTATATGGCAACAATTAAACAGTTGTCAGTGGCTACCACATGAAGATTTTAAGAATTTGCCGAGTTTTCTCAGGTCACGCTTTCGTTTGCCAAGCTCTATGTTACTTGAACTGGCACCGACACCCATCAGGATAGCATACATAATTGTGTCACATGAAATGTGAAAAGTTATTGAACATGGAGAAACAATAATAATCAGGTACTCAACTGATTTCACAGAAATTCAAAGAGTGGAACTAGTTTTAAATGCTTGATAATAGATACTAACTGCTGCAGCAGACAACCGCACCTATTCTTGGCGAAAGCGTTGTCACTTATTCCATACGGTAAGAAAGAGACCAAGTGACCTTAGAACTGCACTGCGCCTTAAGCCTCTTAAGACAGCGGTACATCTGAGGTACGTTGTTGGTTTCTACAAATAGCAGAGCTATTGTGCGGATGGAAACAGAACCTTAATGCTGTATTTTTGAGACGTCTTTTCTTGGAATAATAGTTTCAATGAAAATGAAAATATTTTATTCGAAGTAGTTATCAGTGTACAGTTTTCGAAGGTCATTCTTTTGTCTACCTGATACGACAATAATACCTAATTATAGGTACTTACCTCACCAAACTCGTATACCGGGAAGTTTTTCGAAGTAGGAAGAAACGACAGGTCCAAAGAAACTACCTCCAACATATTTTTTCAAAAAACGACAGCAATATCTATTGTTTTCAATGCAGAATTAGTGGATCCGAACCCCACAGAAACTGGAAAATAATAAAAATAAGATGATTGTTTAAAAATGAGTTGACGAACGTAAAAATTATTATTTTGGTTGGTGTTGATCATGATCACACATCAAGTAGGTACATAAGTATATAAATTATTATGAAGACACGTTCTGTAACCATTTTCGTGTTCTCTCCCTAAATTCGCTTTATTGTCAACGAATACCTACTTACAATCTGTTATAACCACCAAAATAACTATTATAAAATATCTTAAATAAAAAACCTCTATTTTACATTTATTCCAAAAGTAATTAATACAACAGTAAAAACTTGGTTTGCTCTAACACCCAAAACAAAAACTAACCACGTCACAAGATGAAAAAAAAAAAATTATCGCGATTTCAGTGAAACAAAAGAGTCGCGACGCAAACTTGTGAACGGACCAACTCGAAATTACACGGAGGAGTTTTGTAAACATTTTTAATCTCCTTTCTCGAGGGTGAGCCGTGGGCCGTGCGGTGCTCAAATTCTTGTCTCACAATCAACGAAACCTTTTTCAAACTAGATTTGTTTGAAATAAGATTGCCGTGTTAATTCTTTATTTTATTTTTTATATGAGACAGACAGTCATATACATCGCATACAACCCATATCGTCCCCACTGCAGGGGCACGGGTCTCTTCCCATACATCGGGAAGGTTAAGTCATACTCCACACACGGGGGCCAAGTCCGGATTGGTATATGGTATATGGTCATATACATACGAGTTAAATAAAAAATATGAAAGCTTTTGGTAAGTGACACACATTTTTTTTTGAAGATTGAATAATAGTCGCGTTATTTATAATATTTATTCATTTCTTAAAATAAATTCAGTGTTCGTTTGTAAACTATAATATTTTGTATAAAGGACGTCAAACTAACATCTGACGTGGTACAAGACGCAATGTTTTGGTGCCGGCCGAGCACCGTCTTGAAATAAGAGAAAGCAGACATTTTTAGTTTTTTGGACTCTATTATTGCAAGACCATCGTATTCAATTTCAACTTTTTTCCCATTATAAACTTCAATATTGTATATTTGTCGCTCGCTACTAAGTAAGAAAATGTGATTGCCGAGTAAAAAACTAATTTTATCAATAAAATTAACTATCGACCTCTAAAGCCAAGCTACAAAATCAGCTGGACTACAAGACGCTCAGAGCCGCACAGCTTCTTGAAGAAAACTCGTATTAGAATTTAGAACAGCCAACAAGATTTCAACCTTTTTAATTTACGAAGTTTATTCCACGGAGCGCGATCTTAAATAGATTTAAACCTACTCTGAATTTTATTAGTTGAGCGTGATTAAATCTCATTGGGTTAGCTTGGGCTTCAGTACTTCAGTACCGGAACTCTGTGGTTCGAGACAATAGTAAATAAAACTTATTAGTAATGCCTATTCTGCATTACCGGTCACATAAATTGGGATTTTTTTAATTGTCTGTCTGTTTTTTTTTATTAAAATTTAAAAGTGATATTTAATAGCGGTTGATCTTCCGAAAAAGTTAAAATTAAATAAATATTTGAATTGATGACAACTTTTATAAGTATCTAGGGGCCACCTACAATGTCAGCTCAATAGGTTCTTTGCTTTCTGATTCGTTTTGTTGTTTTGGTTTCGTTTTTTTCTTCTCTCTTATTCTGAAGCTCACGCAGACGAAGTCGCAGCCAGAAGGTAGTGTATAATTAATTACCAACAAACTCACAATAGAGGTGCACGAACAACAGCCTACTAGAGTAAAACAGTACCTAATGAAATCTATTATATTTATACAAGCTGAATATATTTCTGGAACGCTCGCTACAGCAGCATAATGGTGTTGCCTGCCAGTTCCACCGCAACATTATAATACACTCGAACAAATGAATGTAGCACGCTTGCCGTTTGATTAATATCCCCAATTAAGGATCATGATTTACATTGCTTTGTTCTGGCGCTATAAGAGCTGTGTAAGGGCTTCTTATCGCATAGTTGGCTGGCCTGGAGCGTTTCATAGTTCATATTGAGGACGGCGACCTTTGATAACTAGGTGTGAATGAACGTATAAGATTTCAGATTGAAAAGCTTAGATAGCTAATCTGTGGAATACGAATTTATGTTTTTTTGATTTAAAGAAAAGCACAGAAAAGAGCTTTATAATTTCAACTATTTTACGTATAATATATTTTGATATAAAGTACGGCTCTTTAGCTCAATAAATATTACATTACTTTTGATATTTTATTGAGTTCCAGTGGCTGTTTGGTGATTAATTTCCGCTTCCATCTTCGGCATCATCATCACTTACCACCAGGCGAGATGATGCCAAGGGCTTACCAATTGATTATAAAAAAAAGACATCCGTGTTATTATGAGCTAATGAATGTAGTGTTTCTGTGGCACTACAAATGGTTCAGGCTGTTTCTTTGGTATTTTGATTTGGTATTTAACGACTAATCTTAATCTTAGTCCCGCGTGGTATAGGGACTTAGTACTAGGTAGAAAAAAAATTGACGATTTAAAAGCACGTGTAAAGCATCTACTTAAATAAAAAACATTTTGAGTTTGAGTTTGATTTAATATCACTTCATCACTAAATATCAGTATGGATGTTTGCTTGTTTGTTTATTTCCACTTTCACGCCGAAACTACTGAACGGATTTGGATGAAATTTGGTAGATAGATAGATAAAGCACTGGGCTAACACATAGAATACTTTTATCCCGGAAAACTCGAGTGTTCCCGGAGGAAGGGCTAAAAACTGAAATTTTACTTTGTCACTAGATGGCGCTGCCTTAACATTTTATTTCTCTTTCAACCCAATTTTGAATTCCACGCATACGAAGTCTCGAGCGGAAGCTAGTAATATTATAAATGTGAAAATATGGATGTTTGTTTGTTTGTATGTTTATTTGTTTGTGCCGCTTTCACATCGAAACTACTTAACTGATTTGGGTGAAAGGTAGGTGATAAATCAAATACTGGATTAACACATAGGCTACTTTTTGTTCCGGGAAAATGAATAGTTCTCGTAAATACCCTAGAGTCTAGAGACAGTCATAAAGCAACATCCACGCGGGCGAGAGCTAGTTATTCACAATAATAAACAAATCTCTCTCTGAAATGTATTGAAATCATAACCCTTCCTTTTGCTTCGCCGTAGTCAGGTAATTAACAAAAAGGCCAACTTACAGATCCGGCTACTTTAAGCCTATGGCAACAAGGACCGAAGAAAATCCCTCAAAACAATGGCCTCAAACATAAAACAGATCGTGACTCAGTGCCGCTTGCGTGTCTTGTCAATCACGCAAGTTAACTGACTACAAAAACGGTCATAAACTGGATGAGTTTGACATTTACTTGTATTTATTTCCGTGCTTCACAAGACACATTGTTATTACTATTGTAGGTGGTCGACTTTAGGGCTGGTCTGGTCACTAACCCCACAAAGTTTATTATCTCCTACTTGGCCCCTTGTGTGGAGTTTGGTCTAATCCTCCCGAGCTAAGGGAAGAGACCCTTGCCCTAGCAGTGAGGACCATATGCATTGTTAATATAATGGCTCCTGACGTTTTCAGCCAATGTAGAAGGAACACGCTTTGGAGTTTGGGCGAAATTAAAATCGCGGACCAAAAAAAGTGGTCACTGCTTATGAAACTAAACAATTTTCTCTAAGGAACAAATTCAATCAAAATCAAAAGCTTTTTTATTTAAGTAGATGTTTTGCACATACTTTTAAATCGTCTTTTTTTCTACCTAGTACAAAGTTCCTACCACGCGGAACTTGTACACTCAACGTTTCGGGAAGTGTTTCCGAAGCGAGAAGAATCGGAGCAAAATAGCACTCATTTTACGAGATGAGCTTAGACGCCAACTTTTTAAGGAAGGCCATTTTTTCACATAAGTTCACTAATTTGTCCATAGTGCATAGTGCAAAAACATCCAACTGTAATTTGCTTGAGCACGGAATGATGTCATCGCGCCTGATTGCGACGTGGATCGTGACGTAAATTAGGGCTGGCACAAATGCTTTTACACAGTACTATAAAATATTAGTAGTATATAGTTATAGTAAAGGCAAGAAAGTAAGCTATTAATTATCTCAGCCGCAATGTATGTATGATTCCATCATCACTTACCATCATGTGGGATAATGTCATATATGATGTTGATAAGCTTCGAAAAGTGAACAGTGATACCTAATTCGAAATTCGAATAAATATTATTTTGATGTTTTTATTATTATCCTTCTGAAATACCAGAAAAAAAATTACTTTCACTTATGAAAATCTTAAGTGCACCCCATTCATCTGTCTACGGGTTCCGCACTACAGGGAATCCGACTTTGGGCCCGAAGAACATTTATTGAAATATTATGAATTTCAGTTCCTTATTCCCCTGACACCAAGATTGAAACATCCGTGTCATCCCTACTGAATACACGTGTTACACCCCCTTTTATCGCTCGGTAGCCCCATGCCCCGTCTTGCGAGAATTTATTGTTACGTTCCGTCCTTTTTATTACAGTACGGAAGAGACAAAGATGCACTTGAAATGGTTGAAAATGACTTTTTTTTATGTGATAGGTGGCAAACGAGCAGACGGATCACCTGATGGTAATTACGATTACCGCCGGCCATAGACACCCGCAACACCAGAGGAGTCACAAGTGCGTTGCCGACCTTTGAAATGGGATGGGGCGATGGGGGATGGGGGAATTGGGGGGGGGAGGAAGTTGGGCCTCCGGTACCCTCACTCACTCGGCGAAACACAACGCAAGCGTTGCTTCACGCCGGTTTTCTGTGAGGCCGTGGAATCACTCCGGTCGAGCCGGCCCATTCGTGCCGAAGCTTGGCTCTCCCACGGTGAAAAATGGTATATGTCTTATGTAGTATGGTGAAGGAAATAGTGAAAACTAACTAAGTCAAGATACAGTAATAATGATGTTATAGGATTTAGTCCTCACTAATATCATTGTCATTCTTTCACACGACACGAGATTTCCCAACAGAGATAGATTTTGGTTTATGGAAAGTGACATAGACTGCATTCTATCCTGTGAAAATCTCGGATTCTCTCGGCAACAGCAAACATAATGCAACTTGATAAAGTCATGCTCTTTATTGCTATAACTACACAACCATTATTATTTAACTTAGTAAAGAGCTTCGACAGAGGGCGAGGAACAAAATAGGAACACATCGTTTTATCCCGAAAAGCTTTTTTTTGTGCTCGCCAGTTGATTGCGACTTGCGCTCCTCGCACCTTCCATGATTGTCATAAAAAGTATATCTACGCTCCACGCGGGCGAAGGCACAGGCAAAAACTAGTACGATATTAAAATCATAAATTATCTTCTTATTATTATTTCCGTGAAGTAATTATATTTGAAATATATATATCTATAATAATGAAATTAATTACTAACCTAACTCAATTTATTTTGATGGACTACGTTCAAAACAAGTTCACAATTAAAATCACTTAAACCCTATCATCATTACTGTTGTCAGGTAAATAGGCAAACTTCGGAGAAGGGACATTCGTCTCTGCTTCAAGTTGTCCCCGATCAAAGACAAATGTTCTTCGTACGCCTCACCAACCACTAACGCTGTTCTTGTCTCTCTCTTTACCTTAGCGTTGAAAGAGATAGTTGTTTTACCAGAAAAGCGTCACAATGTCTTAAACACACTAATACTTAGAGGACATTACTTACCGAAACAAATGGAGAGGGACTCATTTGTGAAGTTAAGTATTGCTTTCAATTCGCACGCTCATTTGCTCCATACGACTGTCGTTAAAAGTTATTTCTGGGTTCAATATTGGTCGTTTATTTTGATTCTGCATATGCTTACTGGAAATGTAGCTACTAAATAAAATTTATATATTTTATAAAAAAGTAAGGCTTACATCATAAGACTAATGACAAATATGAATTTATCATAAAAATCCGTACATGGCCCCATAGAGCATGGCCTAACCTTCAAAAGGGTTGGGAAGAGACCCGTGCCCCTGCAGTGGGAAAGATACAGTGGGGAACAAACGTAGGCTGTAAAAATGTAAAAACCTTCAGAGCCCTACGTTACGCGTGACCTTAGGTGAACTTTACTTTTCTTGAACTTTCATATGATATTAATATTATCAGAGTCAGGACTTAATGACAATTTTATGAAACAATTTCACAAAGGCAAAAGATCCTTGACATTATATCAGTCCACTTTAATTGAGTCTTAAACACAATATGTCTGGTTCTTATGTTATTTCCTTTGTTCTATGACATCAAATATTGTTTGCTATTACTTTTCTCTGGTAACGTTCAAAAATGCGAAAGTGCTTGTGCCTGTCTGTTGAATAATGTTACGAGTCCGGAAAAAGACGGTATAGGTCTAGTCAGTTATCATTTAAAACTGATTGTCCCGTTTTTTACACAACAATATTCCAACTAAAGCTAGGCTACGCCTTCTGTCTTCTCATTTTTGCCCGATCTTCAACTTTCTGGTCACTGAGGTCGCTCTCTACGATGTCTTCCTTACCGCGTTGAGTCAGCGCTTCCTTGGCCTTCCGCGGGATCTTTACCTTCATAGGTTAGATTCTGGCATCAGTTAGCAACATAACTACTCTGGCAATCTTCAGCTTATATGGCCATACTATTCAAGCCGTCTCCAAAGACTCCAAAACCGTTTATTTAAATAGTCTCCTACCACCAGGTAAGATTGGCATTCCATGGGCTTACCAATTATGGATCATAATAAAAGTGGCTGTACAAAAGTTGTTAAAATTTACCCGATTTATAACATGGATATATTCACATCCGCTATTAATAAATCACCATTTATACAGGGTTATTTTTTGGCCCCTCACCAAAACTTTACAGTGGCTTCTACTCATGAAGCTGAGCAACTTTCACCGAATAACCAATTGTTAATTCGCAAAAAAAATGTTGGGTATCTCCATACAAAATAGGCCGATCACATGATCAAATTAGTAGGAAAGGTCCAAAAATTTTCGCGAATTGACCATTGGTTACTTGGGGAAAGTTGCTCAGTTTAATTAGTAAAAGCCATTGTGAAGTTTTGGTGGGGATCCAAAAATAAGCCTGTATTTCAGAAACAATCAAGTTCAGATTTTTTTATCAGTGAAATTCCTTCCAACAATGACTCCGGTCCTTTGCTATCTTTGTATTTTGTACCAATTGCCTATTGAAGAGACGAAGAGAACAGCCAAGTCAGTCAGGGCTGCCTATGGATTGTGGAACAAACTTTAAGCCGGCTGAGAAACAAACAATCATCGCATGCGTGAGCGAAACGCCTCTGGCACTATTGAGAACGCCTTTTATAGGCCGTAATCGCCTCCTAGTACGCAGCTTAGTAATTACCCCGCCCACGCCAATACTGCTGTTAAGACTTCCCCAAAGAGCCGCCTTTGTTTTACCCACTTTCGAAAATCGCCGTATAAATTTAAGCAGTCCCAAACTTGTCGTATAAAGTTACTTACGACCATTGTCGCTATTAAGAGCTATCTTGAAATAATACGTACTTATTATTTTCTTTCCCGTTGAATTTGTTTTTATTTTTCTTTTTGTGCGAGGCTCAGTAAATGGGTAAAGTTTGCTCGTTCGTCACTGGGCAGGGCAGGGACAGTAATAAAATTATTCGAACACCGTTTCATTTTACTTTCAAGCGACTCGTTTTTCTAGTGGAAGGAGTTTCCACTGAGTGATCACTTAGTGCAAACAAAGTGTTTGTTTCTTTACTCGTTTTAATGAGTTTAGATATAAAGGTCCCACATTATGTCTGAATTCTACTTGTGAATCTAAACAACAATTTTCACGGATTCTGTGGTAAACAAAGCAAAATAAATAATTAACCAACATGAAAATATTAAATAAATTAGTCAGACTGTATATGATAAAGCTTTTGTTAATCCGAGAATCAAGAGCAATTTGACGAAACCTCATACTTGTCAATCTAAGAAGCCAATTTGGCTAAAGGTGGTGAAAAGTACTGTTTCCCTCGGCCTTTCGAATAAAACATTTTTTTTCAATGTCGATTGACAAGTCGATAATTTTAGTTATTTTGGATAAAATGGAATTTACAGAATTTAATATTCTAGCAGGCTAGCTGGAGCCGTTCTGTAGAGATAAGAGAATAAATGTAAAGTTAAAACCTTAGGAAGCCGAAATTAGTAGTTTTTTATTGTGTTAGGTGGCAAATGGCTGACGGCCCACCAGATGGAAAGCCGTCTATGAGCATCTTCATGGAATGCTTCTTATAACCGTAATGGCGCTGCCTATATCTCCTCACCCGCCGGAACACAGTACGCTTCTTGGCGGCTATTAAGCGATTACCACCGCCCATAGACACCCGCAACACCAGAGGAGATACAATTACGTTGCCGACATTTGAAATGGGATGGGGGAAATGGGGAGGGGGGGGGAGGCTTGGACCTCCGGTACCCTCACTCACTCGGTGAAACACAACGCAAGCGTTTCTTCACTCCAGTTTTCTGTGAGGCCGTGGTATCACGGTCGGCCGGTCGAGCCGGCCCATTCGTGCCGAAGCATGGCTCTCCCGTAGTGAAAGTATATGTGCAGTAGTACTCGTACTATGTATATTTTTAAGATTTTGTACACCTATAACTTATGTAATAAATGATTGACTGATTGATTGATTGCAGGTATAGAGCGAGCAGTGATACCCATCCCATTATTATTAAGGTCCTAGATACCACTAGTTTAATGTAGTGTTGAAACGAATTATTTTATCCTGGAATCCTGCAATTACGATTACGAACAGTCACATATTAATACCATGCCCATGATTGTTACGGTTATAAACTGTCAGCAAATTGTGTCATTTGTTTCTGCGCCGGACAGCGCGTGCGATGGTCAAGAGGCACTAAAGTGTGCCACTGCGTGGAATGGCCGCTACGTTGTAGTGAGGGGCGTCGCAATAACTGTATCATCAACGATGAGTGATGACACATCACTTGTACCATTATAACTGTCACAACCTCTCTTTGATGTGATGTCTGCTGTCCTAGAATACATAACAGGCGTTTGCAATATTAATTTTGCAATAATATTTTTATAGAACCGCTCGTGTCTCAGTATGACGTGCGTGGTTGCGGTGATCACGAAGGTTACCTGACTGCAGACACGGTTATAGGCTGGATGGGTTTGACTGTTGTACAGGGTGTAACAGAAAGGTGTGATAATAACTTCAAGGTTGGCTTTTACCCATCAAACTGAACAACTTTTTTGAAATCGCAAAGAAATTTTCGGACATTTCATACAAACTTGGTTCGCCAGCAGATCGATTTGTATGAAAAGTCCAAAAAAAATTTTGCGATTTGAATAAAATAGAACAAAAGTTGTTCAGTTTGATGGGTAAAAGCGAACCTTGAAGTATTATCACACCTTTCTGTTACACCCTGTATACAGTATGAGTCTTTATAAAGTAAACATATGAAAGGGAGTGAAATAAGAGCCAATTTTATCTCCCAGAAAAATATTAAAAAAGAAGTAAAAAATATTGTGGACGTTTTTTTTAATAACATCTGCTGTCCCCAAGTAAACCAAACGTTGTAACTTTTCAATTAAGCAAGCTAGAATGTTAAAACAAAAAAGTGAGTAGTGGCAGTAGATGGCCGTGACAAAATACACAAAAAACAAAATACACAAAACTAAGACTAAGAAAACCCAAATCTAGCATTTAGAGCAACAGTGTAAAAAATAGCGTATCTGAAATACTACTGTTTAATCGCTCATAGCAAACGTTGTGTGTAGGTTAGAAACTTGGGGTTTTTATTATCTGAAAGCTAAACTAATATCAAATATCTTAAAGCAATAAAAACATAGGGTTAATAGGTGTTATTTTAATTTTTTTTTGCAATTAAACACAAAAAATGAAGAAATTTCTATAAATAATTGCTTATTTAATTGATGGTGATTATTTTTTGTGTATTTTTTTTTCCGTGGCACGCACGGCTATCTACTACCAATCCTCACTTTTTTGTTTTAACCTTCTAATCTACTTAATTTAAAAGTTATAACGTTTTGTTTACTTGGAGACAGCAGATGCTATTTAAAAAATAAACAATCATATTTTTTTATTTTTACTTTTATATATTTTTTTTATATTTTTCTGGGCGATAAAATTGGCTCTTATTTCACCCCCTTTCATATGTGCACTTTATAAAGACTCACACTGTATAAGACAAGTGGCATTTATCTCGATCATTTCCGTAAGTCGGTAGTGCCTGCTGCTCTCACTAAATGACAGTCGCTAAGCCATGTCAGAGGTCTTTTAGGCGGCTTGAAAACGTCTAACTGTAATTGGCCTCTAGCCCTAAAACCTCCACCGCACCGATCTAGATCTAGACTTGGCCCCTGTGTGTGGAGGATTGTCTAACCTTCCTGAGTTAAAGAAATCCAAGCTACAGTAGTGTAGTAGTAGTTGCGTTAGGTAATCTGCAATGTCCGGAGGTAACATGTAATACACTGCAATATCCGAAAACAGACATGTACAAAGGTAAAAGCCAAAAAAACTTCCCCAATTTTTGTAAGTGCTTCGTGAGGAGAAGGCATTGTTGGCAAATGTTTATATTAAAATTTTTCCTTCTTTTTTTTTAAATACTTACATATTTTTAGAGAGGATTACATAACACTGTGTTTTTTCTCCGTTAGGGATTTAACACCTGCATAATGATAATTTGGTTAATACCAGTTGACTAACTAATAGCATTAATCTAAAAGCAAAATGTGTACTCGACCTAACGCAAACGCTTCATATCCTATACAACCTTTGATACCTACATGAACGAGGAAACAACTAATTATGGCGTGAAATAATATGTAATTATACAGCAAATGAAACCTTTGAGTGTTTTATTTTTTCTTATTCTACTAAAAGAAACACCCTAAAAATGACGGTTTAAAAATAAAATTTCTATTTCTACAGTTCTGTAATAGCACCGAAATCAGAGATTATGTAATAACACTAGCAAAGTATGTTGTTATTTAGAGAAAGATACAGAAAAAAACAACAGCACCTAAAGCGAGAATAAAATGAACATGTCATCTTAGGAATAAAGTGCTTAAAATATAAAGCGTCAGAGACAGAAGTGATCCGGAGGCGTAGCGGGGGCGGTTTTAGGGTTCCGTAGTCAACAAGGAACCCTTATAGTTTCGCCATGTTCGTCTGTCTGTCTACCTATCTGTCGGTCCGCAGCTTAGCTCAGAGACTATTAGTACTAGAGAGAGAGCTGTAATTTGGCACGCGGCTATACATAGTGGTAAAATAAAATCTTGAAAACTTTTTTTCAGGTTTACCTCCCCTACACGTGAAGTGGGGATGATTTTTTTCTCGACTATCCCATAGTGTGGGGTGTCGTTGGATAGTTCTTTCAAAACTATTGTGGGTTTGTGAAAAAAAAAATCGATTCAGGGATCCATTTTCGAAATATTAAGCTTTAAAGTGCACATTTTTGGAAAAATCATGCCCACCTAAACGCCAGCTAAACGATTGTTTCTAGAAATATGAAAAAATTCACGACAGTAGTATATATAACAAAGTTAAAAGGAAAACTATGACAGCTAAGTAGGTTTTACAAGTTTACGAGAAGTACTACGAACCCTCCACTGCGCGTCGCCCGACACGCACTTGACCGCTTTTTGTAATATTGAATTACTATAAATGAAACTCTAATCGCATTGTTAGAATTCTGTTATTCTATAACATTTTTGGCATAGCTAAAAATAAGTATGAGGTTGAGCAAAAAGCTTTTATGCAGATTTGACGATGATATTTTATTTTGCTGTGTGCTGTTGCATATTGTACAATACTCTCGGCCCGAGTTAAACCTCCCAAAAGAATATGTACTTTATGTGTTTAGCTTATGCCCAACATTTATTGGATAATGATTAACAATTACGGCAATTTTTTTTGCTACAAGTCGTAAAAAAATCCTTAGCAGGTTATTAGTTGATTGATCAGTTTATATACGTTTAAAAAAATTACACAATTTTATAAAACCTTCAAAAAATCTGTTCTATTTAAGCTAAGTTAATTTGATTTATTTCTTCTATAGCCTTTTGTCACAATTCAGACTGTCAAGAAAATATGGTGCCAAAAATGGAGCGAACTGGAAAATGTTTTAGCTTATTTATAATATAAATACTTTTCTCGAAAGCAATAATATCATAATATTTGAGAGAAGTCGAGACTCTAAGGCAAACAAAGTCCGTATGGTTCGGAAATAAACCCTCGTATCTAAGGAAAATAGGTGCAAGAGGGTGGGGCCAATTCTTTTGATAGACAGGACAAAGTGGTTAGATCTAAATGATACAAGGGAATCATATCCGAAGATGATCTGGGGCAAATAACCGAAGAATTCGTAACATTATCTATGTATAGATTAATTTTTAACTGAATTTGAAAAGGTCGTGGCACAGTGTGGCTCGCGTGGTCGTTGCGATCATAACATCGATCATAACATTCATAACTCAGTTGTGGCATTTATCTCGAGCTTCGCAAGGAACGTTAAGCCCTTGGTCACTAGAAGGTAATCTTTATGCCATGTTAGAGACCTTTTAGGCGGCTTGCTAAACTAGGGCCACTAGCCCCACAACCTCCACCAATCCGCAGCAGGCCCTCGCGAATCAGTGACTAAATAGGTATTTTAAATAGGTATTTTTTAGAGTTCCGTACCTCAAAAGGAAAAAAGGAACACTTATAGGATCACTTTGTTGTCCGTCTGTCTGTCTGTCAGTCTGCCTGTCACGGCTCTTTGTCTCAGAGATCCGTGGAGGTATCAAGTTAAAATTAATATCAAATACTGGGTCAAATAAGGACAAATAATAGGTCTAAAATCGATTTAGGTGTTGTGTTTTTGACAATGAATAAATGAGTTTTTTTTCTATTTCTATTTAAAAACCCATCGAGGGGGAAAATCAAACTTCTAAGTTAACGTGTTCAAAAGATATGGCCATTTATGCCGCATATTTGGACACTTGCAAGGGAATCAAAACCTATAGGGTACTTCCCGTTGACTTAGAATCATGTTTTTTGGTAACAAGCAATATCTTATAGCAAAAGTAAATGAAATATCCGAAAACTCTAAATTTGTAAGTTACATCACATATATATTTTTGCCATTATAAACTTATTTGCAGT
Source organism: Coleophora deauratella (assembly GCA_958295455.1). Taxonomy (NCBI): domain Eukaryota; kingdom Metazoa; phylum Arthropoda; class Insecta; order Lepidoptera; family Coleophoridae; genus Coleophora; species Coleophora deauratella. Next base: position 16,524,296 of record OY282402.1, read on the forward strand.
TAGTAAAGTGACCGCGACCGATGTCGATGTATGGGGAGAACAGTTAATGAGTAGGACGACAACATACATTTTACAATTTTTATTTTTTACATAACATACAATAATAACAAAATAAGATAAGAAAGATAATATATATTGGTGTCCATTCGGTTTCCACGATTAAACTTATATGACAGGATTAAACTTAATTTAAGTGTTCTGACTTTTTTTCTATATCGAAAACACAAGGAGAGGACGCTTAAATTAAGCTTAGCAAACACTTCCCGAAACGTTGAGTGTACAAGTCCCGCGTGGCAGGGACTTTGTACTAGGTAGAAAAAATATTGACGATTAGAAGCATGTGTAAAGCATCTACTTAAATAAAAAACATTTTGAGTTTGAGTCTTGTCAAATAAGTTATATCGTAAACACTGAATCGACACCATTGTAGATACTCGTATAACAAAATTGTGCAGGGTCGTATCAATGGAATATTATTAAAAATAATAAATAAAATGTTTAAATTCATTTACAAACCGTCTTCTGTGAAGTGGTTCATCTTATTCAAATGTAAGGCTCAACCTATAACTATTTACACCACTCCTACTCATAACTTGTACACGCCTTCAAAAGTAATTGAGAAAACAAATTTAAAATTCACTCGGGGCCGTTCTGTATTTAACCTTTACCTCAAAACATAATACAGCTCAGTGTTTTTATTTTAAGCCCCAAAATTTATAATATAACGGCGACCCTCCCAACAACCCACTTTCATTCTATCATAAAAAACACCCATATACATGATGATCTTATTTAGTTTAAAAAAAGGTAATTATGTTCAAATTTGTGTCAGTCACGAAAACCAAGGGACGGACTTTGAAATAAATAAATACTTTTTAGTCCGAGGACAGTCTGCTGAGAAGGGAAAAATCCCTTCTCATTTCAGATTTCTCATCTGAGATTTTTCCCTTGGTTCCATCGCTTTCTCAATTCAAATAAGTTAGGATAGTTAGGAACGCAATATAACCTCCTTGGTTTTAAAAAAATGAAACCTCTTGAAAATGTGACTTCAGAACAAAAAACAATTTTACCTTGCTCCGCTAACACTTCCCGAAACGTTGAGTGTACAAGTTCCGAGTGAGTGGTAGGAACTTTGTACTGGGTAGAAAAATGAGACGATTTAAAAGTATGTGTAAAGCATCTACTTAAATAAAAAAGATTGTGAACTTGCTACACACTGTGCAAGCTATGTCGCAACCCATAGCGCCACCGTGAAATAGGTGTTTTTATCCCCATCTTGACATTTAATAGACATGAGACTTATAAAACAGTTGTTGCTCGCTTCTTACATGTTTTACGAGAGCGTCGCGGGCGGGTCGTCAATTCATAATTTTCAATTATAAAGGTAGACGAAAAAACGGGAGAATATACTTAGATGAGAGAAAAAGTCATCTTATAGATGGCCGAAAAGAAAAACTCTGTATTATTTATGTAAACCAATTAGCTATGTCAGGGGCCTAGGCGGCCTGAAAACTTTTGATACTGGGGTTTGCCAATAACCCCACAACCTCCGCCAGTACGGACTTAGTGTGGAGTACGTCTAACCTTCCCGAGCTATGGGGACGATATGCGTGGTTCAATGTTTAATTTAACTCAAAGCATCAAGAGACAAATAATAAATAAATAAAATCTTTATTGCTAAAAATGCTGTTGTTTAAACAGGCAGATAACAGGTAACAAGCATTTGTTTAAACAATTATGTGAATATCAGCTGGATAACTTATATTAAATAAATATAGAGATACGTCATCATCGCTTATTATATTATACGCTTATATATTTTCAGTGATGATTCTCTGAATAAATAAACAAACAGTATTTAACTTTAATAATTTAAGAAATCTCTTTGAATTGATCGGAAATATCTGGCTTCCCCCGCATTAATTTTACCTGTAACTGAGGCGGCAATATTGGAAAAGCTATTGATTTCGCGAATTCATTTAGTTTCTTTCTGATTGGATACGATTTACATAGGCTTCCCTTTATTTTAATTTAATATCCTCAAAAGTAATTACGATAAAATAAATTATTATTTCGAAACACCTTATTGGTTTCGCATTTCCAATAAAAATATATAACGAACGTTATGTTTCTCAAGAAAATGAGTGCCTATTGCTACTTGAGTCGAGGAGGATTACTATATTAGGTATAAGAAAAAATGTTTTTTAAAATATGTTTATGAGAGCGCTCCAGAAAATGCTTGAGAAATTCATTAAAACGATCGAATCTCAATTTCGCGTCACCGAATTTTTTTTTTTTGTAGGTAATAGGTGGCAAGCGAGCGGACAAAAGACCTTTTTGGAAACTGACTGAACACGACAACAGAAATTATACAGTTTTTTTGTCTGCATAATACTTTGCAGCGGTAATACGCCTCCCACTTGGTGGACATACAGGGCCTGGTGAAGGTAGCTTGAAACCGCTAGATGTGGGGAAATTAAGTTTGATCTGTGAGAAGAATTTGTTCAGTAGTATAAAAGGCAATGTTATATTATTTTCATCTCGCTGACTAAAGATGGGTACTAATTTTGATCTCGTTGACTAAAGACAAAAACTAATTTTGTTATGAAACATCAAAGTTTGCTATCTTTGTTTATGGGAACATCAAACTTAACTATCAACAATGCCGACCCTTAGCGATGGAAACTTTATAGTCTTAGTACTTGTGACTCTCCAAGTAATTTACATTACCAAGTATTAACATTACTTTTAAACAGTCAGATTTAAAGTATGATAACTACAATAGCTATAAAATAGAATAGAATACTGTATTTACTTATAAACAAAACAAGGTAAATTGGTGAGATCTTAGATATAAAATTATAGATTCTCTTGTTTAGCTATATAAGAGAAAGCATGCAAAAAATTAACAAAACAAAATATGTCAAATTCTCAGTAAAAATATATATTTTTTAAATGTCATAGACAATTATACACATTAACATTGTTTATGTTTCAAAAAATCGTCAACCGTATAGAACATGTTTTGAAGAAGCCACTCATGCAGTGCTACTTTAAATTTCATAAATGACAATTCCTGAATTGAACGCGGTGTTTTATTAAATATTGTGTAGCCCATCCAGTAACATTTTTTTTAATCGTGTCGTTTTTGTAATCTTATCAATAACTAACCCAGTAGGGACCCTCCTATTTCTAACAGATACTTCTCTTATCTGCCTATAAAATTCGTGTTGGTTTTGTTTGACAAATTTTGCCATTTCCATAATATATAAACAAGCCAGCGGTAGTATATTGAAACTTCTAAATAGGGGACTAGATGGTACATCTTGTGCAACATTGAATATTGCACGGATACATGTCTTTTTTACATTTTTGTGCTACTTCCCCATATTATGAGACCGATTCCACCTAGGCATAATATGCCGTCACAGCAGTGTGTCTAGTGGCTACCTTCGTTAATTTGTACAGGGCATAACTAAAACTATTTACTTTAGCATATACCTTTTCTATCTGTTCTTTCCAGTCAAGTTTCCCATCAATTATCGTACCTAGGAACTTAACCTTAGTATCCCCCCTAAGAGTTTGTCCGTTACAAGAAATATTTTATAAATAAGAACAACAGTTAATTAAATTAATATACAGGGTGTAACAGAAGTGTGTGACAATACTTCAAGGTTGGCTTTTACCCATCAAACTGAACAACTTTTGTTCTACAATTTTGTTGAAATCGCAAAATTTTTTTTTGGACTTTTCATACAAATCGATCAGCTGGCGAACCAAGTTTGTATGAAAAGTCCAAAAAATTTTTTGCGATTTCAACAAAGTTGTAGAACAAAAGTTGTTCAGTTTGATGGGTAAAAGCCAACCTTGAAGTATTGTCACACACTTCTGTTACACCCTGTATATGTCGATGTATCTACATTGATACGCAAATTATTATTACATCACCATTTATATATTAGATTGATAGTCTTGTTAAATTAATATATGTCGATTTATCTACATGAATACTAAAATTATTATTACATAATCATTTATATATTAGATTGATAGTCTTGTTAATGTCATTTTCATAGTAATTTAATGTCAATTTATTATTAGTTGTCACTATTACTGAGATATCGTCCGTCACATATGAACGTAATCAAAATTAATTAAAAATAAAGAAACGCATTTAACGTAACTTTATTTCCTAAAATAAATCCTACTAATATTATAAATGTGAAAGTTTGGATGTTTGTAAGTTTGTATGTTTGGATGTTTGTTACTCAATCACCCAAAAACGGCTCAACAGATTCAGATAAAATTTGGTACACAGATAGTTTAATACCTGGATTAACACATTGTATACTTTTCATCCCGGAAAGCTCGAGGGTTTCCATGTATCAGGCGGAAATCAAACCTGATTTTGATAATGTCTGTTTGACAGTTGTCATTTTGACAGTTATCATTTTGACAGTTGTCATTTTGACAGCGGTCATTTTGACAGTTGACATTTTGACAGTTGTCAGTTTGACAGTTGCCACTTTGACAATTGTCGTTTTGACAGATGTCAGTTTAACCGTTGCGATTTTGACAGATGTCAGTTTGACAGACGTGAGTTTGACACATGACAGTTTGATAGATGTCAGTATGACAGATGCCGGCTTGACAAATGTCAGGTTGTCATAAGTCGAAGTGCCAAATAATCGTAGTTGGACTGTAAACGATAACTGCAGCTTTGGGGTTGGTTGCCGGGACTTACACCGAGCACACGTCTGCTGAGTTATTTTTTTAATTATTTCCGTTTTAGAATACTCTCAACGTTATTTTTGTGATGGGGAAATAGCTGTGATTCCGATTCAGTGATAAGCGGTCATAAGAAGAGGATTAACTCGGGAGACAGCGCCGTTTTCCGAGTTCCAACAACAAACCACTACGTGGAGCACCTTTAGGTGCCTATCACCCTTAGAGCCGCGTCTTTCACTTGACAATATGAGATGTGGAATGCCAAATAGAAAAATAGAATAGAATAGAACTGCAGCTTTTTTTACTCTATAGAATGTCGCGATACCCCATTTAGAAATTTTGTACCTATACAATATTTTTCTTCCTCTCGCAATTTCGTTTCTCTGCACGTATTTCTGAAGTCCACGCAGACGAAGTCGCGGGCAGCTAGTAATAAATAAATAAACAAGCTCCATCCATTAAGTCGTTTAAGTTGCAAATTAAAGAACATCTCCTTGCGCTGTCATAATATTCCTTACATTACTAGTTCATTGTTTCGTAGATTCATTGTTACTTTGGTTTTTATATATAATGTATATGTATGTATTTATATAAATATTTATGTGTATATTTATTTATTTATTATGTGTATATTTATTTATTTATTATTGTATTACTACTTAGTTTTGTAGATTATTATTAAATAGCTAATATTGTTTAAATATAAGTTTAATTAAATTAGGTTTATATTGTCTTGAACATTAATTATAATTATTTCATTTTTCAATGTTACTCGCGTTGTGCCTCTGCTTCTTGCCTTGCTTTTTTCCGGACTACGGGTTGTCTGAAGGAAACCGCTTTTAGCGATAAGACCGCCCAGATTGTCGATTTGTTTCTTTTTATTGTGTTATTATATGTTTGTATGTTTCTTGTATGACAATAAAGAGTATTTGATTTGATTTGATTTGAAATATAATAATAATATAATAAATCTCATTCAAATAATAAATTTACATTTCTTATAATTTAAAAAGTAACCCCGTGATCTCAATATGACCACCATTATTAACTTCCGCTTCAATAAATCTTCAGTATCTTTACATTCAGCGTGTTTTTGAGCCACCGGCGGAAGGTGCTGCTAAGTAAGGTGCTGCTAATCTTGACATAGCTTTCTCGAGGCTTAGTATTGTGAAAAAATCATTTGTGGGGCAGAGTGTACGCTTTTAAAACAAAATTCCGAATGACGTGTGTGAACTACCAGAATGTAAATTTAAGAAACATATAAAACGCTGTATTTGTTCAAGAGGATACTATAAGACTGTAGATTATTTTAATGATAATGACATTTGGAATATTCTTCCAACAAAATGATGTGACTTTTAGAAGAGTGCTTAATGTACCTACGTAAAGAAATAAATGATTTTGAATTTTGAATAATGGGGCTTTAGGAGTTGCTCAATCAACCCCCACACGCTATGCTCATTTAGTTGTCCTGTAGAAAACTTAAAAAGCGGCCAAGTGCGAGTCGGACTCGCCCATGAAGGGTTCCGTAGCAGCAAGTAACATAATATAAAAGTTTTTGTAGTTCGTTGTAACTTGAATGAAAGGTAAATTGCGGTTTACGATTTATGACGTATTAAAAAAAAAACTACTTACTAGATATCGTTCAAACCAATTTACGGTGGAAGTTTGCATGGTAATGTACATCATCATCACACACACACACACTCACACACTCACACACTCACACACTCACACGCACTCAAGCACGCTCGTAACTATTTCAGTCGCTTTCTCGTTGTTGTCTTAATGTTGTCTACAGTATAAGTACCTATTATGTTATAACATACATACATACAGCCTAGTTTTATCAGCTTGTATCTTTCAATACCTACGCAAATTATTATTTCTTCTTGCAATTTTAATTGTATTTTAAATGTGTCCCGTAGTTTTGCTGTCTTACACACATTAAACAAGGCCCCACAGAAAACCAGCGTTATAGCAGCACCTGCCTGTTACGACTAATGCTGAGTGGGGACCCTTTTTTAGTGTCGCTATGCAGCACCTAAATTTATTTTTAGCTTAAGAACGAATGTCTTACTTTAAGGTGTTGTGTTTTTACATTAAATAAAGAGTTTATATTTCTATTTCATATATATTTTTTAGTTTTATCATTCTCTTATTTTAGAAGTTACGGGGGGGGGGGACACACATTTTACAACTTTGGAAGTGTCTCTCGCGCAAACTATTCAGTTTAGAAGAAAATGATATTAGAAACCTCAATATCATTTTTGAAGACCTATCCATAGATACCCCACACGTATGGGTTTGATGAAAAAATTTTTTTTGAGTTTCAGTTCTAAGTATAGGGAGCCCCCAAAATTTAATGTTTTTTTTCTATTTTTGTGTGAAAATCTTAATGCGGTTCACAAAATACATCTACTTACCAAGTTGCAACAGTATAGTTCTTATAGTTTCGGAAAAAAGTGGCTGTGACATACGGACAGACAGACAGACAGACAGACATGACGAATCTATAAGGGTTCCGTTTTTTGCCATTTGGCTAAGGAACCCTAAAAATACCAATGTTTTTTAGAAGCAAACAACAGCTTATCAAAAAATTAAAGTTTTGTATCTTGGAAACACAATTCACTTGTTTTTTAGTTTTCTAACACAAAAACACGATATCGGGCGAATAAGTGGAAAACCACTTTAAACTTTTATACTCCTTGGTGCAGCGCTCGGCTACCAAAATGCTTGTCGTTTTAACTTTTATTAGCTTCGATTTTATTGTTTCTTTGTCCGAACTTCGAGTCCGTTATTGTTGAGACTTTATATTGTATTATCGTCTTCGATTGTGACTGATTGTTTAGCGCGAAAGTTCGAAGTATATTTTTATTTTATTTATTTAAATTTCTGCAAAAGCATATCAGGAACGATGAATTCATACAATATTCTGTTTTTGTTTGTTGAAGTGACAGTCTTTTTCCATTTCCACCACCAGTTATGGGTGACATATCATTTTTGCAGCAGTATAATTATAGCAAAGAAATCATTTTCTGCTACAGCCAATTTAAATAGAGAGTTCTACTGATTTGATTTGAATCAGTATTACCTTGCCTGTAGGTACTGTAATTTAGATCGTCTGTTTATCTGTTCCATCCGTCAGGTAGGTATAATCATTGTCCAAAAAGCAAACAGCAATTTTCCATAAACACAACTTCATCCAAATTCCAAATATTCCTATCCTAAACCCAGTTTCTTAAACAAAACATGCTTTAAATTCCAAAAACAGTTGAAAGTTGCAACTTAGCAAGGTAGAAACAATGGAGGCAAGTTAAAGTTGCTTGGGCAAGTTGTATAGCCTCTCTGGCCCTAACTATTCTAAGTTGGGCCATAAATTTAAATATGAATATGTCGTTTTGAACTTAAAAGGAAGTGAAGTACGGGCTTTGAATAAAATTGGCTGCATTTACACCGTCGCCGTCTGCTCGCGGCGTCGTAACCTAGCGTTGTGGATAGTGGGGTGAAATAGATACTGAACGTCTCGCTGTAAGCCATTGTGCTCTTAAAATTGAAAATATTCTATGGTAAAAAATAACGATTTATAACAAAGTTACTTCGTAAAATGAAAATCTCTAGAATAGAGCGGGTAAAGAGCACTGCTCTTTTAACCGATTGCCCCAATAGAGGGTCACGTTTTCTCGGGTGTATGTTCCATTATTAACGTCTGTAATAAAAGGACTCGATTTATTTTGGAATTGGATATTCAGCTTTTTGGCGTATGAGACGTGACATAATAGAGATATCAAAAATTACTCTTATTCTCTTTTAAACTTAAAAGTCAATGCTAATTATGAAACTAAATAAACCTAAGGAACCCATACTATTACACAGCAAAAATATTATACAATAATTCCCTTTCCAAACAAGGTTTACAAATTAACAATTAGTATGGGAAGTCAAAATGTTTATGCTCCCATTGAATAGGTTCCTTGGGGAACGTTGTTTAGTTTGACATTGATGTTAAAGATCCTGTCTGTATACATATACAGAGTGTAACAGAAAGGTGTGACAATACTTCAAGGTTGGCTTTTACCCATCAAACTGAACAACTTTTGTTCTACAACTTTGTTGAAATCGCAAAGAAATTTTCGGACCTTTCATACAAACTTGGTTCGCCAGCTGATCCATTTGTATGAAAAGTCCAAAAAAAATTTTGCGATTTGAACAAAGTTGTAGAACAAAAGTTGTTCAGTTTGATGGGTAAAAGCCAACCTTGAAGTATTATCACACCTTTCTGTTACACCCTGTATTATGTAAGCTCCATATACATTACCTAAAAAAAACAGCTTCTTCTCATGAAACTTAACAGCTTTTTTCAAGGAACCAATGCACGATTCGCAAAACAAAACAACAAAATACTAAATTCACAAATCATCTACTTAACTAGTATGAAAGGAATTAGTAACTATCAAAGGATATTTTTTTTGCAAATTGTCTTCGGGAAAATTGTTCAATTCCATACTTAGTTTATTGCAATACAAAAGTGGGGATGCGGAGGCGTGCAGCTGCATCCACCTTAAAAAAAGTTATAACACTTTTGTATGTTTAATGTTACCTGTGCTGCGCTGTGTGTGTGTGTGACATTTTATTTTATTAATATTATGACATTTTTATTAATTTACTATGACATGAGACATTTATTTTCATACTGGAAATTTTTAATTGTTTTCAAATTGTCATCAAAACATTTTAAAGTAAATGAATGAATTAAGTTATTTTAGGTATTTTTAATGCATTGAATTTTTATATTATCGATGTTTACTTACCTAGGCATCAAATAAACGGTGTAACGTCAGGTCGGCTGTGTGGGGCTGAAATTGTTTTCTTCCAAACTTGACCTGTAACTCACCGTCACCGCGCATTAATGGTATAATCTTAGGGCTTTGTTGGCAACACCCTTAATAGCCTCTTTGTTTTGCTACGCTTTGTGTTTTAATATTTAGACTTTAGACGGATAATTCAGTGGAACAGGGAAAACAGGCAAAAGGAACTCGAGAGTCTCAAGTTCCATTTGCCTGTTTTCCTTGTTCTCGAGTCGAGACACGTCGTTTTTTAAGCTAACCTCTGCCAACATTATAGAGGGTCCCAGCAACAATTTGATGTGGGCTTCTATTTATAAAGCTGAACAAATTTTGGCTTCAAATTTTGCTAAAATCGGTCCCAGGACCAATCAGCTGAGAAGTACACATCTATGAAAAGTAAACAAATGCGATCTCAGAACTAAAAGTCGGAAATGAAATGAAATGAAATATATATTTATTGCAAAAAACTCATATTTTGAGAGAGACCAAAAGCTTTTCATTTGCATGAGCTAAAACCCACATTAAAGTGTTGAGTGTTGCCACACTTTCTTGCTAAATACCTCTGCCAACCCAGCCCCATGTATGCACAATTCCTTCAATTCTGACAACGTTTTATTCAATTAAATTCAAAACATTTATATCGGACAACTTAATGATCCATAATGGTAACTAGTACAAGTATAAAAAAGGGAATAATATAGTAAATAAACGGATTAGTACGTAACAAATAAACTCGAAAAATACATATACATATTAATAATAATATACTCATGGACAAAAAAATCGACTCAAAGTTTCATGCATGACTTTTGGAAAATTAACTCAATCGAGCAAAATAAAACTAAACCAAACTTCAAAAACTATGTGTTTACTGTTTATGATTTTAGTTTGATGGTTTTCTTGTTTTTTGCTTTTAGTGTTTAGCAGTTTTGTAGACTTTTTTTTCTGACGCTCTTGGCACCAATTTTGGAACTCTATTTGCAAACTATTTTGGGCACCGAACAATTAACCTATGCTATCCTGGTACCTCAATTGATTACGTTGTAGATAAAATATGTAGCAATAATTTCGAGCCAAAAACCAATATTGTTATTATGTTAGGTAACAGTGACAAAATAAAAAAATCTCAGATAAAGAAAAACATTGACAGTTTAATTCAATTTAGTATACAATCAAATTGTAAGATAACGATGTGTGCCTTCCCGTATTATAAAAATAGGACACGGAGCTATAACAAAAATTTATATAATTTAAATTTGCAGATATATAACTTGACATGTTGTTATACAGATTTTGTTTTGTATTTTGATACAAACAGTTTTATATATAATTTTAAGATGACTCCAGATACTATGTATCTCTCAATTAAACAAAGAAAACGACTAGCTAATTCTTTAGCTTACAGCCTTTTACATCGTACCGATTGTATTCAGTCGGTAATAACTTGTATGACAATAGAGGAGCCCGCCACAGGTGACAGCGGAGCAGGTATAGCACTGCCTTTAAATGTACCAGCGAGTACGCCCTGCGACGCTGGTGCCAGTGGTGGAGCTCAGCCTCTAGATTTAAACTAATGTCCAAGACAACGGAGAAGCCTAATTTATTAAAATTAGTACATCAAAATATACAAGGCTTTTCCGGCAAGGACTTAGAAGTGGAATTATTTTTAGAAAAGTTTACTGTTGACATATTGTGTGTAACGGAACACTGGCTTAAGGATTATGAAATGATATTTAACTACGAAAACTATAAGTTGGCCAGTGCTTTCAATCGAAAGAGTGCACAACGTGGTGGCTCTCTAATATTTGTGAGAAAAACACTAAAAGCTAAGGAATGAAAGGATGTGATCAGTCTTTCGATTGAAAAATCAGTAGAAATTTCTTGCGTAGAATTAAATCATCGTATTGTTTTATGCGTATACCGGCCCCCCTATGATGAAAACTTTACAGACTTTGAGAAGGTAATGGAAGATGCATTAGGGATTTTAATTAAAACAAATAAATACATTATCGTCTGTGGTGATTTCAACGTAGATTTGCTTGAAAAGAAATCTCTTTCGACTAGGTTAATTTGCCTCTTCAAATCTTTTGATTTACAGTACATATTCTTAGAACCAACTAGGATAACGGAGTCGAGCGCTACATGTATTGATAGCGTTTTCTGTAATTGCAATTTTTATGATAAAAAGGATTAAATTATTTAAAGTCGGATCATAGTGGTCAAATAGTTAGTTTTCCTGTACAAAAACTAAAAGAAGTAATTAAATTGCAAACGAGGCCTGTCACAGCTAGTAGGATAGAGAGATTTAGAGATAAACTTGACGAAAACTTGCCAATACCAGACACATGTACATTAGAAGTAAATCGATTTTATAATGATATTTTTACCGATATAGATAGGGAATTCAAAAACATTTTTAAACAAAAATCTATAACGATTAACCAAAAATTTAAATTTTGTGACTGGGCAACTGTTGGAATTCGCAAAAGCAGAGAAAAACTATTTGAACTTTATGACAAAAAGACTTACGTGTTTGATGAGAATTTTATTAACTACGTTAAGAATTATTCAAAAAAATTTTAAGAGGGTATGTTTAACTGCTAAATCTAATCATATAGCTAGAAAAATAAAATTATCTACAAATAAAGTAAAAACTGTATGGAATATTATTAATAGAGAAACAGGAAAAATAAAAAGTCGCGAACAAGATTATGTACTAGACACAGATCATGGTAAAATTACAGATCTTTCTGTAATAGCTAAAGAATTAGAAAAATTTTTCACTAACATACCCGTAAAAACGACTGAAGCCCTTAATTCTTCGCCCGTACAAGCTCAAATTTTATTACAGGAAAACGTTATGTCATGTTCTTCAGTATTTACGTTTAAAGAAATTGAGCCAAATGTTGTTATAAAGACTTTTAAATCTTTAAAATTAAAAAATACAGAAAACCTCTGGGAATTATCAGTTAGTTTAATCAGTAATGTAATACATATTTTGGCGCCATATTTGGCTTGCCTTTATAATACCAGCGTTAATAGTGGTGTATTCCCCGATCTTATGAAATACAGTAAAGTACTACCTTTATATAAATCTGGCAAAAAATCTGAACCGGGAAACTACAGGCCTGTCTCAGTGCTTCCTGTACTTAGTAAAGTTTTTGAAAAAATTATGTTAGATAGATAGATAGATAGATAAAATCTTTATTCTTTATGTTAAATCAAATGGTTCAGCATTTCAGCATGAACAATCTCCTGCATAATCAACAATTTGGTTTTGTCAAAGGGCGTTCAACAACAGATGCAGGAGTTGCTTTAGTATGCAATATTTATGAGGCATTTGAGGAATCACAAAATGCAATAGGGGTGTTTTGTGATCTATCTAAGGCTTTTGACTGCGTAGAACATCAAACCTTACTCATAAAATTGGAGCATTACGGCGTGAGGGATAGGGCACTCGGTCTCTTTAAATCTTATCTTGATAACAGAATGCAAATGGTACAAGTCAAGGACGTTAATTCTTCTGGGTCCACTGTGAAAATAAGCGTGCCACAAGCGTACATCAATGACTTTCCATTCATGGTGCAAAACCTTTCAAATATTGTGTTGTTTGCTGATGATACTTCCCTTCTTTTTAAGGTAAGTAGAAAGACAATCGAAATTGACGAAGTGAACAACACTCTCTCTAAGTTACTAGACTGGTATACTGCTAATAATTTGTTACTAAATGCGAAAAAAACAAATGCATCAAGTTTTCTTTGCCAAATGTTAAACAGACTCATAATAAAGTAATATTAAATGGTAACGAATTAAATTTTGTTCCTAGTACAGTTTTTCTCGGTATAACTATAGATAGCACGTTACAGTGAGGCCCACATATTGCAACTCTAGCGGGGAGGCTTAGCTCGGCTGCATACGCCGTCAAGAAAATAAGGCAATTGACGGATGTAACAACTGCCAGATTAGTATATTTCAGTTACTTTCACAGTATAATGTCTTATGGCATTTTACTGTGGGGACACGCAGCAGACATTGAAACCATTTTCATTCTACAAAAAAGAGCAGTCCGAGCTATATACCAACTACGATCCCGAGAATCACTTCGAGATAGATTTAAGGAAATAAATATTCTAACAGTTGCCGGTCAGTTTATTTACGAAAATATCATGTACGTTCGTAAAATCTAAACTTGTTCTTCAAAAATAGTGACAGACATAACCGTAATTTGAGAAGTAAAAATAATCTTGACATAGCTTTCTCGAGACTTAGTAAGGTGAAAAATCATTTGTGGGGCAGTGTGTACGCTTTTATAACAAAATTCCGAATGACGTGTGTGAACTACCAGAATGTAAATTTAAGAAACATATAAAACGCTGTATTTGTTCAAGAGGATACTATAAGACTGTAGATTATTTTAATGATAATGACATTTGGAATATTCCTCCAGAAAAATGATATGACGTTTATAAGAGTGCTTAATGTACCTACGTAAAGAAATAAATGATTTTGTATTTTGAATTTTGACTGAGTTATTTTTTCAAAAGTCGAGCAACAAATCTTGAGTCGGTTTTTTAGTCCACCAGTGTATTATGTGACATGCCGCCGAACAGATTGTCACTTAATAGGGCAATCTGTTCGGCCAGCTATAACGTCCAGAATGCTGTTAGCGTTTCCACGGACACGGCTAAGCAGCGAGGCGGCTTGAGCTTTATGTCTTTAACCTATTGAAAACCACTTGTATATTAAACCAACCAGTTGTGCCGTGGCGATTTTTTTTTTGGTAAGGCTCAACCAGTTGAGCCTCGCAGTTGAGCCTAGGGGAACAAACGTATGAATACACATTATATTAGAGATTAGAAGTACATAAAACTTAACATTTTCATACCTGTCAGTTGTGTATGCATCGCTCTACCAAAAGACTTGAAATGAAATAATATTTGTTCGAAGTAGGTATCTCTGTACACTTTTCGAACGTCATATTTTTCTACCTAATACGAATTTCCTACCACTCGGAACTCGTATACCCAACGTTTCGGGAAGTGTTTGCGGAGAGAGAAGAAACGTCGGGCCCTAAAGAAACTCCCTCCAACACATTTTTTAAAATAAAATTCTTATATGCTATTACATAATTCAGGTAAACAACAAAGATATAGTTAGCTTAGTTGCATACTATTACAAACGAATGTGAAAGGATCAACAAAAACATACAAGTACAATGTGCAAACGGGTAATTATTGTGACCAAACACCAATGACAAGAGCAGGCCAGTTCACACGGACAGCACCCGATCACGAGTATAACGCGGGAGTCAGCCATCGCTCCCCTCAACCATATTTGAGGGAAGGGAACGACCCGGCTCCCGTATATCCATCAATGTATATGTAATGAATTTGTAATACTTCTTTCATATATCCATCAATGTATTCACAATAGTGGGACAAGTTGACCCTCCACTTATAGAGTATCATTTGGACTGAAAGTTAACGTTACTCCGAACATTTGACCGCTAGTGATGTTTGTAATGACTTACTGGTCCGCTGACAAGTTTTGGTATTAACCGAGTTAATAGCCAAGCCTGTATCGAATAATTTGATCCGAGTCATAATGTTTTATGTATTAGGACGCGGCAGGATGGGCCGTATATTGATTATGGCATTTTCATTTTCATTGTCAATAAAGGCACGAGAGTTCAGATAAAACTTTTCACTCGAAAACCTTTCAGAGATAAACTTTCCTTTCAAAATTTATTTGCTAAGTTATACTTATTCTGCCGAGTTGAATTAATTATCTTTTATGTTAGCTTTTTATATTTATACTGACTTAGACTCACGTTTCATCTGTGACAAAAATTGTCACGCCGTCGTCGTTGATATCAGATCGGCTGAAACTATTTAAACTGGAGCTTTTCCTGTCTCTCTTCTCTCTCTCTCTCTCTCTCTCTCTCTCTCTCTCTCTCTCTCTCTCTCTCTCTCTCTCTCTCTGAATGGAAAGTCGATATTTTGTCACAAACCGACTATGAATTTCTTGGGAATAGTTGTTCAGTTTCAAAAGTAGAAGTAATGAGGTCGTTAAGCATAAAATTCATTACAAATTCTTCTTGACTGTACAAAAATACGTCACTATGACTAACTCAGTGGCTAAGTGGTTAGCGATCCTGTCCTCTGATCCGAGAGTCGTGGGTTCGATCCCCACACAGGGCAAACTTTTCTGTGATGAGCAGAATTGTTTGCTCTGAGTCTGGATGTATTATGTCTATATATGTATTGACTCACTCACTCATTGACATGGTTGTTTGTCCTGTTGCGGGGGTTGAAGGGTAGGACTTTGAATGCAAAATTGTTCAGAATTCTCCAGTGAGTAGAGGAAAAGTCCGAAAACAGACACTTTCATTCAATAAAATAATAAAAATACGATTTTCATTTCTCCATACAAAACCCCTCGCACAGAGGTCAAAATAGAATATCACCATACCCGATCGATTACAATCTTATTATTTTTGCTAATATCCGTTATTATTTTTATATTGGAAACATAAAGTTTAAAATTGTATATCAAGAAAAGCAACACCATCTTCAGGTCAATGTGAAAACTAAAACAGAATGTAAAGAAATAAGCACAGACAACAGCACTCATAAGAAAGAAAGCCGCACAGTACACGGAAACTTCATATACTTTGCGGCCTTCTTTCTTATAAGGACAGCATGGTACATACTAAAGAAACTGACGCCATTTTTATCAAAGGAACTATTGTAAATAGCGCTATTTTACCGACGGACCTTTTTTGGCGGTCTCTATGATTTTAATCATAACGTAAACAATGCAAAGAGTTTTTACTCATTCATATTTCAAATAGTTCTTTGAGATAAGAGTATACTATAACCATTATAATAATTCTATAAAAAAATAATATATAATAATAATAATAATATATAATAATATTCCATAATAGAATACCATACTAGCCGAATAAAGAAGTCGATTGGTTTTTTTTTTTTTTTATGGCATAGGTGGCAAACGAGCAGACGGATCACCTGATGGTAAGCGATTACCGCCGCCCATAGACACCCGCAACACCAGAGGAGTCACAAGTGCGTTGCCGTTGTCGTTGGTTTTATTGGTAAGGAAAGAGAAGTAGGTGCTGACGGAGCCAAAGCGTACCTATTTCTTAGCGGGGTAGCGGTTTCAGTGATTATTGTCATAACGTAAACAATGCAAAGAGTTTATACTCATACATCATTTCAAATAGTTTGTTGATAAAATAGTATGTGACAATTTTTATAGGCATTGCGTGTTCTTTCGATCATGCAGGTTAACTAATTACAGACACGGTCATAAACTGGATGGTTTTCTTCATGTGATAACGCGGGCGAAGCCGCGTGCGGAAAACTAGTTTAAATATATATGTGTATGTATATCAGTCTCTGGTTCCCAAGATACAGGGAATCCTAGTTTGGGGCCAGATGACCGTGTGTGACTTGTCCCGGATATTACATTATTATTATATTATATTAAAAAGAATTCGGTTCGTATCTACGCAATGTCATCAACATAACCGCAGATAAAATAATCAATTATATACAATCAGACTATTAGAATATTAATAAATAAATTAATTAGATAAACGAGTAGATAAAGGATGTGAAAATCGATACCAATATAAATCAAGTAAGCTATAGGATGTGCAATGTGACAGTCACTACAGAACTAAACAGACATGCTTCGAATATATTTTGTGTTTCTGTTTATAAGTTTAATCTACGCTAAACATGAAATTTATGATGGGTAAGTACACTTGTTACTTGTATTCTGGTAAGTTAGCAAACAACTTCTATGAATAATAAAGTAGTTACCTAGTTCAGATTTACTTATACATTATATTACTGACGGGTGATCGATTGCTAACTACGATGAATTAATTCACTTTATTGTTTTCAGTTTCTATAATGAATTTAACATTTTGTTCGTTTTGATTTTAAATAAAATTAAAAATATTTTATTGGGATAAAAGAGTGACAAAAAAAATTTTGGACTTAAGCCTTAACTTAATAAAATACCTGTATTTCATGAGTTAATTATTGCGCTGCACTGTTATTATAAACTATAATATTTCATCTTGTAACAAAAAAAATCAAAGAGGGTAAATCTAAATAAAACAAAAAATACACACAATTTTGAATTACGATTTGTGTCGATTTGTGAACGTGTGTACGTTTTTATAATCATATATTTTTTTGACATAACTGAACTCTTCGTATTTTAGTTTTTAATTATTTACATATAATCATATATATGATGACATTATACTCTAATAATATTAAACAAGCTGCTACTGCAATTTAAACTGATGATCTTCGATTTCCTCATAGGCACATTCTCTATACAGTGACAGTAGAAGACGCGGATCAGGCAAGACTTGTGGAAGAACTTGAAGGTACACTACAGCTGGATGTGTGGAGCGTGGCCTTCCCAGGTCATCCTGGCCACGTGCTGGTCGCCCAGCAGTTCAGGGATACCTTCCAAGGAGCGTTAGAGGCAGCTGGAGTCCAGTATGAAGTGGCAGTGGAGAATATTAAGGAGTAAGTTTTTTTTTTTTTTTTTTTTTAATTAAAGAAATATACATTTGATAAAAACTTGTGCAAAGGAAACCCTGTTGGGTTTGTATTCTTTATTTAATATTTCTGAAGGGTATCTTTAATTTGGGCAAAATTTTATCCATAAAATTAATTTTAATTGTTTTTAGACATTAGTTCTGTTATAAAATATACAGCTATCTTCAAGTCCAACGCTGTGACTTGAAAACTTTCTGATTATTCATGAAAATGTAAAATCTTAACCTTCTAAACTTTATCGTATCGACAGTTCAAATAAAATTTGAATAAAATACTTCCTAAGTTGATTCTGAACTTAAATTTTTGTGGAAAATTTCAGGCTACTCGATTTGGAAGATAATAAACTTCACGAAGCGGCGACTAAAAATGCAAATCGGACCAGGTTCGGAGGACTCGCGTTTGACAGAATTTACAATAATGCTGAAGTGAGTACAAAATATATAATGGTATATGAGAGCTTATTAAACTGACACAAAACTACAATTTATTAATTTTTCAAATATTTTTGTAAAAAAAAGAGTTGTGCACAAATATAATCATAATAAAGAGAGAGACTTCAACTTCCTAGGGGTCTTATAATATGTGTGGTTGTACCTACTGTAACGACTATGGAGTCAATACTATAAAAGATTTTTCACTCAAATAATTATCATGATTCCTAGAATAAATCCATTTTTGTAAAACCTCTCATGTCACTTGTCTAAACATTTCAGGTGAACGCGTACCTTCACGAAATAGCAGCTGCTTATCCGAACATTGTCACGTTAGCCACCGCCGGATATAGCTTTGAAGGCAGACCTATTAATTATTTGAAAATATCTACCACAAACTTCCAGGTAAATCATATATACATATTTTTAAAATTTGATTAATTTTACCAGTGCCTCTGAATCGGAGATCTGTATGTATTTATTTTGAAAGGTTTGGGTAAAAGGACTCTCTTATTGTAGGAAAAGACGTGCTTGAATTTTAGTGGCATTAAACCTAACAAGATTAGCATCAACCCTTCGGAGACCGCCCTGAGTGTTTATTTACAAAGTTAAATCTGAAATACGAATTTATCTTTACTGCTTTTTTGAGCACTAGATCGGTATGTTTTTTATGCATTTGACTTCATCTTACCTGATGGAAAATGATGATTTCCTTACAAGCTTGCTGTTGTCTACATATGCGCTACATTTGGGGCAAAAAAAATTGTGGCTAGATCTTAGCGCTGAGGTGGTTCGAAATAACTAATCACTGCACCGATTGGCATGAACTACCGGTCTCTTATTGGTCATTTTTGTAAATATAATATGTTAAAAGGAATGTTCAATAAAACATCCTTGTGATAGCATAATTAAATGTGTATTATGTATGTGTGTATCTGATTAAAAGAAGAAGAAATAGATCATCATTTGCTTCACTCATGAGTTATCTGTTAAATTTCCCCAGGACAAAAGCAAGCCTGTCGTCTACATGCAGTCCCTCCTCCACGCCAGAGAGTGGATCACGCAGCCGGCTACCCTCTATGCCATCGAAAAGCTGGTCCGTGACGTGGCAGAGCAGGACCTGCTGACCAGCATTGATTGGATCATCTTGCCCGTTGCCAACCCTGATGGTTTCGAATACGCTCAATCGGTAATATTATACAAAATTTTGGAATCTTTCATCATCCTCATCAGCCTAAAAAATTTTCACTGCTAGAATAAAGGCCTCCAGCGGAACTCGTATACCCAACGTAAAAAGCATTTTCTTCTGTACTCAAACTTGTAATTATATTATCGTTGCCTCAGAATATTTAGTTAAAATATTATCATATTTTCTTCTTAGAACCGCCTATGGCGAAAGAACCGTGCAACCGGCTACACGATCGGCAACCTCTGCGCTGGCGTCGATCTCAATCGCAACTTCGACTTCGAGTGGTCCCAGCACTCCAGCAACCTGGTCTGCTCGGAGACCTTTCACGGACGAGCCCCGTTCTCCGAGTCCGAGACTGCCGCCATCCGAGACATTGTTCTGGAACATTCTGACAGACTCTCCCTCTTTCTGGACATTCACAGTTTTGGCAGCTACATTCTTTACGGTTACGGTTCTGGCGTGCTGCCGAGCAATGGTCTCACCCTTCACCAAGTGGGAATCCGAATGGCAACGACAATTGATAGCGTCAAATTGTCTTGGAATCCCAACTATGTGGTTGGCAACACTGCTGCCGTTCTGTATAAGGCTTCTGGAAGTGCTCAAGATTACGCTCAGTCCTTGGGTTCAGTGTTGTCGTATACATTTGAGTTGCCAGGACATAGGTTTGGTCTTGGAACTGGAATCGGGTTTTTAGTGGACCCAGATTTTATTGAGCAAGCTGGTTTTGAGACTTGGGAAGGTATCAAAGCTGGCGCTAGGTATGTTCGCGATAACTTTGCTACTAAAGGGGCACGCTATTAAGGTATAAGAAGTTTGATTGTTAGAGATTGATGAATAAATAAATATTTTTATGTAGTGTTTTTTTATTTATATTTCGTCAGGATGAAATACGGTAGCAAACCAGATTAAACAATGGCAGAAAACTGATTAGATATATTATAATGTCAATGATAAATAGGTGCTCGATTATGTTTTGAGGTTAGATTTATAATTCGTTTAGGTACAATGATTGGACGCAGTGCATAAATAAATACAAAAATATATTAATTTGCCTTTATCAACCAATCAAACAAGCTTAATCCCATCTTCATTACTAATATGTAAATCTGAAATGTGTCTTCTGTCTGTTAGCACTTCATGCTAAAACTACTAAACGAACTGATGAAATTGGGTTTAGGCAACTAATATCTGTCAAAACTGACAGTTAATAGTTTACTTCTGTCAAAACTCTCAACAGTGATAACATCTATCGCGACATGCAACTGTCAAAACGGACAACTATTAAAGTTACAGCTATCAAATTTTAACTTTATTCCATATTAAATTCCCGGAGTCGTATTTTAACGTTTTCGAGCCGCAGTCTGCTCGCGCACCATGCAGTCTCGTGTATAAAGACAATTCACAAGCAAAATGAGCGAGTATAAGCGTATAAGTCGTATAATTGTGAACGTCCTGAAAAACTTATTTTTCTGTAAAAATCTCTTTCTGAATTTAAGAAACCGTATGTTTTTCAGAAAAACACTTGAGGCTGATTATACAGTTATTTATTTAATAGAAAAAAACACAGTACTTTTGTAATATTGTCCACCAAATTTTTAGGGTTCCGTAGCCAAATGGCAAAAAACGGAACCCTTATGGGTTCGTCATGTCTGTCTGTCTGTCTGTCTGTCCGTATGTCACAGCCACTTTTTTCCGAAATTATAAGAACTATACTGTTGAAACTTGGTAAGTAGATGTATTCTGTGAACCGCATTAAGATTTTCACACAAAAATAGAAAAAAAAAACAATAAATTTTGGGGGCCCCCCATACTTAGAACTGAAACTCAAAAAAAATTTTTTCATCAAACCCATACGTGTGGGGTATCTATGGATAGGTCTTCAAAAATTATATTGAGATTTCTAATATAATTTTTTTCTAAACCGAATAGTTTGCGTGAGAGACACTTCCAAATTAGTAAAATGTGTGTCCCCCCCCCCCGTAACTTCTACAATAAGAGAATGTAAAAACTAGAAAAAATATATGATTTACATTACCATGCAAACTTCCACCGAAAATTGGTTTGAACGAGATCTAGTAAGTAGTCTTTTTTAATACGTCATAAATCGTAAACCGCAAATTACCTTTCATTCAATTAACTCAAATATAAAAATATAGAGTTCAAGACATGTGTGATTATGAATTTATACGGAACCCTCGGTGCGCGAGTCCGACTCGCACTTGGCCGGTTTTTTTTGTTATACCTATTTGTTATTGCACGAATAAAATCGACTCGGTAATAAACAACACAGTAGATACTGTGTATAGTTGATAAGTTTATCTATAATTTAAATGGAATTACAAACTAAGATAATGTGGATAATTTATCTTTAAATTCTATTTCGATTTTATAATAGCTTAAAGGCAAACGCCAGAGAGCATAGCAGTGAAATGCTCAATAAGTTATATTTTATTTTGAGTGCAATTGTGTTGATAGTTGTAGGAAAGAATGAAGATTATGATGGGTAAGTAAGATCACTTTTGTGTTTTATGATAACAATATCTTTGATGATTTTGATAATCATTATCTGATAACAGACTCTGAAACCGATGACTCTTATAAAGCAAGAAGTATTTTGACACTTGCTATCGTTTAGAATACAGATAATTTCAATGCCTTGTTCAAACAGGAATCATTGACTCTCGGCCTGATAGCCAAGTCAATGATTGCTGTTTAAAATATTCTCATTAACGAATTCTAAACACATAGATTTTTGATTTATTAAAATTTAATTTATTCCTGTTTCTAATAAACGAATTCTAAATACATAGATTTTTTTCAATATCTATCTATCTATCAGCCGAAAGACGTCCACTGCTAGACAAAGGCCTCTCCCAAGGATTTACACACCGACCGGTGCTGTGCGGCTCGCATCCAGCGGCTTCCCGCAACCTTCACCAGGTCGTTTATTCAATAACAGGAATTAAAATATTTATTCTGTCTAGTAATAATTAAAATAATTTTTTAAGGCACAAAATATATAGAATAAAATTCACAAGTAAACAACAACAAGACCGCTTTGAAGATTTAAAGAGTGATATGATAGATTACCTGAGGAAGCCTTCTTTTGAGCACAATGTGGTCGGAAGAGCCATAGTACCGCCTTCTCACTTGAACTGGTTTGACGCACAACTGGAGGAACTAGGAATAGAAAGAGATGTCGCTATTGAAAATGTTTACACGTGAGTTTCTGATACTAAAATCATTCGGAAATCATTCACAGTACACGAATAATAAAGAGGTCAAGATCAAAGATAAGATTTCCTAAATAGTTAAACTTATCATACTTAGCATAATTTGCTTAGCATACTACATAGCAACTTCGAAAAACATATTTTTCGTAGATGAAAAACGAAAATATATAAATTGTTTTTAAACAACACGAATTTCAATATGCTTTTAGATTTTTAACTTATTCATGAATAAAAACGAAAACATAAAAATTGTTTACTTCTGTTTTATTAAATATGAATTTCAATCCACTTTCAGATTTTTAACAGATGTAGAGAAAACTTTGAAGAACACCGCAAAGATTGATACTAACAGGGCATTTGATTTTGATGGTTACTACAGATATGATGAAGTAAGTGTAGATAATTTGTCTTCTTCTTTAGTTAGTTCCGTATTGGATGATGATTAACAAGCATCTAGCTCATTCCTTTTGTCTGCTCTCCTTGTACTCTTTCTCGGGAGCACGATCACCTGTTATTTTAGCGTCCAGATCCAGTGACCTGTATTTCTGGGACTGTCTTATGCTTTGCCTAAACAGGTGTTATTACGTTACAGTCATTGAAATATATGCTTAAGCAATCACAAGTAGAGTTGGTTTTTTTTTTAAATCTCTTTTTTGTTTCTTATGTTACAACCATGCAAAGATTAGCCACTATTACTATTTTTGTAATAAAACTAACTTTTTACATTTCAGATATTAAATCATGTATACACTCTAGAAGCGTTATTAGCAAATTCAGAAATCTCACTCACAGTTGAAGAGTTCGGAAAAACTGAACAAAACAGATCCATTGTCTACATAAAATTATCAGAGAACACTCCTGCAGAAGAACCAAGACCAGTGATTGTTGTAGAAGCAGCGATAAACCCTAGGGAATGGATAACTGTGCCTTCAGCCCTAAATATAGTCAACAGGCTGATAGAAAACCCCACTAGATTTTTAGCAAGATCTGTTTGGATAATTATACCTGTACTGAATCCAGATGGATACGAATATACTCATTCTAATGTAAGTATTTTGAAAGTTATCATCGTGGTACACTAGAAAAATCTATTCACGTTTTTGAACGAAAAGTCTACTATTACACTAACTGAATCTAACAGGGAGACATATATTGCTTTAAGAAATCGCTGCAACAGACTTTGCAGAAGTGCCAGGCGTAAATATATTTTCTCCTCTATTGAAAGCTGTCCTCCTGGGAAGCTCTGGAAATTTCTTAAATCTCTGGGGATAGGTAAGGATCGTCCTAGTGCTACGAGGGATATTGATCTCAATGCCTTAAACAAGCATTTCAGTGCATCGCCGGTGACTTTAGATCCTTTAGTTAAAAATAATACGCTGACCGCCCTCTCTAATGTACCCCTCTCAGCGGCAACTCCTCTCGATATGGGACAGATATCGGCAGATCAAATAGTCAAAATCTTGGGATCCATCAAAACGAAGGCCGTGGGCAACGATGGCCTAAGTTTGGAAATGATTTCGCCTATCAAAGATTTGATTGCCCCCTTTCTGGCCCACATCATTAACTTTTCTCTCTCTACTGGCTCCTTTCCCAAAGTATGGAAACTAGCCCATGTAATACCTCTTCCCAAAAAAAGTAACCCATCTACATTCTCCCAGTATAGGCCTATCTCTATTCTCCCTGTCCTGTCCAAAGTAATTGAGTATTATGTTCACCAACAGCTTAGTAATCACTTGATTCACCACAATCTGCTGAACCAGTTTCAGTCTGGCTTCCGAGCGGGGCATAGTACAGTTTCGGCTCTCGTTAAAATTACTGATGACATTCGCTTAAATATTGAAAACAAAGAACTGACTATTCTCTGCTAGACTTCAGTAGCGCATTTAACTCCATCGATTTCGAAATCCTTCTTAGTGTACTGAACCTTCTCAACCTTTCTCCCGTTGCACTTGCCTGGTTCCGATCCTATCTATTCGATCGACATCAGCTAACTAAAATCGATGACTGCTCATCTGATTGGTGTTCGCTAGACGCGGGTGTTCCTCAGGGTGGTGTGCTTTCTCCAATCCTCTTCTCGATCTTTATAAACGGCATCACCTCATCCCTTATTTCCTCTCTACACCTCTATGCGGATGACTTACAAATCTACAGGGCAGCACCCATTTCCAAATTTTCAGAGGCCATCGGCACGATCAACCTCGACCTTGCGTCTATTGCTAAATGGGCCAGAGAGTTTGGTCTCCTAGTGAATGCGGCCAAATCACAAGCCATTTTGATTGGTAGCCCCTATTTTATATCAAAACTTGATATCTTCTCACACCCTATACTTATCTTTGACGGGGCTCCCATCCCACTCTCCACCTCGGTAAAGAACTTGGGCGTATTCATTGACCAAAGACGTACACAGATTCATTCGCGGTGCATGCTGTGCGACTTTGGAACAGCCTGCCCGTCGATGTTAGGACCAGTCCTTCTGTATCCTCTTTCAAGTCCAGCCTACTGAAGCACTGGGGATATAACAAAATTCCTTGATTGAGCTATTTATTTATTTATTTATTTATTTATTTACTTATGTATGTATTATAATTATATTACTTATCTATTTACTTTATAGTATTAGCCTTATGTAGTGTATTATATATGTTATCATATCTGTTTATATTAAGTATGTTTATTATAAACTAGTTAACCAACTAGTTAACAAGTTGGATTAATTTACTTATATCTTGTTCAATTGTCATTTTAAGTTAGTGTTGTCTATTATTATTATTTTTTTCATTCTTTGTAATTGTTAAGTATGTGCAAAACATGCTACCCGTCTTTGTAATGTCTTTTCAAGTTACCTGCTCAAAGGTTGACTGGAAGAGATCCCTTCCAGGGATAAGTCCGCCTTTGTACAAACTGTTGTTTATTTTATTTACACAATATTGTTTTGTAAAATGTATGTTTTGTGCAATAAAGAGATTACAAACAAACAAACAAACACTAAATGCTGCCAGCTTCCTTCGTATAATTACAGTTTAATTATGAAGCACAAAAATATAAGAAGAAACCTTATTCTATACGTTACGTATTGGTTATTATCGAAGCTAATTAATTTTCAAGAAGCCGTGTCTCAATAACAATAAGTATTAGATTGCCCGCAGCAGACAGTTATAGGGTGGAGCCAGCTACGATGTTTGCCTCAAGACCGCAACTCGACGGCAGATAAACAACGGCGATAGCTCGCCTGCGGTTACACCGCGAACTAGCTTCGGTGCAGGATGTCCAATTAGTATCATGACATTAACATCTCCTAGCATGCTCTCCTCACTACTGGAATACGAGATTATTCCCTTATTGCGGAAGGCGAAATCGTAGTTCACCCATAAAGATTAACTACAAATCCATGAATGCTGAACCTTCCCAAGCTATGGGAAGAGACCCGTGACCCTGTAGTGAGCATGATATGGGTTGCAATGAAGGTTAAGGCCAATGAGGAATCTTACTATCAGTCGTTCATGATTTGTGGTTTGACGGCTGCCATGTAGTGACTGAAACAACTTTAACGTAATTTTTTTACGAAGTACGGAAAGATTAAATATATGCCACTGATAGATAAATGACGGTTGCATTTTAAAATGAATGTATGCCTTTAAGTATCTGACCTTAGGGTTCAAATTAGCATAGAAAATAATAAGTACCTACATAAGTGACAAAAATAAAAATGATACCCAGTACAAGTCGAAAACAAAAAAAAAACTGAAAGCGTTTTGATTAAGAATAGTTCAGAACTACCGCGGTGAAACTTGCTTAAAAATGAAAAATAAAAACGCATTTAAAGCGGTGCATTCATTTGCGAGTTACCATGCCACATAGACAAACTCACAAACACATAATACCTACATGCTTAAAAACACTGTTTTATTGGATGGGAAATTAAAAAGTAAAGTGTCATTTTGCGCTTCCATAACATTATGCGCTTTTGACAATCTACAAACAAAACACACCCAAATCGCCCAGTCGCTCTGCTTGTGGCGATACCAACTGCGAAACTTGTTAAATTAATCTAATTTATGTACTCGTACAAGCTGGGTTAGATGCGGATGTGATAGCGACGAGAGCGAACTTTCGAGGGACTGATATTTTGGAAATGGGCTTAACTGTAATATAGCTGATAATAGGTTAATTGGTAAAACTTAAGACTAGGCGTATCTAAGGAACTATAAGAAAGTTTTTACTTTCTTGCTTATCGTGTGATAAAATCATACACAAAAAACGAAATACGGGCATCGTTTGCTGGTCTATCGTTTTGTCGTCCGGGTTGTCTGGTGTTAACTGGGTGAAATGTGTAAATACAGTAATCAGATATTTAAGATAGCTCAAAAATTGACCTCTCATTAAAATTTATGACATTTATTGACCAACTTTATGTTGGGGAGTCTATATATTTTGGGTCATTGAAGCAGGAACCAAGAATTGTTCGGTCTCAAAAATAGAAACCATATTAACACCTTTATAAGTTGTATGATGTTACAAAGTTGCCAGTATGTTGAAGCTCGGTAAAAAACTGATCTGTGAATTAAATGTATCACTCTGGTTGCATTGATGTGGAACTGTTATTCATAATATGTAACCTATAATTCAAAATTGCCTAAAATAATCCATTTCTTATAATCTCCAAAGATATGTTTTCAACCTTTCAGCTGCGCTACTGGACTAAGACACTGAGCACCACCACAAACCTCGGCTTCGTCTGCCCCGGTGTGAACCTCAATAGGAACTTCGACATCGCCTGGATGGCTTCAGACTCCAGCGCTAGTCCTTGCAGCCACATCTACGCAGGCCTCGAGCCATTCTCTGAACCTGAGAGTAAGCTTGTCCAGCATTTACTCGAGGAATATAACACCAGGATAAGATTGTATGTCTCCTTACAAAATAATGGAGGTTACGTCTCTTATCCATGGATGTATGAAAGGGCAGCAAGCGGTATGTTTAGGCAGCATCATCTGTTAGGGCTGGACATGGTGGAAGCTATGACGGATGATTATAAACTTTTTGCTGGCTGGGAAGCGATTGGTGATACAGTTTCGGGAACTAGCGCAGATTTTGTGCAGAATAGTGGAGTTTTATATACGTTTATAGTTGATACAGTGCATAGGGGTGAGGATGGGGTCAGTATACCCGAAGAAGAGATTGTCGATGTAGTGGAAGATGTCTGGAGAGCTGTATTGGTGGCTGCAGAAGGAGTATTAAATTAATGGAATTTCAAACTTCAAGAATAAATAAATGATATTTTAGAATATAATTATTGTTATTTTCCTTTAATTATCCAATCATTTTATTTTGACAACACCACCACTCGACGCAATGCGTTTAAGGCCCTAAAAGAAGGCAACAACAATGCAAATAAATTGTTGGAATACATTATAAACTTCATTTCATTAGGTAGTAAAATAAAGTAATGTAAACACTCTTCATATATGCCGTTTTATTAATAGCTGATGCATATGAAATTCTCAAACGAGTACAATCTAAAAGAAACTTAGTACCTGCGTTGATAAACGCAGTATCATTAAATCACAAGGATAACACGTGATTTCATCTTAGAAACCTAAGCTGAAAACTGAGGGATTCAGGTACAAGAGGTATTTTTTTCCCCCGAGATACAGAAATTTTCACCTCTCTAGCGAAAATATGTACATTGTACAAGATGAAAGAAAACTGTGTGACTAAACTGGACAACACACTTATCCAAAAAAAACTAATTAAAAAGTTTAAAGTACTTTTCATTCGCAACACTTTTAATTCAGAAAAATTTCACTGAGTGAGCAAATTTAACCTATAGTTATGTTATAGTGCAAAGTTGCGTTTTTTGAGTTAGTGAGGCAAAAGTAACTTTTCTAGTCTTATTGCATAGCCATTCTCTTCAGTAAGATAACAATGTTGACGTGATTCATCTACATCTACATACACTTTCAAAGTATCATATATATTTTACTGTTAATAAATCTTCACCTCTAGCGTGCCTCAAGAGTGGGGTCTACCACCACCCGTAAAACGAACTATCCCGGTTTTGGTGGAAATAATGAAGTTTTTACGAGGACATAAAAGGCGCCCCCTGTATATAAACTTATGGCTGAAGCGGCAACCTTTCTCCACACGCTGTATAAAAACCGAGATCAACGATCAATTTTAGGACTTAACAGCAATAAATGGAGGCACCGCGATGGGCTGGGCGGGGAGGAGATAAATTCCTTATTATATCGGCTCTCTCACAAATATGAAAGCATAATGTAATGTAACTTGTGACTTAATAGGTATTACTATTGTACTATTAAAACCTGATTTATAATAATAAACAATAATGATATCCGGAACAAATCACACACGGTCATCTGGCCCCAAACTAGGATTCCCTGTACTATGGAACCCAGAGAATGATATACATATACATTTAAATACTTGCTTATATAGCTATAATAGACCCAGACACAGAGCAAACAAATCTGCTCATCACAGATATGTTTGCCCTGGGTGGGGATCGAAGAACTCGGGAAGGTCCTAGGGTCCTACCATACTCCACACACGGGGTCCAAGTCCGGACTGATGGAGGTTGGGGGTGAGTCGATAGTCCCGGTGACAGAAGTTTTCAAACCACCTGTGACATTGCTTAACACGATTGCTATCTTATGAGCATTTTAAGCTCGTAGCGGAAACCGCTGGTTGCGCAAAACCGGTCGGCGTGGAAATCTTCTGTGGAGGACTCTGTCCAGCAGTGGAAGTCTATTGCCTGATGATAATCATCATCATAATTTCATTTATTTCAGACTTTGATATCCACATTTGTTATTGCAAATTACAATAAAATGAAGTTAAAATAAAACTTACAATGTAAATAGATACATCATAATAAAAATTTTAATAAAATTACAGATTCATGGTATTCAAATACCTATGTTAAGTAAAAACATTATTTTAAAAAAGTAATACTGATATAATGCCGCTAAACGATATTGACGCATTGTCGCTCGAGTGGCTTATTTTCAGACTCATGGTAGCGTTTTTGAAAGATCTACACGGCACAAAGACAGATTATACTTACCATTTGCAAGAGTCAATGTACACAAGCACAATTCTTTTTGTATGTGTATCAGCGTATACAATAGCCTCCCTAACCACATCAAAGATTGTCCTACCAATATGTTCAAATCGAAAATAACAGAGTGGCTTCATAATAAGGGATATTATTCAATTTGTTGTTGATATTATTCAAATTGTTACCTACTATGTTCTGGCAAATAAACGCTTTGACTTTGAATTTGACTTTGACTGCTTGTTCCTGATAAAAATATTGTATGAGTTGAAAATATCTTTTTTTTTTATGAAACTGGGACTTTTTAAAATTGTAATTAGGTATAGTTTGTGGCAAAAGGCTGACATCCGACCACGTAATGAGAAGCTACCGACCAACCGACCATAGATCCAAGCATTTTTTTTTTTATATTTCTAAGCTACCGACTATCTGTCGACTAGATGGAACGGATGGTCGTATGACGTATGATGTAAAAAAAAGATAATCAGTTGTAAAAACTGATACTTAACTAAACTAAAATACAGTGTTCTTCTACTTAAGAAAATAAATAGATTTTTCCCGTACCGGGAATCGAACCCGAGCCTCCTGGGTGAAAGCCAGGTATCCTAGCCACTAGACCATACGGGAGATGACAGTTTTGCTCAAATTTGTATATAGATAATACGTACTCTTATTATTAGCTAGACTGCTTACGTTTATGACGCACCGTGGCGATAACGCAACCAATGTTGTC
The DNA here is from genome assembly GCA_958295455.1 of Coleophora deauratella. Taxonomy (NCBI): domain Eukaryota; kingdom Metazoa; phylum Arthropoda; class Insecta; order Lepidoptera; family Coleophoridae; genus Coleophora; species Coleophora deauratella. The sequence continues at coordinate 16,555,141 of OY282402.1, forward strand.
GTTCAAAAACAGATGTTTGGTCACAGATATGACAATAGTGTAACATTTTCTCCGGGTTTGTTTAGGTGGTAAATTAAAATAATAATGTCGCCAAAAACTGTAGGTATTGCAAGTGATTACTTATCTTAATACGGAAATTTTACCGTTTTTTTTTATTTTGACATCTTCAATGCCCCCTCAACTTTTAGGGTGCAACTTTGTTAGATCGGTCAACTATAGTTACAGTTTCACGATATTGTTATATAATGTATTTTAAGTATTATTATACCTAATATTGTAACAGCAACATAACTTATACATATTTAATATAGGTAATCAAGACATTTGAAAAAACAATAGAAAATATTAAATCAATAAGTACTTCTATTTTTAATGTAAAAACATTACAAAAGAATGGTCTTATCTGGAAAGGACGCAATCTCCAAAGCGTACTACTCTACAATATTGTAATCTATTCAGAGTCCTAAGCAAACGACGGGTAATGGTCCGTCCCGGGGGACCCAACAAAAACAGAGGTCCGCATAAAAAATAAATTTATTAAAAGGAGACAGGTTTTTCTTTGTGCTTTACGTCTTGGGAGCAAAAATTATGAAGCACTTTTGTGGTCTGCGCTAGGTTTAATGGCGGTTTAGTGGAAAAAATAGTTTAAAGTTAAGAGCAAATTGAGCGATGATGCTCTTTTCAAGACAGGTCTAGAAGAATGGGGTTTGAAAGAAAGAGGGTTATTTGATGAGAAGAGATTGAATTTGCTTTGAAGCTGCCAACGATGTTAGCAAGTCATTATGGGGCAGTAATTAAGATTCTATAACAAAAGATCTTGTCAGCGAAAAAACATAGCGCATGATAAAAAAATATATCAGCGCTTTAAAAAAAAATAGGTTGTTAATGACAAAGATGGACGGGTACATCCTCCATCTTATTAAAAACTGTTTTGATGAGATAAACTTTAAAAGTGCTGAGGCGAGTTTATTTTGGTCCAAATGACGTTTTTCTCGCTTCGCTGACGATGCCGGATACGTTGAGTGTTCAACTTTCGCACAAACAAACGAACTGTATAATCGATTGTACAATTGTATATTTGTACTATTTGTACTATGTAGGAAATTAGCCGCTTCCGTGGTCTAGTGGCTAGTCGGCCTGCTTCACATCAGGAGGTCACGGGTTCAATGCCTGGCGAGGTCCAACTTTGTAGGAGTCGGTTTGTTTAGTGGTAGAGCATTTTCTGAGCCCGCCTGGCTAGTTACCACCGTCTTATCGAAGTCTTGCCGACAAACATCAATTTTAATAACATTGATGTGTTCCGGTATGGAGATAAGATAGCCAGGTCCCCATTGCGTTGAGGAATCTGGGTAAGCTCGCTTCCATCTTCGGCATCATCATCACTTGTGAGGTGAGGTAGGTACCACTATTATTTTTAAATACTCTTATTTTTTATTTAATTAATTTTTTTATGATCATATTATCCTCTGACATTTTTGTAATATTTATTCTAAACTCAACATTAATAACAATATAAAATAATATGACATAAATAAATGTAATAAATAAATCTAATCTAATCTAATAGTGGACAAAAAAAATACCTCACATACTTCTTAGGTATTTTAGTATCTCACTATAATCGAAATTTTCGTTGACTCAGTAGCTGGAAGGAGGGTGAACCGGATAAAAGAGTTAAGAGGATACCGTCCTCGGTGATCTGCAAGTCACTGCGCAGGAGTAAACAAACGGAGGTGGCCATCCCTTCTCACTGTCAGTGGCTGCCTCGCCCGAACTTTATTATTGTGTTTATATTAGGTACCTATGGCGACTTGGAGGTGAATACTGCAGAGACTGGACTGGGGCTGGCACCAAGTAGGTCTCCTGTGGGGTTTCACGAGTAAGAAATGTTACGAGTTTATTTAAAAAATTGTCGCCTATGGCATTTCCGGATCGATACGACATTCAAGCCGTCAAGAAAAGAGCGTACTCCCTATGTATTTCAAAGGCCGGCAACGCACTTCTAACTCTTCTGGTGTTGCGGGTGTCTATGGGTGGTGGTAATCGCTTACCTTCAGGTGATCCGTATGCTCGTTTGCCAGCTATGCCATAAAAAAAAGAAACAAGTTTTTTAAATAAACTTCTAACATTTTCTAACAGGATTTTTGAACTGGATCTAGAGAGAAAGAAAATGTTAAGGTGGCAACATCTAGTGACGAAGTGGTTGAGTTTTTAAGCATTCCTCCGGGAGCCCTTAAGTTTTCCGGCATACAAAGTATCCTATGTGCTAGCCGAGAGCTTTATCTATCTATCTACCAAATTTCATCCAAATCCATTCAGTAGTTTCGGCGTGAAAGTGGAACAAACAAACAAATAAACAAACATCTGTAACGTGGCGATCTTCGGGCCGGCTAGCCTGACCACCGCGTTGACATTGAAATAGGGTGGTGCCTGTGCACTGACTCTATTTCCTTCGGGAAACCTAGCCAGGGAGGAGCAATGAAAGATTAATTAAAGTTATAACTGACACGAGTGTCTTTATTTAGCTTTCAAAACCCTTATAACTAGTCACTCAGCCTAAGCTATACGATTCGGTGGTTTGTCACCACACGCGGAAAGAACCCTAGGCTAAACGGCCTACCCGGGAGTTGGCTGACGGTGCCAGAAACCTAGGAGACGTCCCTACAACCCTAGCCTAACGGATCCTACCCGAATCCTTTGGGGATGCCACCTTAAGTCGGCGACTGGCTAGTGAAGCTAGCCTGGTACGGCACGCGGCTTAGGAGCGGGTGTAACTCGGCGACCCCGAGCAGTCCCGGTCCCAAGATCTATCACTCTAAGCGAAGTTAAACCTGGAGAGGTTGCTCGACTTCCGCATCGAGCCACTCTCTGCCAGGTGCAGCCCGGTTGGTGATCCTGATCACCAAATCTATCCAAAGAGCTACATACAAAGCTAGACTATGGTATACGGAATAACGGAACGGTACGGTAAGCAAATCTAAGAAAGGGGGGAACGCGGCGGGTGTGGCACTTGTCTGTCCACCCCTTTAGCCAAAGTATCAGCGTGAGAGCTTCGAGAGAAGTGCCGCCCGAGCGAGAGCGAGGCGCGCTTATATAGAGCCGGACCCTAGGGGTGAGACGCGCGGGGTTGCTAGCGTCCACTGGTCTCTTGCTGAGCGGCGGCTGCAGGGTCTCGGCGGGGGCGGTGCGCGGCGCGGGGCGCTGCCGCTGAGCTCGTCGCTGGCCGGCCGGGTGTGATGCGGTGCGCGTCACACATCCATACTTTCGCATTTATAATATTAGTGAGATGAGATGAGATTTCAAATATTGGAACAAGAAACAACGCAATCTAGGACAGTTTGATTCTCGTCCTAGCAACATGTAGATTTAAAACACTTATAAGATAATCGACAACGCTGAACACGTTAAAAGCAACCAACTTCAATCGTAAAAACTACAATTTTGCTGTTTTATTTTGCTTTTATTTATTTTTCAAAATTAGCTGAATCAATTTCCATGAAATTTATATGGGACCATCTGGGAAATATTCCCTTTCAAACAAAAAGGAATTTTCCAAATCGGTTCAGGAGTCTTCGAGTAATCTGGGAACAATGGAACATACATAAAACATTAAAGATTCCGACGAATTGAGAACCTCCTCCTTTTTTGAAGTCGGTTAAAAATAAAGATATGAAATTGAAAATGAAGTTTGTTTCAAGTTACGACCCCCCAATTAAATCCTTACAGTACACAGGCACAGACACTGTCCGACGTGAAAGTTTTTTAATAGGTTAATTCAGTAAAAACCGGACGGTTTTAACGGTATGAATTTTTTCTTGTTCCGTGTGGATAATGCTCGTCTCTGTGAAACAATGTTTTATCTTTCTAATATGTATACCTTGCGTGTGTTCGCTCCTAAAGTCCGCAGGGATAATTAATACGCATATTAATATGCGCTGAAACCATCCCACGGATATTTCAGCGCCCCCTAGAATAAAGATAAAGGATTAATTGTAAGAAGTATTAAATTCTGTTACATTTTTTAATGAATGATGTGGTTCGTTCTACTCTGAATTAAACTTAATAACCTACACTTGAGCCGCAAATGAAATTTGATTTTTCATACAAATCAGCAAATTTTCTATGTACAGTCCAAACACTTATTTCTTAGAATTTATTATGATATTCTTAGGAAAAGTTATTCCATTTCTGTATAACGTCTTTACGGCTATGCTACATGTACTGAATCGATTAAACCGCATTGCTTCTTAGTGCGGCTCTTGGCCTTAAACTGATCAAATAAGAAGGTACTAAGTTGGGACTAAAACTAACTCTTGGTCTACCTCTACCACCTCTGTGGTTTAATGGCTAATGCGCTCGCTTCATATCAGGAGGTCGCGGGTTTATTCCGGGTGGAGTCTATTAACTCTGTAGGACTTGGTTTGGTTGGTGGTAGGACATTTTCTGGCTAGCTACCATCATCTTATGGGAGTGTATTCCGGCATGACGATAAAATAGCCACGTCTCCATTGCGTTGGGGAATCTTGGTAAGCCCGCTTTCATCTTCGGCATCATCATCACTTACTATCAGGTGCGATGATGCCAAGGGCTTACCAAATAAGAATTAAAACAAAAAGTCGCAAATTATTAAATTATATTATAAATTATAAATAACCCTAAGGAAAATTCTAAGATTTTTTAAACTTCAACAGACCTAAAAAGAATAAGTATTATTAAAGTTAAAGAGACTTGATAGCTAAACAAAAGTACTCAGTGTTTCCAAGTCGCAAAGTTGTATAAACAGAACTCATTAAGCATACTAGGAAAGAAATAAAACAAAAACAAGCTGAAAGTCCTCGGCAAAAAGAAGCATTGTTTACGTATAGCTCTGATTACTCTTTTCCATTTGGACAAAGGCCGGCGTTGTAAAATACTAAATCCAAATATCGCCTTAAATCTTCGGCCGTTTCAGAGCCGCAGGACTCTTCTAGAGATGGGATCGTTTATCCGAAAATCAATCCGCAAACCAAATACGATCGACTTATCTTTTAATTATCCTTATTTCATAAAACAAGTGTCCTTATTTTTGATTTCAATCAAGTTCTGTTTTTAGTTCAAACTAATTAAAACTTTGAATTTAAATTTTAACTTAAGTAAAACAACACTAATGCAATTTAGGAACTACAAAAAGCAGGTTACAGATTTGGACATTAAACTTAATGAGACAACAATTACTCAAGTAAATAGTATGACATTCTTAGGAGTAAATTTAGATATAAATTTAAATTGGAAATCCCATATTGAAAAATTGAATAATAAAATATCAAGCTGCTGCTATGCATTGTCAATACTAATTGAAGTATCATGAATTGAAGTGGCTGTTCAGTCATACTATGGAAATGTGTTTCCGCTATTGATGTATGGTATTATCTTCTGGGGCAATTCTGTAAATGTTTTAAGTACATTTAGATTGCAAAAAAGATGTCTAAGAACCATCTATAGGATACCTCGTGAGGAAACATTAAGAGGTGTATTTAAGGAGAGGGGTTTTCTTACTCTCACCGGAATATACATATTAGAGCTATGTATTTTTGTAAGAAACCAAGCCAACTTTTTTAAAAAGATCTCTGATACACACTCAAGAACAACAAGACAGAAATAATTTAAGAACGCCTCAGATACATTCTGACATATTCTACAGAAGCACACAGATTAATGCCATTAAAGTATACAATGCCTTACCGACGGATGTAAAATCATTACAAAACAAACAATTTAAGAATACTTTAAAAAAATGGTTGATCTCGAATGTATTTTATGATTTAAATGAATATTATGTAAAATGTAAAATGACCAAAAATATTATTAATGTAAAATATAATTAATTAATTTATACTTTTTATTGACATAATTAATTTATTGTAATTCTTATACTTTGAAATAATCTAATTCAATGATATTATGATGAGATGATTTAATTCTGTTGATTGATTTATGTGTTGATTTATATTCTATTTACAATTAACCCGCTATTATTTATTGTATGCCAGAAATTGGTAAAGCTATTAATGAACTACAATGTAATTAGTATAATACCACCTGTACTGCCTACTAATAGCGACAATAAAAATTATTCTGATTCTGATTCTGAAAAAACTTTGTTCAAACTTTGACCAAGTTTTCGCACCCAAGTGCTATGGAAGTGCTACTGCTTTAGAAAACAAACTTTTTGCTTACAAGCGGAACAGTTAAGTATCGGAAGTGTGTTAAAATAAATGCCTAGAAAATGAAATGAACTGTACTGTCTACATAAACTTAAACTTATCATCGGTCGTTTTAACTACATTATTATTATTATTATTATTAATCTTATCTTATCTACATTAATAAAAAAGTAAATGGTTTTTCAAGACATTTAATTGAACCGACCTTTAAAATTAGTAAAATATATGCCTTCCACCATCCTTCAAGGATACTTTTAAAGTGGTAATTCAGTTTTTGAGAAGTAACAAACATGATTAAATTTTAATTTTTTTGAAGCAAGAAAGTCACTAAAGAGCACTTGCACTCTCTCTCTTGCACTGAACCTTGCTGGCTAGACAAACATTTTGCGCTTTGGTGGACGCAACAATACTCCCCCTCACTACGAGAGCCAGAGCTATTTAATGCACGTCGTTTGGCCAATCGCCGCCATTTCCGGTGGCGGATGAGTCCATCAGCGCTCACCCTCACCAGCGATGATAGAGCACCCAACTTCGTAATTGAGGAATTTTGTTTCAAGGATCTTCTTGGGATTAAATGGCTTTTAATTTTTTTCGCACTAATAGTGATCAATTTAGAGTTTAACAATGGTCACATTGTAGATAATTTTAATGCCTGAGCATTTTCATATGCGGTTTAAGTAGTTGGTCTCATGTTAGGTAAATTAAGTAGCATTTGCTCGTTTGCCACCTATCACATAAAAAAAACCAAGGCTCACAAGCTATACTCAATTCGCGAATTTTTTGGTTTTTGGATCAGTTGATCAGTAGGTGCATGAGAAGTCCATCTTTTTTTTGCGAATTCAGTATAACTACTAGAGGAAATTTGTTCATATTCAGAAAATAGAGACCATGGTTAAAAAAAACAAGTCTTATTTACAGTAGGTATTATATTATGGTATAAGATCAGATCATTTCCAGCGCCTACCGCGCAGTCGGGCGCAGTAGATGCCATAGTGGCAGATAGAGCCGATATCGCGGGCTCATGGCTGATAATTTCCGCCAGTGGATGGCGCAGATGACGTCATTACACCACCGACGTTTAGCGGTGTGGCTCCAGTGATGGCGGGGAATTCAATTGAAGTGAATTAAATTCTTCTTCAAATATGGCACAATTTAACTATACTATTACATGGGATAGGTGGTACTTGTGTGGTGATGTAATTACAATACAATGACTAACATCATCAACGATTAAAAAAATAACAAATTCACACTAACTGAACTAGGTATATTTATAGTATTATAATTATAGTTCAGAAAAACCTTCAAAAACACTAATCTCTTCTCTTTTGTCCTCATCATTGATGAATTCAATTCGCAAACACTTCCCGAAACGTTGAGTGTACAAGTTCCGCGTGGTAGTAGTCTTTGCACTACGTAGAAAAAAAAAACGATTTAAAAGCATGTGTATACATCTACCTTAATAAAAAACATTTTGAGTTTGATTCAGTTTTAAAGTCACTGAAAAAGTTAGTTATGTATTTGAGACTGCACACAATAAATGCTACAAAAGTTATGATAGGAAGATATTTAAAAAAGATTTTAGAAAATCCAAACGGAGATATAAATAGTATACCTTGTAGACTTACAAAATTATCATTTTTAATATTAAACGGTTTAAAAAAATGGTTTTCTCAAGCAATGGCGCCGTACCCAAAATCTTCCTCTAACCACGATTTATATCACTTTAAAACCCATTCACTTGGAATTTTCAACCTTGTTCCCTCCTTTTAAACGCTCTGCCACCTTCTTTCGCCCGAAAGAAGCCCTGGTTATAGATTCCTAGCTGCCTCAGGCGAGGGCAGGCGCCATCGACAAACACATTCAGATCCGAGATGCCGATACACGGAGGCTAAATTCACTCGTTTGCAGCGGAATCTTCACGTAACTCCACGTTATGGACTATTTTCAACTGAGACTGCTAAATGAATAATCTATAGGACTCTGTAACAGAGTTTATTGTACTTAGTTTGTTTTGTTTGGGAATTTTAAAAATATTGTTAAAGATTGATATTTTAAAAATTGAAAATGAATGTTGCAATTCAGTTTACAATTTGTTTTTTTACAATACGTATATCATATTATTTAGGTGAAAGTGTAAATGTAGTACAGCTATTTCATATATTCATGATTTTCTTAAGAAAATCAATGGGTTATTTGGAAATGTTTATAATAAAAAATCGAAATAATTTTATTTAATTAGAGGCAATACACTACACATTCTTTCAAATTGTGTTTTTGTTTTACCTAGTACAATGTTCCTACCAGGCAGAACTTGTACACTCAACATTTCGGAAAGAGTGAGCCAAGCGAACATGACTGTGTGTTTCTAATATTATACTCGTACTATACAATACAATGTGCAGAAAACATTCATAAAGCCATAAAAATTGTAGGCATTTATGAAAATGACAATAATTTCCGAAACGTTAACCTACTCATAAGAGGACTGCAGTGCATTTCCGGCGCACCCTGTATAGTGGAATCACAGTTGCATCGGACACCGTGCCACTCGAGTGTAATTTATTACGTAATGCTGTATAATTAATTAATAACATAACAGATTTAATATCGTCGAGTGTGGCGGCTCACAGTTTAATAATAACCGTTGTGCTTAATCATGATCATTTGAATTTTAAATGTGATTAAATAGTAGCTTCAAGAGTAACAGTGAATTTTATAGATATAATTTTGGTGTTTAGTGTAGCTGTACTTAGGTTTAATGGAATAAATTACTATGATGAAATATTTGTGTTTTTAAAGTTCGGTGAACATACATAAAAAAAGGATTCTGACGAATTGAGAACCTCCTCCTTTTTTTGAAGTCGGTTAAAAAGAAAATTTCTTCAAAACAAAGTTTTATGGTAGACGAAATATAAAACAAAAAGTATGCCAGAAGGCATCCTAAATGCATCTCAATTGACTAATTACAAAATCCTATCACTAAAGTGTTACAAACAACACAATGAAAAAATATACACAATATATAATATAGAGCGTGCTCCCAAATCAAAGGCCGGCAACGCACTTGTGACTCCTCTGGTGTTGCGGGTGTCTATGGGCGGCGGTAATCGCTTACCATCAGGTGATCCGTCTGCTCGTTTGACACCTCTGCCATAAAAAATAAAAATAAAAACTATCTGTTTTGAAGCAGAAATATTCTATGTTCAAGAACATAGAGCCAAGGCTCGTATCGGAATGACTTTGAAATTGAACGCGGTCGGAGGGGGAATTTCGACGGGTGATTTTTTAATGTGGAATCTCCACGCGTTCATTGGACCTTATTATGACCCAAAAACCTTAGCCTCCCAATTCCTATGCCGCCGCCACTTTGTACCTTTATACCGTTCCCAGTTTCTTAACAAAGAGAGCGCATAGAGGTACACATTTTATTCAAATTCAAATAGTTTATTCAAATAATAAGAGAATATTTCGTTTACTATGGGCTTCTACACTTGAAACTGAACAACTTTTTCCAAGAAACCCTCTACAATCGGATCTTTTAGGTTAACGGCATAAGGAGAATGATTTTGAGATTCGTGGACTCACCCCACTCATTAATGAAGTTAGATTGCAATATCATAACACTTCAAACTATTTTTATGTAAAATGTGCTCACAATGTATAGTAGGGTCATTGACTGCTGCAAGGCTTCTTCTTTGGTGTTTGTTTAGGTCAATACGTCCGACTCCCGCTGTGAATCGGTACATATAAAATTCATCATCATCTGCAAAAAACGTCCACTGCTGGGCAATCCCCATTTGTACGCCGGCTAGTCTAAGCTACCTGCATCCAGCAGCTTTACCAGGTCACTGGTTCACCAAATGAGCGGCCTGCCTACGCTTCGTCTTTCGATGCGCGGTCGTCACTCGAGAACTTTATCGCCCCAACGGCCATCTGTTCTATGAGCTATGTGCCTCGCTCACGGCCACTTCAGTTTAACGATTCTGTGAGGTACGTCGGTTACTTAGGTCTCCTACTTATCTACTCATTTCTGATTCGATCACGTAGGAAAACACCATAATGAGGCCCATAGTAAGTGACCATGTTTCAGTTGCATATGTCATCACTGGCAACACACACTGTTCGAGGACCTTAGTCGTGAGACACTACAGTATTTTGGACGTGAAGATATTATGAAGCTTTCCATAGAAAATTACAACCAGGAAATGTCAGACGTTTGACGTCATACACCAGAATCACTCGTGACGCAATCAATTCATCCTGGATATGTCGCAGTCGTGGCTTACAAGCTGGCGCAAGGCGCGGAATATACGATCTTGATACTTGCATTATTTTTTCGTATATACAAATAAAAATATCTATCTATGAAATTTTACATGTTTGGCAACGAACTGTTAACAAATCCCATAAAAATAACAAATTGCAAAATTAGTTAAATTTGATCGTGTCAATCTTAAAACGGTGTGACGTATCAAAGAAACGGCATTGAACTCTGTATAAGGCTAACCAAAATTGCCAAATTAACTCCTTCCGGCGCTAATAAAGCGTATCAGTCATATAAATTTAACAAAAGGCTACTATTATTTCTTATAATTAGTGAATTTAAAAGGAAAAGAGTTATGTAACAAGAATCCAAACGGATGGACATTGTATTTTATATAATTTGGCTTCATTGTTATTGACTTTAGCCAAAATTACTTGATGGATTTTGGAGTGCGAATATACGTCTTGATCCTCAGATCGGATTTTATCGTATTGTGACATTTGAAGAATCAGTGTTTCCATCTCACAGGATTGAGACCATGGTTCGATTCTAGTATCAAAACCGTCATCCGCACTACCATCGCCACTGCAGTCGCAACTTTGCAACAGTCCCTGGTGGCTAATCGGTTAATTTGGCGACACGGCATAATGTACGGACGGAGTGTATACATGGTGTCCCTCGATATACTGCACAAACGAAAAGCGCTGAAATTAGAAATAATTTTATCGATAATGCTATGCCTGGTTCATCTCTACGTGTTTGAATCAGAACAGAGGCGATACGTAGGAGGACTAAAGTTACCGACATAGCTCATAGAATCGCTAAACTGGAAGTGGCGGTGGGCGGGTCATATAGCTAATTGAACAGATGACCGGAGAAGGCAAGAAAGTTCTTGAAGGGCGACCAGAAGACGTAGGGTAGGCAGGCCTCCTACTCTGTAAAAAGATGACCTAGTGAAGGTCGCACTAAGCCGCTGTATGCGCTGAAACGATGTTTATGTAACCCTTGGGGGAGGCGTTTATTCAGCAGTAGACATCATTCGGCTTGTATACAGGGTATAACAAAAAGGTGTGGTAATACTTCAAGGTCGGCTTCTACCCATCAAACTAAACAACTTTTGTTCTATAACTTTGTTGAAATCCCAAAAGAATGTATGGACTTTTCATACAATTTTTTATGAAAAGTCCAAAAAAATTGTTGCGATTGCAATTCCAACACGCCAATTCTAATACGCATGTATTATTTTTAAAAATATCTAAAAATATATCCTCTATATTGCTAAAGTCTGTTAGAGTCGATCTTTATTTATCTTCATGGATAGTCACAGATCGATTATATTCAGTCTTGTTCGATCCTCGTACTCCTTTCTATCTCAAAGACCGTTTTCAATATCTCTCTTCTACTAATACTCGTCCTCTTCATATTCATATTCATATTCTTTATTTGCATGTCACATGGTAAATAAAAGATGTTACAAAGGTATAAGTTCATGACATATGACACCCCGTTGGGGCACCGCAAACGAGAGATGCTTCCATTAGCTGACTCTCTTCGCCTTTAAATCCCACCTCATACTACCAATTTCTATTCCAATTCCTTTACTATCCGTTCTATCCGACTGTGGAACTCTCTTTCTGAATCTATTCGTCGTTCTCCTTCTCTTAATATTTTCAAGTCGCAGGTGAAAGCGCACTTCTTAAGTTCTTAGTTATTTACTGTGTCCTTTAAAGTTGGTTGTCTTTGGTTGTATTATTATCATTTTGTTATTTAGTATTACACTGTAGTATATTATGCAATATATATGTATAATATGTATGTATTTATAAGTATATATTTATAGTATGGTCTATGTATATTAGTAGTTTCTAAAGTTCAGTATTTACTTATTTAATTATAATTTTTTCATTATTGATATTGCGCACTACCCTATATAATGTTCTTACGCGATTTCCTTCACCTAAAGGTTGTCTGGAAGAGATCGCTCTTTAGCGATAAGACCGCCTACCTGTATAACATTTTTTTAATGTTTATGTTTTTATTGTCCTGTTTTGTTGTGCAATAAAGTGTTTTATTCATTCATTCATTCATAAGTCCAAAAAATGGAATAGACTAACATTAAAACTACGCATCTTTTCTGTGTTACAAAAACAGATGTTGGCCATATCAGAATAATAAGTCATATGATATGCTATTTCCATTTTGACAGAGGCTGCCTTAGGTTCGTGTAGCGGCCTCACAAGGGAAAAAAGGACCTCATCCTTAGTCTCAGCAACAAGCATATTGGATGTTATGTTGATGGTATTTGCATGAATAACTTCAGCTATGCGGATGATATGTTGCAATTGGTACCAGCGGTGGGAGTTCTCAGGAAGCTTCTCCAACTTTGTGAGACCTATGCTGAAACCTATGCTAAAAAAACGAATACATTGTTTTTAAGGCCGGTGTAAAATGTCCAAGTTCTGTGCCGCTCATTCACCTAAAGATCGCTCGTACCTAAATGTAATTCTTAATAATTAATTAGCTGTTGTTGAAAAAATACTTTATAAACTTTAGCGGTCCCCCGACGCGACGACGCTTGGAAAATAAAAATATTTGAACTTACATAATATATGTGATGATAATAATTATAATAGGTTTAAAATATTATTTGTTAGTTTTTAGAGTATATTTTTTATGTCGGGGGGTTTTTAAAATTTTTATTTTACTTTTATATTGTCCTTTTTAAAGTAGGTATAAATATTAGGAAGGTATTTATAATGATTAGTTAGTTGAGTTATCATTGAAGTAATACGGTACCAAATTTCGAATCGATAGGACATATGGAAGGTAGTCAGATCCCCTCACCAACTATTAAAGAGCTGATGATCTTCAAACGGCTGATCAGGTCATGGTTACCTTACCATATACTTTCAATATCATTGAAGTAACATGGTACCAAATTTCGAATCGATAGGACATATCGTCCCTCGCACCACTAAGTCACGTATCTCAGTTTTTTGATGATTTGAGTTAGGACTGCCACTGACTTCCTTGGGTCGTTCTCTATGTTTTCCTTTAACTCACGCTTCTGTATGAATAGTGGTTCTCATGATATTGGTATTTACATAGTTAACGTATCTCATAAAAATCCAGGAAAAAATTCAACTAAGTGACGTAACTCACTTAGGGTTTTTAGTCAAAACCTGTTTTAAGACTTTGATATAATATTATATCGTATCTCATATAGGATTTTTAGTGAAATGTTATTTACTTAGGCAATGAGATACGATGCGATATTATTATACTGTTCTTTATTTTGGCGAGAGATAGACGGTTGATATGTTGTTAGGCTGCGGGTGCACTCATCTGATCCGGTCAGATCCGTCAGCCTGTCGGTCCTCTTAAAAACTGTTAGATGTACGCGGGTGCACTGGTCCGGTAAACTGTCGGACGGAAACAGTCAATCCACCGTTTTACAGCGCTGCTGCACTCATCCGATCCGGTCAGATTCGACAGCTAAGCCACGCCTACCTATCGGTTCTGTAAAAACCTGTCGGATGTACGCTGCTGCACTGGTCCGATAACTGTCTGATGAAAACAGATATTCCACAGCTCCGCCCGCTCCGCATAGCAAGCGTCGTCGTCGCTTTGAATAGTGTTGTCTATTGTACGATAGAAAATGTGCTCGACTTTTACACCAACTATTATAATATGTAATAATTTTTACTCGTATGTTTAGTTATATTTATAGCCCATAGGCATATTGTATGAATCTATACGTAAGTATTTATTTTTCACTATCTTCCGCCCGCGTGGACTTCAGAATTGTGTCCAAAAAGAAAGAAAATATAAAGATAGTGCCATCTAGTGACGAAGTGAAAATTTTGAGTTTTTAAGCATTCCTACGGGAACTCTTAAGTTACCTACCAAATTTCATCCAAATCCGTTTCAGTAGTTTCGGCGTGAAAGCGGAACAAACAAACAAACAAACTGACAAACATACAAACAAATTGACAAACAAACTGACAAACAAACAAACAAACAAACATCCATACTTTCGCATTTATAATATTAGTGAGATTAAAAATGCATTACGCTTAAATACTTGGGTGGTAACAGAACCTAAACAAGTAAATATTAAAAACTGAAAATCTAAATATTTTACATAAGTAGATGCTTTACACATTTTCTTAAATAGTATTTCTCACTTAGTACAAAATACTATAATATATTCATACATACATATGCATTTGCATATTCAATAACTATACATTAAACCTTAACATAGTAAGTAAAAACATGTCGATAAATTATGCACAACACTTCTTTTCGTCCGGTAAGAATGTCAGCATCGGACTGCGTCGGATGAGTGCATCATCGTTCATAGAAAATGTACAGCGACTAGTAAGAGCCGATAAAATAAGAGCCGCTTTGAAAGTCATCGGTCCTGTAAACTGTCGATGTCGGATAAGTGCAGTAGTACTTATACCAAATGTACAGCGACTGAATCAGACTGTGACGTCATCTTCTGTCAGATCTGACCAGATCGGATGAGTGCAGCAGCGCTGTTAGCCACAATGTAAGTGTCGTCGCGTCGTTGTTATTGAATAGTGTTGTGCCCAGTACATGTGTGCTTTGGGCTTTTAGCCAAAACCAATTATTGAAGTTGTTGTTTTTAATACAGCGTAAAAGTATAAGTATACCTATGCTTGATTTATGATGTATTAAAACACTTGGTTACCTAGGTAGGTAACCAAGTGTTTTAATACAACTAAAATTGTGGTTTTCTCATAGAACTTTTCATATTAAAAATACCATATCATTACATGAAACTGCATATCGTCGGTGAGCAAACAACACCACACAAGTTGATTTTTGCGTTTCCGATATGAGAGCCTTTGGATGCAGGTTTTAAACGCACTCCTATGTACCTATAAGATTTAGGTAAACATATCGGCCGATAAGAAGCCGTTATTAAAAAAAATAACACTACCTAAGTATTTTTTCTGTGCCACCACTAATCAAATAGTTTTTTTGAGTGACTTGTAAAGTAGGTAAAAATGACATACGCGGTGTTGTTTGCTCACCGACGATATTCTAAAAGTGTATGTTAATAGGTCCAAAGATAAAAACGAACCTTTTATTTTTTATTCAAAACGCATTACATTAAAATAAGAAGAGGCTTGGGTGGCTACAGTACAGAACCTAAATATGTAAATATTATTGAAAATCAAAGTATTTTTATCTAAGTAGATGCTTTACAGATTTTCCTAAATCGTATTTTTTTCTATTAATACAAAATACCATAATAAACTTACAGACATATGCATTTGAATATTCTATAAATTTATATTGATTTCTGTAGGTACCTATAAAACATTATCATATTAATATACAGGGTGACTTTAAATTAGTTCTTGATACGAAAGGGTATGCATGTGCTCATGATAACAAACAACTTTCCCTAAGGAACCCATAGTCAAATCACAATAAAAATTTTGGAGTCTCCATACAAATCGAGCAACTGACCGGCCAAATTAGTATGAAGAGTCCAAAAATTTTTTTGCGATTTGACTATGGGTTTCTTAGGGAAAGTTGTTTGTTATCATGAGCACATGCATACCCTTTCGTATCAAGAACTAATTTAAAGTCACCCTATATATGTAAATCGATAACTAAAATCTAAATGTCGATGAAATATGCATAATACTTCATCTCGTCCTGTAAGGATGTCAGTGTCAGACTGTGTCGGATGAGTGCAGCACATTCATAGAAAATGTACAGCGAATAGTGAGACCGATAAAATAAGATCCGTTTTATAAGTCCGGTAAACTGTCGGAGTCGGATGAGTACACCCGCCCTCATACAAAATGTACAGCGACTGGAACGGACTTTGACATCATCTGTCGGATCTGATCGGATTGGATGAGTGCGCCCGCGCCTTTAGGATGTTTGCGGGGGGTGAACGACGGTGGCGCAGGGAAGTTCTGGCTAATTAAACTATAGGACTTGGTGATAAGTAGTTCTTTAATGATTTGTTATATTTTATTACATATAGGTTGAAAACATATATATTATATATATATTATGTAACAAACCTTTTATGTCGGAAATTTTCCTATTTTCATAATAAAACTATGATCACTTTGGAGTGTTTATTTTCATAAACTAGTGTAACTGTAGGATCGTAAGTGGAAAATTATTCGGATATTGAAAAACAAAGTTTTCACAAAGTCTCGTATCTGTTTTAAAAAATAAAAAAAAATATTACAAATACAATTAAGTGAGTAGGTAATATATCAAATGAAAGCAGAAACTTTACTCTATATATAGGTATATTAGATTTATTTCAGCATGTCCTTGGAATTAAAATATAATAGAAGTTTGAAATTCCCTAACTGAAAAACGGTTGTTTTGAAGAACTTGCAAAAATGAGATACGTGAGTTAGTGGTGCGAGGGACGATATGGAAGGTAGTCAGATCCCCTCATCAACTATTAAAGAGCTGATGATCTTCAAACGGCTGATCAGGTCATGGTTACCTTACCATATACTTTCAATATCATTGAAGTAACACGGTACCAAATTTCGAATCGATAGGACATATGGAAGGTAGTCAGATCCCCTCATCAACTATTTAAGAACTGATGATCTTCAAACGGCTGACCAGCTCACGCTTGCCTTACCATGTTCTTTAAATATCGTTGAAGTAACACGGTACCAAATTTCGAATCGATCGGACATAAGGAAGTTAGTCAGATCCCCTCATCAACTAGAAAAGAGCTGATGATCTTCAAACGGCTGATCAGGTCATGGTTACCTTACCATATACTTTCAATGTCATTGAAGTAACACGGTACCAAATTTCGAATCGATAGGACATATGGAAGGTAGTCAGATCCCCTCATCAACTATTAAAGAACTGATGATCTTCAAACGGCTGACCAGCTCACGCTTGCCTTACCATGTTCTTTAAATATCGTTGAAGTAACACGGTACCAAATTTCGAATCGATCGGACATAAGGAAGTTAGTCAGATCCCCTCATCAACTAGAAAAGAGCTGATGATCTTCAAACGGCTGAACAGATTTTCATGAAACATGGCTAAGAACACTCGGGATAAAATTATCTATGACACAAAAAAAACAAAACGAAAATCGGTTCATCCGTTTGGGAGCTACGATACCACAGACAGATACACAGATACACAGATACACAGATACACAGACACGTTAAACTTATAACACCCCTCTTTTTGCGTCGGGGGTTAAAAAAACGAATACATTGTTTTTAAGGCCGGTGTAAAATGTCCAAGTTCTGTGCCGCTCATTCACCTAAACGGGACACCACTGCAAAGATTTGTACAATTTTAATATCTGGGGCATTATGGGACAGATGGCCTTTAGGACAATGGAGATGTAGCAAGGGAACGTCATGGGGCATTGGCGGTCAGTAGCAAATGTTTGTTCGGTGTAGTAAGGATGTTAAAATAACGCTGTTTCGAGCATACTGCCAGTCCTTCTACACCAGCAGTCTGTAGAACGATTGCACGCAGAAGTTGCTCAAAAATGGGTTTAGAATGATGTTGGGGCTACCTCGATTTTGCAGCACGTCGAGCATGTTTGTGCAGACGCGTGGCTTTCACGCCATCCTTCAAGAAAAGAGCGTACTGCCATATTAAAGGCCGGCAACGCACTTATGAATCCTCTGGTGTTGGGGGTGTCTATGGGCGGCGGTAATCGCTTACCATCAGGTGATCCGTCTGCTCGTTTGCCACCTCTGCCATAAAAATAAAAAAATCCTGCGCAAAGGGTCAGCCTCCTTGCTTAGGAGGCTGCGTGCTAGCCCCAACAGCATCCTCAAGGTGGTAGCGGAGAGATACGACTCTCCGCTGCTTTTCCACTTCTTGCGTGTACTAGTCTAGCAGATGCCTCATGCCTCCTGCAGATAGAGTACTTGTGGAGTGTGAAAGCCTCTCATGTTTTCTTTGTTTAGCCTGTTAAGAGCTAACATAAGTTTTTTAAGTAAAATATCCTTATTGGTATTCACCACATCAATCAGTCATACAAACACACAAAGTTTTTTAAAGTAAAACTTACAAGATGAGCTAAAAATGACGCAGTAAATAATGACTAATAATATAAAAAAAAGTGTTATTAAGTGTTTTCATTCATTCATTCATTCATTAAAAAAAAGAGCCAAATTACCTGGGACATTCCAGGCGTTCCTAACTGCTTATTAGCAGGCCGTGTGTTGAAATTCCTATACCTATCCTAAATTACTCCTTTGATAACCAATTCTGTCCGCCGGACGGTCAAACGGTTAGCATTAGATAGTAATGCGATGTAGGTGACTGATTGTGGTCGGTTTCAGACAAGATGAGTCTTGATTGGGTATGAATATGAATTAATTCTTAAGAACGCTTCAATTACCTGTGAACACGGGTAATATTATACTTTTACTCGTTTTTAATTTTTAGTTTAGGTAATATCACAAAAACCAAAACTATAAAAATAAAATACAAAATTATTAAAATTACGCTATTAAAGTTAAACCGTTCCATGAAAATTGTTTAAAAATAATTATTCATTTTCGGTTCACACTTTGATTCACAGAATGCCAGTTTTTAAACATTTGCTGCACAGATCTTCACCGATCACATTTTATAATTATATTTAAACTTTCTGCAAGACTACAAACCTACCTTTGATGTCTGTTACACTAAATTCTCAACCATACTCGTTTTGGTGTATGTTAATAGAGAGCCACTTGCTTCAGTCCATAGCTGTGGCTCCCTCGTATGCGATTTCCTGCGCTTTTACTAGCACTTAGGTAATCCGGATCTGAATTAGGGAAGGTTGAGATGGAAGGCATAAGCACTAGCGACTATTGAGACTATAATATAATAATTCCTTTCAGTACATTAAAGTTTCCAAACTCAGTTCTAGGAATTAACACGAATCTAATCGCAAGAACTGGTGTTGCAAATGCCCACAGGCGGTGGTAACCACTTTCCATCAGGTGGACGTCAGCGTTTTTGCCATCCTCTACAATGAAAAAAGCACGCACTTTTAAAACTATCAAAATATTAAGTTACAGCCTCTATCAAATGATTAGACATACATACACCCGAAAAATTTACCCTCATTCCAAGATAATCGGGTAAACTTAATCTATTGTCTCTGGCGCTTCTAACTGGGTCTACCACCAAACTGAATCAGATTTCGTCCGAACCCCGTATTCAAGACAGATCAGCTGCCAGCAGCACTCTGGACCGATCCCTGCTGGGATATCTGCAGCTGATGCCTCTGTTACTAACAGATGACCTTATGCAGGTGTAGAAGGGACCTGTGAAATTAGTGCATGTAACATGAGAAATATAGGGTGACAATTTTGTTTGCTGACGAGTGGCAAATGTCTACCATTTGCTGATCATTAAACTGGAAAATGTTAAAAGAAAAAAAAGTTTGTCAATTGACTGATCAAATGTTGACAATTAGTATGGAAAATAGAAAACCTCTTTTATTGCTGTGATTGGATACTTTGTGGAACGTTGTTCAGTTTATTTCGTAGATAACAGTGAAGTGTATACTTTTCGAACGTAATTTTTTTAGTCTGCCTATTATAAAGTACCTCCTACCTACCTCTTGTTTTGGAAAGTGTTTGCGAAAACAGAAAAAACGTCGTCAAGCCCAAAAGCTCGAGAGCTTACAAATAGTTCTGTTGTATGCGGTAAAGTTACTTTATTATACGAGTACATATAGCAGTGTAAAAATCGACATAAAATTCAAAAATCAAAAAAAGTGTGAAGTAATAAATATACACATAAACATTTTATATGTGTCTATTATAAGTTATTGTGTGTTGTAACTAATATCAAATTATTAGGTACCTACATAACTATTACTTGTCCAGTAATTATTAGAAACTACTACATGTGAATATTGCTATAAAATATAGCATAACCATATGATGCCAAAATACCATATGTACTATTAAATTACAATAACTTTAAGTCAACACAAATGTTACTATTTTCTTCTTAAGTAAATTAAAGTTTGTGTTATTTTTTTTTATTGAGACTTTAAAATTCAAAACTCAACTTAAAATTAACTGAAAACTCAACTTATTATTAAATCAAGCTTAATTTTTTTTTTAACTAAGATCAGCAATGGCTTTAGTGGTTTTTTTTTGTTTTTTCCGAATCTTGTTTCTCATAGAAATATATGCATACATATGCGTTCTGCCCTCGGCACAGTATAATGTATAAGATGTGGATGTCTGTAATTGGCCTTCTACTTTGTGTGTTAATTTTGTAAGTTTCATGTACTAAGGCTGTTGATGTCCCAATAAACCTAAAATAAAAAATAAAATAAAAATATGTATGTTTGTAAATAGTCAATTCATTATCATTGACATATGACAAAAAGATAGAAGACACGGACAGCCCTCGCTTCTCATCACACTGAACAATATCTGCTTTTACGAAATTACAGAAAGTGTTCATTATGTTCAAATATTCACTAATAAATTCCTTTTAATTCACTAGCACCTCTGCGTCTGTTACAGACGATTTACTGAAAAGTACAACGCTTTTGATGACTTATCACTATCGCGAAGCGGCCGTGGCTCAGTGCGGCTTGCGTGGTCGCGTCGATGACGCAAGTTAACTGACTAAAGACACGGTCGTAACCTGGATGCGTTTCACTATATGTTTTCTTTTCAAATAAAGTTATCTTATCTTATAAGTAGCGTTTAACTCTACCGTTTCCGTGCTTCGCATCGCAAGGCACGTTAAAGCGTTGGTGCCGGCCGCTGTCACTAGATGGCAGTCGTTAAGCCACGTCGGAGGCCTTATAGGCGGCTTAAAAACTTCTGACACTGGGGTTGGCCACTAGTCCTACAACCTCCACCAATCCGGGCTTGGCCCTCGTGTGTGGAGTATGCCCTAACCTACCTGACGTAAGGGAAGAGACCCGTGCCCCTGCAGAGGGGACTATATGGGTTGTTAAGATTAACATACATCGTTACCTATTTAAATCAGTGCAAACGGGTGAACCTTGAACATGCTCGTATATCCTATTTAAGACGCCTTGCATCACATTACATGCTGGTAATGCTAAATATCTACAATTTATTATACTAATGTACTGCGCGCGCCGTTAGAGGTGCTCTCACCATGTGGGACTTACGGCTTGATAGAATGATAAGCGGGAAATGAACCGATAAACCATTTTTCTGTGCTTGAATTATATGTTCTATTCTAAAAAAACAACAAAATATGAATTTTCTTTTATTTCTTCATTATTAAATAAGAAAAGTATCAGTTTTAGTTGTTCGGAAGGCTCTTAATTATTGTTTTAAATATGATAATTACGGGTTCTTGCAAGAAGTCGTAACGCATACAAATTTAAAAATCGGATTTCATTAAAATGAACTGGCTGATCTTAATGGAACCATATGTTACGCGTAAGAAAAACGCTAAATTCAAGCTAATTAATAAAATAGCTTTTTGAAATCCTTTAAAAAAGAAAATGCGTACCTATTTTAAAATTAAGATATATATTCAAGAAATATAAACAATAACGATTGCCTTCTATAATATAACAACCTATCGTCATAACAATCATCCATTATAATTCTAAAATTACTCCTTATTTATTCCACAAACTCTCCGGCAGTATGTCGCAATTAACAGCCTGTTTACCCGCGTTATCTAGCCGCAACACACGGCGCGGCGCGCGCAGTGTGACTGCCCCCTTATGGCGTAGTTCCCGGATACATTACAAATTACTGCCACAGGTTACTGTCTTCCTGAGTTAATGCCTTTAAGCTCACTAGCCGAGTTTCGGAGTTTCGAGATTTTGGGAGCAAGAAAGTCTTTATACTGTTGCTTTAAAAACAAAGAGCTGGTCTTTGAAAACAAAATTGATGGTTTGACATTGGTATTCGAATGGAAAATCTTACTAATATTTTAAATGCGAAAGTGAGTTTGTTTGTTTATTTGTATGCCCTTCTTCACTTAACAACATGCCCTTCTTTCACATCGCAACGGAGCATCGGATCGACATGATTATTTGCGAGAATGACAGAAAAATTACACGGGCTACATTTTATCCTATAAAACTATCCAATTCCCTAGAGAATCACACCGAGGACTCTAAAACTAATGCAACTTAATTAAGCAACCCTATTTATTGCTTTGTTTTGCAACTTTTCAAAAATTAACTCCCTTCAAAATTGTTTGTTTGCTTAGCCTAATCTGTATGGAGAATCAATATTTTTTGCGATTTTAAATCCTCTCTCCCAGATGAAGGAAAAAATCAATATATTAGTATATCAATATGGTGTTTAAAAAAAACGTTATCTCACTCTTCAAAATCTATCTTCTTCTTATCGTGTGGTACATTTAACCGTTTTCTATCCCCAAGGTATAGGCGGCGGTTGCCTAGTGTTGCTCTTAGCATCACCCGCGGTCACGTGTAGGGCATTTAGATTTACACCTACGGACGTGTGCAAAGCGACCATTATACACATCTAGAAGACAGATGTGCAGGTTTCCTTAGTTTCCTCGCGATGTTTTTCTTCACCGTTAAAACAGTCGGTATGCAAAATGCACGTAAAATCTATGATATTATGCAAAACACAGATAGGCGATAAAAAAATTACCGTTCGCTTCGGCAGTTGTGTACAAGCCTATAGGTATAGCCAAAGTACGTTTCATTTCACGCAGTTAAACGTAAACACGGCCGGCTGCAAAGCTGTTTTGATGTGTAATCATTTGTTTTGTAGTAGTTATCAGTTTAGTGACGCGTCTGTGAAGGGTCGGCTTTGGAGTTCGGGGTCCGAGGTTCGGGATTCGGGGTTCGGGGTTCGGGGCGAGAGTAATGGATGAGTTACGGCCTCTCCGTGTTCCCCTGATAGCGATAATGAGATTTTCTGATGGAAGCTTTTAATGAGTGAAATAAACCCCATGTCGTAAAGTGTTACAACGCCTTGCACAGAGCGAGTAAACGGTTTCTCTTGTTTTTACCCCTGTCCTGACGTAAAAGAGGGATGTTGTAATTTTGAAGCCTATGTGTGTATATGTCTGTCAATTCAACATACAAAGATATCGCAGCTCTCAAACAGCTGGACCGATTTGAATGTGTGTTTTTATTTTATTTTAATGAAAGCAGGTTCTTACGCTGTGGTTTTTCGCTATGTTTAAAGAAAAAAAGATCAATGGTTTTAGAGTTATCCAAAAATTCTTTTTGTACTAAAGAGTCTATACAGGATGTCGTCTCCCATATCGACTTATAATTCAAATTTAGGTACCGTTTTACTCACACAGTACCGAAGTCGATTCTCCAGTGGAATAGTTTTTTTTCTGTGAAATGGAGCCATCTGAAGCTCCTAGCGAGTGCGAGGATCCGAATAAAGCGATTCAAGTATCCATCCTATTATTTTGTCAGTTTGATTCACTGTAAACTTACTGTAACATAGTACATTTTTGAATGAAACAATAACTGTTATGTACCAATGCTGCTGATTTTCAGTGACGTTATTTTTGGGTGGATGCGTCGGGGTCGGAACGGAGGCGCTCCCTGTTATAAAATATCATATTATTTACACCCGGGAATTCATTTTTAAATATTAGGGAAGTTATTATCATCAGTTGAAAAAATTTACGGCTAGTTATTTAATTTTTTGGCGGTTGGAAAATTTGTGTGACTGTAAAACATGAACAGTAATAAAATCAAAATTGGTCGGTTACTTTATCCTATTATGGTCAGTACAAAAAATAATATGAGCAGTAAAATAATGAAATGAGCAGAAACAGTTGAGCGTTAAAATCCGAGCGCCAGTATAATTGAAAAGGGCAGAAAACTGCTATTGAAGTGGACAGGAATAAAATTATAAAGAATACCACTGTACCTATACAAAAAAAAAAAAAATTTCGGCGTTTCTTACTCCACATTACCAGTTACTGAAATAGATAGATACACGAAATTTCCAAAGAGTGAGTTGTACCTGTGTTAATACTATATAACTATAACTCCTATAATAACGAATAACGAATAAAAAGTTTAAAATTAAAGCGGGCCCCATACAATAAATGTTTGTCTTGCTCGATTTCAATAATAAATAGTCTTGTATGATGGTACGGAGCCTTACAATTGCGATTCCGACTTGAATATTGCTGGTTTTTTTACATTTAATATTGAAATATATAAGAGATTTTTAGAACTGCTTATAAAAATATTTCTTACCGACCAATTCCAATTTGTTTACTGCCCACACGTATCCGCTCATTCAGTTATTTTACTGCTCAATTCATCTATTAAGTTACCCATTCAAAGTTTTGTTAAACTCATTTTTATATAGGTAGTTTACTGCTCAGTTTTTACAGCCAAACTTGTTAATAAACATTCGTTTTGTAATTTTTAACTTACCAAAAGTACATTATACAACTGCGCCCCTTTAAATCAGTGCATTTACACTTTGAGGACGGTTGTCCCTATCTTGAATATTAAAATACTACACATTTTTAATTAAAATGTAATGGTGGTCCTTCACCTACACTAATGTGTCATCATAACAGCCAACAGGTCATTAGTCTTCGAGTGGGTAGCTACGTCTTCCGGTGCGTGGTCGCCACTCTAGAAATTTCTAATTGGAATCCATTTATAATGATTTCAGGGTGCGTCTCATATAAAAACAGGAGATACGTATATTTTTATTTCAGTAACGTTCAAATGCTGTAATTTATTATCATGAGATCTACCAAAAAATGATATAATTTTATCACGGAAGTTTTTGAAGTTTTTTCTTGTAAGTGGCAACACTTTGTTCAATTTTTAAAAATTTGATAAATTTTGTTGTTAGATAAAATGTTTCCTTTTTCGTTTCGTTGATTCGTCTTTTTTTTGTATGATGTGTGGTGTGTTTGAAAATTTTGGCTATGTTGTTGGACTAAAATCTTCGCTGTCTGACTTTTGGCTTCGCCACTACCGGGGTAGTATATGTAAATGGGCAGAAAAATGTAAATGGAAAGACTTGCGTAAATGCACGTGAAGCACGTGAAGTCTACAGTTGAAAACAGATCCGAGTGGAAAAAGTAGTCTCGGTCTTATGCACCTCTAGGTGTTACAGGCCCTAAAGAAGAAGATACGTAAATAGGAATATTAGTCGCCATCTCTTTGGTTTCGAGAACACAAAATTAAAAAGTAATCATTGTATCGAAGTTGTCATGGTGACAACGTGTCAGAAGTCACCCATGCGTGTTAAGGCGTATACCTACTACCATCGAGAAATGTAATGAAACATAGTGCTGAGTCATGAACTCTAAACTTTTTTCGGTATCATCGTCATATATCACGATCCGACGCACGCAGCTTTAGCTGTCATCATATTTTTAACAAGAAGCTACTAAGCTACTAGCAAAGCTTTTTGTATCTTTTTAGTATCGTTTCTAGTTTGGCGTAATAAACTTTCTTCTTTTTAAAAAAAACAAATGTTAGGTATAGTTTCTTCCCATACAAATTTATGAAACAATAGCTTCCTACTTAGATTCCTGAATTAGATGACTACTCCAGCTACTTAGATTTTCGATATCTGCTTTTTAGCAAGTATTCTTACAGATTTAAAAGTCTGGCTGTCATCAAGTAAACGATGCGTTAATTTTCCAATATCACAATAACTTGCCATAAAAGATGATATCAAAAAAACACCAATTATAGACTTTACAAAAATTGCAATTAAAAAACTGGGTTTAAAGCAGTCTTTAACTTGAATGGCGGAACGCTTCAGCAGTTTCCAATACGGTTTTTAAAGCTGCGTTTAATTAAAACATTTTTGTTGATGAAGCTGAATTTTTTGGAAGTACTTGTATTCGCCTCCCGAGATCGCGTCGTAAAGTTTTAGCTGTAATTTAATGAATTCTTCTTCCTTGTTTGTTGAACGGTACATTTTGAGCTCAGGAGTAATTCGTAGAAATAGCTGAGTAGGTACGTAATTTGGTATGCTAAAAAAAATCAATGCTTTTTTTAAATTTTTTTTCTGATAGTTTTGAGATTTTTTAAGACTGTGGATATTTTTAAATACATTTTTTTATATTCAAGCCGTGATGACGTCACATGTTCATAAACTATGAAACGAACAGTCCAAATGTCTGACGATGAAATGAACAGGCCTTAATCTCGACTAACGCCCGTTCCAGAAAAAGGCAAAATATACCTGAGATAGTCTGTCCCTTTTACACTTAAAAGATTTATAATAGTTTGTCCGGCTGTCAGGTTAAAAATATACTCTCATGAAATTGTTCCAGAACGCTCTCTAAAACGTCACCTGTCCAGTCAATTGTCATCTCATTTGTTTATAATAAGACTTTTTGGCGGGAACTCGCGGCAAGAGTTTGTCATTTTTGTTTTATTATCCGAAAAAATAGATATCGTGGTTTTTAATGCATAATATTGATAGTGTATTGTTCAATAAAGTGCCATTTAAGTGTCTAATATGTAGGATAATGAAATAAAAGTGTGTAGACTGTGTTTCGAGTGCTCTCAAGAAGTCCATGAAATCTTCATCAAAAGTGCTATCATTTTGTTGAAGAATAGAGAATAAGTTAAAGACGACAGAAATTGATAAATGAGAACTCAAATGAAATATGTAGAAAAATATTTAGAGAAGAGCAAACTACGTAAGAATAGGCTGTATGGCCAGAGAAGCCTTTGCCTTTTCCTTGCAAAAGCAGGAAAGAACCAAACAAAAAAAAAAAAAAATTGTTTATAATAAGGCCCGTTCCAGAACAAGGCGAAATATACCTGAGATAGTCTGTCCCTTTTACACTTGAAATATTTATAATAGTTTATCCTGCTGTCAGGGTAAAAAAATACTCTTATGAAAGTGTTCTGGAACGCATTCTTAAACGTTAACTGTCAGGTCAATTGTCATTTCGTTTGTTTATAAACAACTCAAGGTAACACCAAAAAGTGAATTGTATTCAATTGAATTGAATTCTTTATTTAATAACAATAGTTACAGTTCAATACAAAGAAAAAGGTAGCGTAGTACACAAATCGTACATAATATTATATAAAATAAAATAAAAACCTAATTACAAGGTATTTCGAAAAACTCTTCGTAGCTGTAGAACAAATGATCTAACAGCCAGTCTTTCAATTTATTTTTAAAAATCACAGTGGAAGCTGCACTTTTAACATATGTGTGAGCATGTGACGTCACAGGGATACAAATGAAGGTTATTGTCTTTTTTCGATTTTTATACTCAATCTTTTACTTTTTCGAGTGGGAAATAAAAAAACATGGCTTTAAATCAAAATATCTCGAAATGGTTTTTTTATTTTCATACCTTACAAAAAATTTAGCATACCCAATTAGTAATATCAAATAATCTTTAACATCTCTATCTCCATTTTAATTCACAATTACTTATTAGCTAGTTAACGTAACGTAATTAAGAATTAATTAATGTAATTAAGAAATAATTTGAGTGTTAAACATATAATAAAATACCTTTGAAACCTAGGGAATGACTGAAGTTATCTGGCAGATAGCTAGGGATCCTTTACAAAAGAATGAGTTTAAAGTGTAGGATCGTTGTGATGATTGCTCTTCGGCGAAAAGGGAGGTACCTCCGCCAGGCGAGGTGGTATGCCTGAGGACCGGCCGTGGTCCAACTACATGGTGAACAATATCCACTTCGCCACTACATTTTGCCACGTTAACATTTTTCTCTCTGGTCCCTACTGAAGTCCACGCAGACAAACTCGCGGGTGGAAGCTAGTTTACTATTCAAGAGAAGCCTCAATTGACGGATCCTACACTTTCTTGTTACTCCTCCCATGCTGTCAGCTGATCGGTTGTATGAAAATACATTTTTTGGAGATTTCAGCAATGTTTTGGAACAAAAATAAATAATAATAATATTAATAAAAGACTGAATTGGATGCCCTGGATCGGAAGGTCCGCACTACTATGACACTCCACAGAATGCATCATCCGAGGTCGTCAGTGATGAGGCTGTATATTCCGCGGAAGAATGGCGGTCGTGGCCTTCTATGTGCAAAACAAATGCACAACCGTGAAATATGCAGCCTCCGAAGCTATTTCCTGGCGAAAGTCGACAGTGATTTGCATAGAGTTGTCATAGTATGTGATAAAGGACTAACCCCTTTATCCATGGCCCAAGAGAACTGGCAAGCGCCGGCTGTACTTAGCACTGTTGAGCGAGAAACCATTTGGAAAGAGAAAGAGCTGCACGGAAGGTTCTTTAAGGCTTTCTACAAGTCCTTCGTAGATCAGAAGGCTTCCGTGCACTGGTTGCGCTTCGGAGACCTCTTTGCGGAGACCGAGGGTTTTGTCTGTGCAATACAGGATCAGGTTATAAAGACGAACAACTACAGGAGGTTCATAATGAAAGACGGTACCTTGGACGTATGTCGGTTGTGCCGTGAGCCAGGTGAAACCCTGCGCCATATAACCTCCGGTTGTTCGATTCTTTGTAACACTGAGTATTTGCACAGACATAACCAAGCAGCCAGGATCCTGCATCAAGAGATCGCTCTAAAGTATGGCTTCATAGCTCGGCGGTTGCCATATTACAAGTATACGCCGGAGTCGGTTCTCGAAAACGACCGCGCCAAGCTCTACTGGGACCGAGACATCATCACGGATAGGTCTGTTGATCATAACAGACCTGATATCGTGTTGATGGATCGGGCGCAGTCAAGGGTGTTTTTGGTGGATATCACTATTCCACACGACGAAAACCTCGTGCAAGCCGATGCCGACAAGAGGTTACGGTACCTTAACCTGGCGCACGAGGTTACGGATGTGTGGCAAGTGCAATCCACTGAAATCATTCCTGTAGTACTGTCCGTTAATGGTTTGATCCCCACTGACCTGGATCGTAACCTTAGGCGGTTGGGACTTCGAGGCAGACCGATAATAGCGGCTATGCAAAAGGCAGTCCTCCTCGACAATGCCCGGATTGTCCGACGCTTTCTCTCCTCGTCGCACTGACCTCCAGCCGACTGTGCTTCTGCTGGAGTAGCTCCTGCCACTTCGCCGAGCGCGAAGTGGTCAGAGTAGCCCAAATTCATATTTCAAAATAATAATAATAATTTGGTTCACGATTAGAAGCGAACCATAAACAAGGAGCCATAAAGAAATAAATGGTGCCAGCTGTTATCATTAGATAGCAGTCGTTAAGCCATATCGTAGGCCTTATAGATGGCTTGTTGGCCACTAGCCCCACAACCTCCACCAATCCGGACTTGGCCCCCGTGTGTGGAGTATGGCCTTACCTTCCCGAGGTTAGGGAAGAGACCCGTGCCCCTGCAGTGGGGACGATATGTGTCGTTAACGAACATAGATACGTACGCTCGCAACACAACCAAAAACAACTTACAGCGAAACTCAAGAGAGTACTGAACCTTTGACTCGCGGCACACTCTGACTTAGCCGGTTTTTATGCATCCTCCTTTTAATTAGTGTAAAACAATGGACGCTTTGTCGGCTTCTCCCCTTTGAAGTAAAAGGGCCTGCGGGCTCAGCGGCTTATAGGCGAGAACATGTGTTTGTTTTCCTTGGTTTGTACCTACGGAAATGATATTTATTTGTACACGTGGATGCGTAACATTAATAATGTTATAAGCATTGATGTGTTCCGGTATAGACATAAGATAGTCAGTTCCCCGTTGCGTCACGGAAACTTGGTTAACTCGCTTCACTTACTATCAGGTGAGATACCAATAATAAAATAATAGGGTTTCTTATTAATTATGGATTAAAAAATAGTGCAATATCTCAGAGTAAATAAAGTAAACTGGGTGAAATTTAAATCCTGGATCAATTTTTAGGCTGGAGCATAACAGTATGGTTTTGGTATTTTTCCTTGGTGTGTTGATTTATTATAATAATAATA
The DNA here is from genome assembly GCA_958295455.1 of Coleophora deauratella. Lineage (NCBI taxonomy): Eukaryota > Metazoa > Arthropoda > Insecta > Lepidoptera > Coleophoridae > Coleophora > Coleophora deauratella. The sequence continues at coordinate 16,585,519 of OY282402.1, forward strand.
ATGGTTATAAAAAGTAAAAACTATAAAATAATTACTCAAAATGTGATAAGTTGCTAACTCGTCACGAAATCCTAACTCAGTCATTGATTAGCTGAATAATTTGAACATGTTTAGAGTATTTGATTTGATTTGATGTTTAATTTTTTTTATATCTTACGAAGTGACATACTTAAAAACCTTTATCTTAGTAACGTGCGTGATATGGTAACTGACGGATAGATATAGGAGTATATCTATAGGGAAGGTTATATTTTATAACAAAATTATGGTTCTACATGTCACAGCGTTTGATATAATATAATAATAATAATATATTATCCTTCCTTGTCTTCTAGATTTAATTGGTTAACGTGTAGTAGTCCTCGTCTACGTTTGACCCACTCGCACGTAGTTTAGCGCCATAAGAGAAAAAGAGACAGCTAGGTACTCTCCCACCTCGGCGCCATTGCATGGTCCAAGCCTCATTCGTTTTCGTGCGCGCACGGCTACCGCACGTAGTAAAAAATATTTCTCAAAAGTTCGTTAATTATTTGAATTTAACAAGTGTGAAAAAATGTGCTTAGAAGAAAATAAATCCTTACGTTACTTTTAGATAAGGAGATTATGTGGATAGGAAATACGAAAATCATTTAAAAAAAAAAAAACAAGTATGGGAGAATATCAAATAATTTTATTTTGCTTCGAGTCAACGCGAGACGTTGACCAATAGCTATTTTTGCTTCGAGTCAATGCGGGACATTGACCAATAGCCAGTTTTGCTTCGAGTCAATGCGAGACATTGACCAATAGCCAGTTTTGCTTCGAGTCAATGCGAGACATTGACCAATAGCTACTTTTATTAGAGTTAATGCGAGACATTAACCACACTATAATATTCCTGTTTCGTATGAACTGGAATCACCAGCTTTCTAATGCTTATGCGGCTGCTCCATCAACCCTCGCTCGCCGCCACAGGTGAAGCGTTCGTGGCTCATATCACTGCACTGCCACCACAGCCACCGCCGCTTATGCAGCTGACAACGATGCTGAAAAATCGACAACGACGATGGACGGATTGCCTCCCGAAACCTCCCCGACGGCGCTGCTGTAACCGCCGTCCGCCAAAACCGCTGCCGGCGCCGCCACCAAAACTGCCGCCGCCTACAGGTGATATGTACCATAAGCACCATCACGTCTATTTAATCTTCCGGCACATATCCACCGCCATCGTGCGTTTATACTGATGCCTACTATCCGCAGTTGAGATTCCTTCTAGTGTTTCCAAACGCGTGTGTTATTATTTCAAAACCAACCTCGAGAAGGACGGTCTATTTAAAAAATAAAAAATAAAATCTCGAGTTTGTCATCCGACAATAACTCCAGAAATTGAGGCGATGCTGAACTATTAATCTAAGATGGAGCCAAAAATAGGGATATTATAGCTTTTTTTCTTAACCATAACCTTACGATTATGTCCAATACCTACCGCTAACCTGATTTATTGAAACAACAGACATCCTGTCATTTCAGTTTATATAACTGATTTAATTAATGAATGATGAAACACCCGACCGATTTCGGTCATGAGTCATGGCGACCACTTCGACTCCTAGTAGACTTGTTGACTGTGGGGCGCCCGAAAATAGCTAATATAGCCAATCTTCGCGGCAAACCCCCGTGCACAGTGCAGTTTAATTAAGTAATATACCAGCCTTTTATTTATTTCTTCATCATATTATAAAATACTTATCTGCGAGTAATAGTGTTCTGTGATACTTATACACTGGAATCGAATGGGAGACATTTATTCGTTGTTGTGTTCGGTGGTTTTGTGAAGATGTCAAAGGGCATATACAAAAAGTTAAAAGAATTGAGTTGCATCGGATAGCGAGCAGGGAGATACGTATGTATGTATGTGCTACTGCCGCTCAGCCAGCCCAAACGCAACCCGTCGCGTCGCCGCCGCGCCGACGACGCGCTGCCGCCCCCGCGCTGGCGCGCTGACCGATCGCTGCGAAGCGCGCCCTCCGCAGCTCAGCCGCATTTTAAGGTAGCGGGTAGATGGAAATATTTTATGGATGCATTAAAAAGGTATTGTTTGGTATAACTAGACCATTTACACAAAATATTGAGATAAAGACTCTCATTACCCCAGATGATTTTTTTGGCCCTGGAAGTCGTGGCCAAAATATGGTATATTTTTGATCAAAATTGTAAAAGTTAACGCAGCAACCCTATGAAAAGCTCTTTGCTTCGAGTATTATTTTTATAATCCATAAAAGTGAAGACAAGTTTAATTTATACTGGATTTAAAATGTTAATCAAATTTTGAATATTGATAATTTGAAATCTATTTTATCGTACCTATACATAGTTGCCCAGGGCAGTTACATGGTAAAAGCAATAAATAAAATAGGCCGATATCCTCGTGCTCATGCACGATTTTATCTTACTTAAACACTTTTTTCTATATAAGTACTTGTGTTTTACCTTTCAGTCTGTGCTCAACTTTTATAGGACTATAGTCCTATGAACACTATAGTGTTCATTAACTTTATGAACAGATTCAGGAGTTTTTTCAATCTGTTTTTACTATATTATTCTATGTTATTCTTCTTTTCGGTCGATAACAAACCTAAATAGTCTCGGCCCAAAATTCAGCCACGCGAATTGCACTGTCCGTGGCACTCATTAGATCTGCCTGCCTGCAGTTATCTGGGCATGCAGGGCACGACGTCAAATACTCCATTGTTTGGGGAACTACGCCACACTTAAACTCCACGCCAACACAAAACTTGGAACCATCTGAGGATGTTATCACCATTATATTATTATCTTATTGAGAGGTGTTAAACTTAACACCAAATATATTTTAAATCAACGAATTAAATTGTATGTACAATATTGTACACATTAATTCTTTAAATAATTAATTGATAGAAACCAGTTCGGTATACGATTCAAAACCCTTTCGATTTACAGTTACCATAACTGACAAGTAATCGTTAATAATTATAATAAGAAAAATAAAAGTATTTTATAAAATAAGGTTTTTTGTACCTTATACTTAAAATTGTCTTTTTTGTACCTAGCTTCTGCTACTTACACGAAACTTGCAATGACAGCGTTTCGGGAAGTATTAATTATAATAAATACATATACCTACGTTATTTTTTCTTATGAAGCTATGTCTTCAGTCTAGATGACAATGATTCATAGGTGTGCCTGTTTTTAAGTTTAATGCAGGTTAAGTCTTAATAAAGCTGCCGCAATCACCAGATAAGAATAAACAACAATGTTTGATGGGTGAAATCTGTGAATTCTTAGATGGTGGATAATCAAAATTTTGACTTTGCATAATCAAAATTTTTGTTGATGCCTCCACAGCACACTGGAGATGTCCTTGTGAGGATGGTGAAAATTATCTATTGGCATTGTTTAAGATCGCCTATAATCAAAATATACATTAAAAAGATTTATATATGTTGAATGAATTAAAAATGAAAAATGTGAACATCAGCGAATTTTGCAAAAACAAAATTATTATAAGTCATAGCTTACGTGAAACTTCTGGTATATTTTGAACTAAATTATTTACAATTGAAAGTTTATTAACCGCGATATACTTTCGTGGCTATATAAAATTACAGCAATTTTTTTCTCTATAAACCAAACAGGTAGTTTTTTTTAAGTAAACACACAACAAAAGAACGAGAAATTAAAATGTTAAAAAGTTGTGACAATAGAATACTATTGCTGGTATTGACAATAGAATACATATAAAACTTGCTGAAATTACCGTTATCGATACAGTTTAGATAAATATACTAAACATGTTTTCTACTTCATTCCAAAACTTATTAAATAAGCTTATCCAGCCTAAAATAATAATTTTAACTTAAAGAATAAATACAAAATGTAATAAGTACATTTTTACATCTTTGTAATGTTTTCCGTTTATTTGTGTAACTATCTTCAACGGTTCCCACTTTTTCCAATTATTATGAACTTCATATTATTATTTCGAAATTATGACTTATTATGTAATAAGTCTTAAAAAAAATGCTGCTCAAGCTACTACCGTTTTCATATCTGACGTAGGGTCAGTTATGAAATCAGAATTTATCTATATTTTATTTCTTATAAGTGAACCTGAAACTTATATTTTCAAATATTGTCTCAAATATTTACTTATTCATTCGTATAAGGAACGAACAAATGCATATCGTCAGTGCTGGATATAAAATTCCTATCACTGGTCGATAATACCAAGTTTCGATTCACGTCTAGCTTTAAACAGTGGGGGAATATTATCGATCAGGAGTATAGATTCGTTGGTTTGTTCACGGCTCATCCCCATTGCGGGTATACCTATAGTTATTTGGGTCTATTTTGTGATACATTTTTTGTCAAATTACCTAAAAATGAATTTCAGATGTTCAACGTGAATTATTCAAGCAGTACATGAAAGATGTACAGGTTAAAACCATATTTGTTAAAATACGATAGGTACATAGTGTAATTAAGGTTCCAAACTAGGATTCCCTGTATCTTGGGAACCAGAGACTGATATAATTACATACACATATACTTTTAAAATACATAAATATATAGATATAATACACCCAGACTCAGAGCAAACAATTCTGCTCATCACAGAAATGTTTGCCCTGTGTGGGGATCGAACCCACGACTCTCGGATCAGAGGTCAGGATCGCTAACCACTTAGCCACCGAGTCATTCAATACACACTACAGCCGATATACACAAATGCATTGCACATAATATTCTCATTATTAATAAGATGTAATATAAATATAATACATTAACGTCGATAAAAGTACGTTTTCACTCGTGAAAATGAACAACTTTTGTTCTACATCTATAAATCTCTCCCTTATAGTGTGGCACAACTTAACCGTCCTATCCACAAGGTATAGGCGTCGGTTGCCTGGTGTTGCACTTATCATCACCCGCGGTCACGTGTAGGGTATTTAGATTTACACCTACGAACGTGTGCAACGCGACCATCATACACAACTAGAAATCAGATGTGCAGGTTTCCTCACGATGTTTTCCTTCACCGTTAAAGCAGTCGGTATGAAAATGCACGTAATTTTCGAAAAACGCATTGGTGCACTGACCAGGATTTGAACCCGAGACCTATGGAGGACGGAGTCACTAACCGCAGAGCCACCGACACTCTTATCTTATCTATAAATAACTTTACCAAATAAGTGACACCTGAATTCGTCAACTGGCTGACCGATTTATATAAAAAGTATTTTTTTGCGGTAGGAGCTCTTCAGTTAACTAATTTAATTACTCATCTGATTGCAAGCCGAATTTAGAGTTGCACATCTTTCTGGACTTGGCCCCCTTGTGCGGAGTGTGGCCTAACCTTCCCGTGGTATGAGAAGGGGCCCGTGCCCCTGCAGTGGGGACGATATGGGTTGTTAATGAACAGTATCGTTTAGAAACATTACTATCTTTTCAGCCTCTTCTTATTGTGTGGCACATTTAACTGTCCTATTCACAAGGTATAGACAGGGGTTGCCCGGTGTTGCACTTAGCATCACCCACGGTCACGTGTAGGGGATTTAGATTTACACCTACACGTGTGCAATGCGACCATCATACACATCTAGAAATCAGATGGCAGGTTTCCTCACGATGTTTTCCTTCACCGTTAAAGCTGATCTTTTCAGCTGATCGATTTGTTCTCTTTCCAAAATCCAAACCGTAATGATAAAAGGCCAGGCAAGAATAATATTTTTGGGTAAAAATAATGCGACATTTTTATGTAGTGTCCGGGCGTGCTCGCGCTTTCGAAAATTAAATGTTTTTCAAGCGAGGCGGTACGTGAATAAAAGTCAACCAAATTACAGTTTTTAAATTTTCCAGATACTTATCGCTGCGGTGATTCAACCAGTTTATTCAGTAACACAATATGTTTATTCACTTCCCGTGTTGTGGAAGCGACGGGCGACGCATCGTTTTTATGTAAATTCACAACGCCACAGTTCGCCGTTTTGAGGTTGTCCGGTTTCGATAACGCAAAGGGAAGGTAACTTTCTTTGAGAATGGTTTCAGGTAAGTGTTTCTTTTAGTTTGCATCAGTTTGTTAGGGTTTCGTTTAGTTTGCATTGCGATTGATCTCGGCCGAGGTATTCAAAAAGGTAGAGTATGAAAAAGAAAAGATATATTTATTAAAAGGGTGTATTGGACATCAAAAACTGATTCGTAATATTTGTTTTCTTTTAAATACAGAAGCAATTTCAAATTTAATGAAAATGCCAGTACAGCAAGGATATTTTTTGAAGTGAGATTTATTATATGGTCTTACATTATGTTATTTAGTTAAAGTGGTATTGTTTTAAAACCTTTGTTGCCTACCGTTGCTTTCACGAGCATAGAGTAATCTAGAAATACTCTTTAATGAATTTCAAGTTTCTGTCCATAATGTATTCAATATTTACGTTTCGCCGAAATGAGGATTGATCATTCTCTTAAATGTTTACTCTAATTACCCTATTTTTGGAGTGGAGCTTACCTTAATTGCCAAAATTAAAACACATTACGTAGGCAAAGTTCACGCCTACGTATAGAACTAGCAATTATTCAACATGCGGCGCGAACTTTATCGAAGTGATCCTCGAAAGTTCGTTACGTCGGTCGACGAGTTGCTAATTGCCCCAGAGCGGGCTTGGCGCTAGGGTCAGACCACACTTATCTTTGTACTAGTTACCGCCCGCGAGTTCGTCTGCGTGGACTTCAGAATTGGGTCCAGAGATAAATAAAATGTTAAGGCAGCGCCATTTAGTGATAAAGTGACAATTTCAGTTTTTAGCCATGCCTCCGGGAACCTTCGAGTTTTTCGAGAAACATAAAAAGTATCCTACGTGTAAGCCGAGTTCTTTATCTATCTACCTACCTTTCATCCAAATCTGTTCAGTAGTTTCGGCGTGAAAGTGGAACAAACAAATAAATAGTACATACTTCCGCATTTATAATATTAGTGACATGTATGTCGTGACCAGATCATAGAATTAGCCAGATGACTAGCCAATTCCGACTAGCTCCGAAAAACTCTAGGTTAGGTAAGGTACTGGTGTTACCGTACCGTATAAAGAAGCCCCACGAAGCGGGGCTCCGTTGACACCGTCTTTTCGGAGCTCCTCGACGATATGGATAGTCATTTCATGAACTGGCCAGTTTCTAATCTGGCCACGACATACGTACAAATCTCTTAAAAGGTCACTTTACTCGTGTAACTGAACAACTTTTGTCCTAAAATCAAATCACAATTGTGAGCCACTTTACACAACATTGACACATCACAAAATTGACCAAATGTGCTGAAATCTGTATTTATACCAAATTTATGGCAATAAATGAATTGAGTTTGAGTTTACCAGTTACCCCGTAAACAAACACCATAATATTAACAGTACACCCAACACCCCAAAAGCCATTATAGAATAAAATGATTTTTTAGACCCAAAACAAAACACATACATACATTATCACAAAAAGTAAACTTAAAATAAATAAAATAAAATAATTCATGTAGTGCCGTCCTCAGGAACCGGTACTTGTAATAGAAATCGATCATTCACTCACTCTCACAAACTGATTTATTAGGTAGAATTGCTTATTCATAATACATAATTATTGTAAAGTATTTAAAAAGAACCCTTTACTAGATGTAACGTAAATGTAGCAATGCTTTAACGTGAGGGGAATCTACTCATCATACAAAAAAATGCAACAAAATTCGCGTAAATGGCTAAATCGGTTTTATTAAAGTACACCGCATGGAATGTATGAAAAAAAACATCGGTGAATTTTAATAAAAAATATATATGTTACGTGTGTTTTGATGGGCACATAAAAGTACTCGTAGGGCAAAACAATCCTATGATTAGATTTTGAGAAAAAAAATATTTTGTGAAAAATCATCTAGGTATTTTGTACCATACTAGAATGTATGGAAAAAAAATTAAAGTGATCTGTTGTGAACGAAAAAATATATGTTTTATTTATCAGTTTATTGATCAAGTTCTCCAAAGGAACTAATCGAAAAAAGTGTTCGGTTCGGAAGTTACAGCATTTTTGTAAATTAATTTTTTCATACAAAATACCCAACTGATTTTTACGGAAATGAATCAGTGAACTTATAACGAAAATAATATATGTTACGTGTTTTGATGAACATTTATAAATCCCCGAAGAACAATACAATCCTATGATTAATTTTTGAGAAAAAAAATATTTTGTGAAAAAATCGTCTGGGTATTCGTTCCATACTAAAATGTATGGAGGAAAAATTTAAGTGTGTAGTTTTTTTATTTATTTAAAAGCAAACCCGTAGAATACGAAGTGGATCAGTTTTGCGTGTCGAACGAAACCCACCTTTTGTTACTGATACTCTATTACAGTGGTTTTCAACTTGTGGGTCGCGACCCCCCGGGGGTCTTATTAAAAAAGGTTGAAAAACACTGCTCTATTGCATCACATATTATACAGTTGCCGACTATTGCTTTTTTGATACTCTACCCTTTTTCATCTGACTCTAAAATCAGAATAAACATTCAAACTAACTAGAGAAGTTGTTATAATATTTGTATGGTGTGCATTAAAGAAAGCACTGCTATGCGGTTAAGTGAGGTTTGGCCCTCACGCTCCATATCATTGGCAGTTAATTTTTATTTCGCAGCCAGCCTTGATGCGGCCCTGGGGCAGGGTGTGTAATCACCATCTAAAAAGCCAATTACATTTCCAGCCTTGAGCTTTAATGTGAAATTGAAGTTCATGAAAAGGTTTATAATTTTTCGTTTTAAGTGACACTTTAGTTTTTATCTTAATTGACTAAACTATAAAGTACACATAAACTAAACTACATCATCACTTACCATCAGATGAGATGATGCCGAGGGCTCGCCAATTGAGGGCAAAAATAGAAATATAATCTATATCTTTCATTAAAATTTCACAATCAACTTTTATTGGACACATTTTTAGGGTTTCGTAGTCAACAAGGAACCCTTATAGTTTCGCCATGTCCGTCTGTCTGTCCGCGGCTTAGCTCAGAGACTATTAGTGCCTACTAGAGAGCTGTAATTTGGCACGGATATCCATATTAATCATGCCGACAAAGTTATAAAAAAGCAGACGACAGTTTCCAGTTTTATAATGACGTTAACCAATTCTGCTTATTTTATGGACTGTAAATGATTTCCTGCGTTTCATAAGCGGATAAAGGGGATTTTCTAGTTTGGGGCCAGATGACCATGTGTGATTGTCCCAGATTATTATAGTTTTTCGTAAGAAATTAATATAAAAATATTCATGCAATACAGACGATTCATGAAACTTCCATTTCACCTACAATTATCATATAGACCGGAAAAATTCGCCCCAGTCAAACAACAAAGGCCTAATTTTTTTCATGCTCATTTTGAAACAATAGGTTATTTTTCGTACCGACTTTTATTCGTACAGTTGGATCCAAATTGAGCGCGAAATATCTCCGCATAAAAGAGGGACAATAATATTCGGTTTTTAACCTTTACGTTTTTTGCGTCCTAACATTTTGATAACGAAAAAACGGGGAGAATCATTATTATTATTGCTTCCTTTTCTATGTATTTTGCTTTATATTTTCCTGTATTTTGTTATGCAGTAAAATGTTTTCTTTCACTACTTTGTACTATATTATGTTTTCCGGCTCCTGTGTTAGCTTCAAGTGAGTTTTTTAGGTGATTTCCTTTCATGGAATGGTATTGCTGCTATACAAATCTTTTCATTTTATCATAGAAATAGATGAAACTAAAGAACCGTTTACCTAAGGAAATGTAGTCTACCAGAGTTCAATCTAATAGCCATAATAAATGATTCCTACTCCCTTTTTACCCTAAAAAGAGTAGCCTAGCGCTTTTTTGTATGTTTCTTATTAAAGTTTCAGTCGCTTTTATAGGCGTAACAGTACTATTTAAACTACCGCTTATGCTTTAAATAAATCATATAATTATTTGTTTTTACTTATTTGCGAACTGTAGAATCAGTTTCAATTTGATTATTAATTCCCCTCCGAATTCGCTTACTCTCTCGCCTATTCGTTTCGTGTCATATTAAACCATCATCTCTGTCGAAGGCACAATTGAATCTCAGTGTTGTTTACATTTAAGTTTACTTTTCAATTACTATTACTTACTGAACAAATGTTTTATTTTAGAGAGTACGTGTTGTGTGATTACATTATGTGAATATAGAAATGTTATGTATAGGGCGTCACACCGAAATTTAACCATAATCGATTTTCTCGATACAATAGTAAAATTGTAAAACGTGAATCATGCAACCTGACGACAGAGATGCGGCTCTCTCCTGAGACGAGGAACAAGTCAGAAGCCAGTATCGCTAGTATTTTGCACGATAACATGAGGTTCGAGAGGATGAAGGCTTTCTATGTTTCTAACACCAGGTTGTTCCGGCCCGACAGTGCTGATGCCAGACTACATATAAAGGGCGTCTGACACACGAGCGCTATACTGTGCTATTTTATCTGCCACACTCATGAACGGGGATGGCGAGTCAAATGAGGTGACCGTGAAGTTAGAAGCCTCATTCTATAATTTAGATATTCTAATTATGCCAATCGTAAGCGTAACGTTACGCTAGCAGCCTCTGTAAAAACTCCATTTTCTCTGAAACTATAATAGCACATGTTTTTCCTTTGGGCACTATTTCGCAGTATTTATTGGTATAATCAGAATATCTAAATTCAAGCATGAGGCTTGTAGCTTCACGGTCACCCCACTCGACTCGCCATCCGTCTATGAGTGTAGCGGATAAAATAGCACAGTATAGCGCCCGTGTGTAACGCCCTAAACTATCAGTATATCATACACGACAGAATCGCTAACGGTGAGGTAATTGAACGCGACAGAACGTGATTAAAAAAGGTATGTCATGTTTATATTAAGAATAATTTCAATTTTGTTTGCAATATTGATAAGCTCAGCGCTATTGGGTCTACTGGTGAGCGGACCAGACACTATCAGTAATAATGACAGTATTTTTACATCAGTATATTGACATCGTCCATCGTTTAGTATGCGTCAGACCATCATTCCAACCACTGCACTGTCAGTATAATGTCAGTATATTGTCATTACTTGAAAATACTGTCATTATTACTGATAGTGTCTGGTCCGCAGTGAGAGGACATTTTCTAAGCCCACTCGGCCAGCTACCGCTATCTTATCTTGCCACCAGACACCAGTGTCAATAAAAAATATGTGTTCTAGAATGGCGATGAAGACAGCTACAATATTTTACTAAGAAATATCTGTAGGCTAGCTTTTACGTATTTTCGGTTACATCATCACTTACCATCAAGTGAGACGATGTCAAAGGTACATCGAATCGTGGAATCGAAAAACACCTATTCTCTCTTTAGACATTACATGGGACGAGGTCATCCAAAACCCTAGAACCTGGCAACGAAAAACGGCCATTCTCTGCGATAATATTATTAAGAATTCGCTGTCCTCGCTAACATGACGGTGTCCAAACAAAGCTCGTCTAATTTAATCTCCTCTGCGGCGGATAAAGCGCAAATTAGCTCTACCTTTGTCCCAAATGTCCTTCAGATAATGCCCACCTTTATGCTGAGATGATTTATAACTTCCGAACGTTCCGTTATGGGTTTTAAAAAAGATAGGAAAAGATTTTAGTGCATTGCGGTGGTTGAAGTTAGGGGACAATGAGTGTAAGGTATATTAGCACACTAGATAGGTTTCCACGTTTCTGGTGCGCCAAGGCAACGCAGTGAACCGTCTTAAAAAAGTGTACAGACTATTAGAATGATTGATTGACAGACCTCGCACAATAAAAATCACTGGTGAATATTTTAAAAACTGAATCCTAAACGGGTACAAACAGGGTGTTCACATGTTTGTGACATACAAGAATCAACGGACTGCCGCTTGCATCTGGAAAGGCTAAAAATGGCTAAAATAAAACTTATCCTAAAAAAGGCGGAAAATCAAGCGATGTCAGCCAATATCGACCTATAGCTTTGCTACCGGCCTTGTCTAAGATATTTAAGAGAATAATAGTAAATCGAATAAATAAGTTTTTGGAAAAATACTCTCTGTTAGACACAAATCAGTACGGCTTCCGAAAAAACCGCTCGACTACACTAGCAGTCTATACATATATACAAGAAATCCTAAATAATATGAGAGATAAACATCACTCCATCGGGCTCCTGCTTGACATGACGAAAGCGTATGACCAAGTATCGCATCGGTTACTACTATCAAAACTGTATAACATCGGAATAAGAAGCAAGCCATACAACTGGCTAAAATCCTACCTATAGCTATGTGATCGAAAACAGTTAGCTGAGGTAGAATATTATAATAGCGCGGAAGGTATGATACGAAATATTCAGTCTAGTATTCGGACTACAAACTGCTCCATCCCCCAGGGGAGCGTTATCGGCTGCTTATTTTTCATTATTTATGTAAACGAATTACCGAAAGTACCTAAGGCCAAGTGTATATTGTTCGCCGACGACGTATCTTTGTTGTTCAGGTCTTCCACGATGGAAAGCACTTCCCACGTTGAGGATACCTTCCATAAAGTGAACAATTGGCTTAAAAGTAATAATTTGGAAATAAACACACAAAAAACTAAATTAATACAGTTTCAACCTTATCAAAAGAAGCAATTACAGCTAAACACGATAACTACCAACCTAAACATAGAGGAAGTAAACAACTTTACACTTTTAGGCATCACTATTGACTCGCACCTTTCCTGGAAATACCACATCGAAAAAATCAAAACAAAATTATCTCAGTTCATCTATGCCTCAACAATATTAAAAACAAACACCTCGATCAACACTGCACTCACCACCTATTATGCCTATGCATATGCGTGGCTACGATACGGCGTGATACTGTGGGGTCACAGTACTGATGCTCACGAATTATTTATAAAACAAAAAAAGTGCATACGGAAAATTTGCAAATATACGACAACGAGACAGCTGTAAGCCGCACTTTAAAGAACTAAATGTATTGTCACTTCCGTCCATATAAATATCCTCGAAATGGTAATGTTCGTAAGAAAACATAGGTCACTCTTCCAATACAACACAAATGCACGCCGTCAGCATAAACTCGTGCCGCCGGAACCTGAACTAGAGATATACAAAAGCGGACCATATTACCGAGCAGTTTCGATATACAATAAAATCCCAGACAGCATACAAACAGAAAAAGATATAAATTTTAAAACTAAATTGAAAAACATTCTTCTAGATAAATGTTACTATACCATTAATCAATTCTTTGATGATAAAAATGTAATTTCTTATATATATTTGAATCTCGCCATACGGTGTATGATATTATATTACCTATATTATTTTATTTTATATTAAACAATTTATACTAATTATCTTTGCAATACCCTCAGGACAGGGTTCATACACTTTACCTACTAATTAATGTAACTAACACCAAACATTTGTAATAAATACTGTAAGTGTATGAATGCAAATAAAGAACTATACTATACTAAAGGCAAGAAGTCTATTTAATATGTATTTACATAATTAATATTCTTGATATAAAAATAGTTTGAACCCAAATTTCAGTTTTGTATAGCTATCTTTACTAAAATAAATAAATGCGAAAGTGAATTATTTAACTTACTTTGATGTCGCAATGGAGCAACGGAACGTATTTTTTTTTAAAGAAAATAAATAGTTGACGGGGACGCTAGTGTATTTTGTAAAAACTTTGAATTCCTTCGGTTACTCCGGGAATCCTAAAAATATTGCAAGTTGATAAAGGAACGCTATTTCTTGCTTTAACTAGTCAACCGAACCGAACGAACCTCAGTTCAATCGCTTTAGCTTAGCTATAGGGCGGGCAATAAAGTAGGTTAGTTTTATCCCTAAAAACTCATTTTCATGTACAGAGTCATAAAAATGATTAGCTGGTGCTAGTTTTGTATGAGAAGACTAAATGTTGACAAAAATTCCAGAACAAAATATGTTTAACTTAACGAGAATAAGCTCACCTACACTATTTTCTTACACCACGCATAAGAATACGAAATACTTCCCAAACTATGTATGTGTGATCCGCCACGCACTTGACCACTTTGGAGTCTTTATTAAAGTCACTAACCTACATAGTGGCTTGCTCAAGGCAGCAGCCTCTTTACTACATATTTCAACCCTTCCACCCCACTTCGCATGAAAGGGAAAGTTGGAATACTTTACTACTTATAATAAATAATCAAGCTAAAACCCAACAGATTATTTTGTTTACGAACAAGCGGCACAGGTATATTGTTAAATCCAAAAGAGATTTCGCGGGTCTTTATTGCCTGGAAACTTAAACGAGAGCTTCTTATATATACTGCAACTCATTATAGTAAACAAATCAAGGAATCCATATTAAATTCTTACGTTTTTTTGGACTTTTCATACGAATTGGTCAGCTGCTGGGTCAAATTTGTTTAATCAGTCGTTGTTTTTAAAAATTTATGATAAATAGAAGCTCCACTTTAAGATTCCGAGATAAGATTACGAGATTTAAGATTCTTTCACATTAAAGCTACTTAACGGATAAGGCTAAAATTAGGCGTATCCTAAAAAAAATAATGAGTACAACATTAAATTTTATCTCATAAAAATTTATCTACAGCCTCCGTGGTCTAGTGGCTTATCTACTAGCTTCTCATTAGGAGGTCGTGGATTAAATTTTCACAGCATTTTCCAACTTTATAGGACTCGTCTATCACCATTTCATCTAAGAATGGCTGCTAAAAATCAATGTTGAAAGCATTTATGGGTTCTGGCATCACGATAAGATAGCCAGTTCCCCATTGCGTTGGGTGATCTTGTTGAGTTCGCTTCCATCTTCCGGCATCATCACCACTTACCACCAGGTGATATCTATAATTCGATGATTCCAAGGACTTGCCATCTGTGAATAAAGAAAACATAGCTCCCGGACTAATTATAACCTCAAAAATAGTCATGATATTCACACAGGTTAAGTAAAAAGAAAAAGTTTTCTATGTAGGGTCCTTATAATACCTGAGAAAACAATACTACGGCTTCTACTCATGAAACTGAATAACTTTATCCGAGGGACCTATACTCAATGCGCAAATTTTTTTTTTGGAGTCATAATAGTTAAATAGTTATCAGTAATCATAATATTTCAGATAGTAATAGATAGAACGAAAAAAAAGGTTTTCAATATGCACACTTTTAACATGAGCAATTGAGCATATAAATAATTTACGTTTGCCAGTTTTGTACGGGAAGTACAAAGTCCAAGTTTTTGCGAATTCAGTATATTAGGTTCCTTAGGGAAAGTTTGTTAAATTTCATAACTAGAAGTAAATGCTACATTTTTAAGGTATTTTATAAGGACCCTATCAAATTCTCACATGTTCCGAATAGGTACACCAATAGGCTATCAAAAGTAAACGTGTAGATTGGCCGTAAATTCAGATGGGAGAGGCCAGCGGCCACAAGAACCTAATTTAGGTACCGCCGGGCCTTTGTGCTGCAGGCCATTATTTGCGGGCCTAGCGTCCTCTATCTTTCCGCGGGAGGCTATTCATCCCGCACTGTGTAGTTGTTGTATTCCGAATAAACCACTAAACAGCTTAAGAACACAACAAACGTATATTAAAACGTAAATATTTTTACACACGTTCTTGGGAGAACTTATGAATTTATACTATTTAACTTTTTATACATTTTTCATTTTCTTTTATCATATACATATATACCTTTTGGTTGCGAAAAGTTAGTAATATAGTAAACATGTTTAGTTTTCATCTGTGATTGATACAATGCAACTACAAAATTTTACCACTTTACTGAGGTCCAGTCACTGAACCATTTCATAATTCATCATCATCAGCCGAAAGACGTCCACTGCTTGACAAATGACAAAAGCCTCCCTCAAGGATGTCCACACCGATCGGTCTTGTGCTGCCCGCATCCAGCGGCTTCCCGCAACCTTCACCAGCTCATCGGTCCACCGAGTGGGAGGCCTGCCTACACTGCGTCTTCCGGTGCGTGGTCGCCACTTGCTACTGAACCATTTACTAGAAATTAACTTCTCTCAGTTTCTTATTATCTACGTTTTCTGTATGTCATTGCGAGCTATTATAAGTCTATCGCTGAGTGTAGCTACGTTTCGTAAATCGAAAAAAGTATTTGGGTCGGAAGCTTATTCTAAATCTGTCATTTTATCATATTTCGCCCCACGTCATCACGCGTCGTCTCCTACACGGACATATGTCCACAGCCTCATAATTGCATGCGGCAAGTGCCTACACCCATACAAGATCATTTATCGCGGAAACTGACAGGCCCTCCCCTCTCCCTGCCTCCCCCTACTCTTCACACCTCGCCCAAATGGGAGACCATTGTTATCTTTATTGCCCTCTGTCCACTCGCAATGACACAAATTGCAGTTTAATGGTATTAGCCTAATGAGTCGCCTTTTCGCTTTTTTTATCGTTTTTATTACACATTTTTGGGTTTAAATGGCGTTAATTGTGAATTGTTATCACGCTTTGAATTTGCAATCTAATTATTTGCTTAGCCACCGGCTGGAGAGACACTGACCAGGCATATAAAGATGAGACTATAACAAATAAATTGTGATTTAAATTGTAAGCTCTTACTCCTCACCATAATCATCGCCTCAGGCAGAATGTCGACTGTAGAATATGGAGCTCCGTCAAAACACCTTCACTGATCTATAATATCTCTATTTCCTACCACCCACACTTTCTACCCTGTACGTCAGATTGAGAAACAGATTTTCCTATACTAATGAACAAAATGTGATCAACGAAGTGTTACGTATAGTTGCAAAGATACAAAATAGATGGAAAACCTATAAAACGCTATGTTATCAAGTTTATTGACATTCTTTAAAAGTTGATTGGTGCGTACTGACAGGCATCTGACCACTTTTCGCAAACTTGACTTGATCATCGTTCTAGCCTGGTGGCTGGTGGGGGCAGAGGGGCAATTCGTACCCCTTATGCCTCGCGCTCGCTACTTAAGAATTCCTCTTCCCCACAAGTTACCAGTTTTGCGAGCTTAGACTTATCTCTTTCTATGATAGCTTTTGAGTGTATTTTTTTAACGACTAACTTCCGCCCCCGACTTCGTCTGCGTGGGCTTCAGAATTGGGTCCAGAGAGAAAGAAAATGTTGAGGTGACGCCATCTAGTGAGGAAATGGGAATTTTGACTTTTTAAGCATTCCTCCGAGAACTCTCGAGTTTTTCGGGATAAAAAGTATCCCATGTGTTAGCCGAGTGCTTTATCTATCTACATCCAAATCCGTTCAGTAGTTTCAGTGTTAAAGTGTAACAAAAAAAAAATTACAAACAAAACTGAAGTCGTTTTGGTATTGCTGATTATGAAATCCTGAAAGGTCCACGTAGATTTTCTTTCAAAGGTGGTTTTCAATTAAATGCATCTATGGAAAAAATTTTTTGGAAAACACAGCTGTATGGCATACTGTTAGATTATTACAATTTCATCCAAAAGATCTTGTGTTGGATATAGGCCTCACCCGTAGATTTTACATTCGAGAATTAATATCAGAAATATAAAGAGTAAAGGTAGATTGGTCAAATCAAACTAGTGGGAAAATTTTCAAATGTCGTTTTATTTCAAAACCCTCTCATTTTGGTCCTTTCAACAAACTGTCTGCATTGTTCTCAACACAATTTCGCAGTATTCGTCTCTTTACAATTTTCAGTTTTACTATAATATTTTATTAAATAATGTTATTTATTTTATGTACAATTTTGATATCTAAAAATTCAACGAAACGTAAATTACTCAATGTTGGTAATAATTCTATCTTTCAAATATTAATTTAAAAAAATTAACTTATTTGAAAAATAAAAACAATGGACACAGTTTTATATCTTTCATTATAGGTATATACTCGACTAATACTCGGCATAAAATTATACGGTTGGCTATTATAAGACTTTACATAGGGAGAATATCATTCGATACGCCATCTTAGCTAAATTCAATAAAATAACTATCTCTCTAACTTTATACTTGAAATTTTATATTACATTTTTAAATTTATTTTATTAAAATCTTTATACTATACTCGTAACTATGTACACAATTATTATTATGTTACAAATTCTTTATTTTCCTGTACAATTAAAAACTAGATACTAAATTTTAAATACATTTTCTATTTTAAAAGAATTAAGTTTTAAAAACGCATGGAATATCATCTTAACTTTTGTTTTATTATCATACTTTTAAGCACCAATTATTATAATTTGCACACCATGTAGGTCGATTAGAGGGCTGTGGAAACAATACGGTCAAATTGTAGTCATAGTTTGTTTGTTTGTATGTTCGTTTGTGTCATTGATGACGCGTGGAATATAAAGGTCCCAATATTAGTGATGCATTAATGAGCAGTTTGAAATGGTGTTTTGTATATTTTTTTATGCACATCATAAACTTGTAGGCAACCTTGTATGAAAAGTCCAAAATATCTTTTACAAATTGATTACAGATTTAATTGGGAAGAAAGTGTTGTGCTCCGTCTGAAAAGATAATCATTAAACAGAGTTTTAAAAAAGTGTCTCAGTATCAAGTACAGGAAAAATATTGAAAAAATGCGATCTACAACGTTTTTTGTCAGTTTCCTATACTAAATCTGAATAGTGAATCAAGTATTTGATTCTGACAAACCCCTTAAAAACTCAAACGCTCATTTTTAACACCCTGTATATAAATATAAATAAATTAGAACCTCCTGATAAAAAAATGAATTTTCCATAAAAAATAGCAATCAGGAGATCTGGTACTATGAGAAACATTTTAGTCCAAAAACCTATTGGGACTCTGCCCCCATGTATTGAGTAAGCGTAGAGAAGGATAAATGCTCATACAATTGAGATTCAATTTAGAACTATATATTGTAATGTTATTCTGTAGTACTAAGGGTTGTATCTTGTTTGAGTACCAAATAAATAAAATAAAATAAAAATGCCTCAGCATTACAGTGAAGACGTTATGAGATATTAATATTAATATTTTTAGTATAATTAAGTCTCCAGCAATAAGGTTTTCAGTTTCATAAATAGCTTTTTTCTCAATGATTTCAATTTCACCCTTTGTAGAGGTTGATACTGAAATGTATGTTTAATGTAATGTAAATTTATATCCCGTGAACTAAACAAATATTTAGTTTGTTATTAGAAACGTAGTAATGTTGATTGCTTATTTGAGTTAATAGATAATTATATAACCCTTTCGCTTAAGATTAAGCTGAGTGGTTATTATATTGAATTTAATACTCGGCTACTAAATATAAACAAAACAATAAAAACAAGTATAACACTGCCACGCAGCGCGCTGTCCAGTTACTAAACGCGATGATTGAAACAATCCAACTTGTCGACAGATTTGACAATAGCATCATTTTTTTATTTATTTCAGAGTGTTTCTTAGTCGTAGTTAAATAAGAGTAACATCAAGAGTAGTTTGAATAACTGTAAACTCTTGTTGTATTAAGAAGTAAATAAATAGGTTAAAAATAACTAGAATAAACATAACTAAATATAGCAGATTATAAGTGAGCAGGTACATTATTTTAAATATAATTTTTATTTAAATATACTTTCTAAGCTAGCGTATGATTAATTACAACGATATTATATTCATTAAGAAATCACTTTTCATAGCTTTAATGAATTTCGTTGGGCGCCCGCCAAAAGTTCAACTAGTCGGGAAAACTGCGCTGAATTTCACACTTGAGTCGCATTCTCGACAGCGTTCAAAAATGGTTCTTTCAAATCACTAGAGTTCTTTTTCCACGTCTTGGGAGGCGGCTGCGGCACCGTCCGCGTCCTACCACTGACCACGTTTACACTGTAACCCAATCTGTCTCTGGAGTGCCGCAAAAGTCCCTCGTTTTCAGCTAAGGTTACTTTGAGAGGTCTCTGTTCCGATGCTCGCTGGATCCTCCCTTGGGCTGCGTTCATTGACATCGCCTGCAATGTCAGCAGCTGGTTGTGTATGTTGGGGGAGCTGACGCTGTTCCGCGGTATGGTGGCGTGAGGCGTGCCAGGCGCAGGTGACGGCGCCGGCTCGATTTCATCCGACTCAAAATTATGGCTCAACTTGTTGACGGGTCCTAAATCCATCTCGCTTTTGTTCAAGCTGTAGTAATTCCCTCCGTTGTTGAATAGCCTCATATTGAACTCGTATGGTATCATCCCGTTGAGGGTGGAAAACGCTTGACGGTTGTCTGGTTGGTTCGATCTCGGTCTTCGAGGCAGAGTGATGTACCCGCTTTTTGGGCTTACTGGTAGAGGGTTCTGGAAGTTGACTGTTTGGAGTCTGTTGTACAAGGCTGGGCTGATGGTCGTGATAGCGTAACCTGGGGACTTGACGGGGCTGGCGATTTTGAGCTGGGACCGCTCGGTTGCGCTGGCTGGCGAGACCTGACTGCCTCCTCGAAGTGGAAAAGACAGCAGGTCTGGGGGATACGCTTGATGATCTTGTGTGAGTCTGTCTATAAGGAGAGCTTCGTGGGACACTTTCGGAAGTTCTACTTCTAGGTGGCGACTGTTGTCTTCGGTTGATACTGTGGACAAAAAATTAGTTAATGTTGTCATCTGATAAATGCAACGCTAAGACTGATGGTATAATAAACGACTCAGAAACCAATAATTGATCGATACGAATAAATTTGTACCAGTACGGAGCTTCTATTAAAGTGATGGAGTGGATCTGTATACTAGTCAAGGATGCACAAACACCATATCTGGAGTTATAATGACACTAACAGACACAAGTACACACATATTACTATACATATAATATTATATTATAAGTACTAAAGTGATTTTGTTTGTTTCTTTCTTTCATGCTACAGTAGAGCGAAACGGATCGACATGCTTTTTGTGATAGAGATAGTTAACAGGGTAGGAAGTGACAAAAGTGATCTTTAATTCTGTAAAAATCCATAAAAACTAATGAAAACTTGGAAACAAATAAATAATATTTAAATCATACTATAACTACTCAACTTAGGTAAAGTACTAAGATATAGGGCGAGGAACAAAAGCTTTATCCAGAAAAACTGCGCACCCTTAACGACAGTTATAAACAAAAATGATATCTAGGCGGACGGAGCTGCGGGTACAGGCACAGATTAGTTAATAGTAGTACAGGCTAGTAGTAAATAATGGTTTCATAAGTAATCTAATACCTTCCTAATTTGTCTGCATGTAAGCGAGACAATTGTAGCTCGCTGGCGTAGTTCTTTTGCGGCATAGTTCCTAGTACACTTGCTACTCTTGCTATATTAGGAGGTCACTGGTTCTAATTTCGGTGGAGTCCAACTTTGTAGGACTCGGTTTGGTTAGTAGTAGGGCCTTTTTTAAGCCCGCCCGGGAAACTACCACCATCTTATCTTAGTCTTGCTGCCTATGAAGAATATTGGTAAACCCGCTCGTTATCGACATCACTTACCATCAGGTGAGATGAGGTCAAGGGTTTACCAGTTTTGCATATAGTAACTGGTTTTGATTAGGAACAAACATTATGGATTATTAGATCCGCTTCTCTTTAATGTCAATCGCTATCTTTTCACAAACAGGTTTTCCATACTTTCAGAGTGTTGATTCAATTGCGATAAGAAATGTATTTGCAAAACCAAATTGAAGGCTTTAAAATTTGGTTGAAGTGCACTAAGAGAGCTGTGTAATATTTTTTTTAAATGATAGCCCTCTTAAGTTTTTTTTGTTTAACAAGGATTTATTTGATCCTTATCAATATTACAATCTAATAATTTACATTTAGCTTAAAGTACTGAATGATATTATTAAAGAAGCCCTCTTAAATGCACCTTAACTTAAAATTCAGCAAGACATCGTCATCATTTATGATTAGCAAATTTTTGACATGATCGATGGTCTGCTTAAGTAATCCAGGACCGAGCAAGCAAAACTAATTACTGCAGTACAACAGTTAATTACGTGCTCATATAAATAAGGTGACAAAACCACGCCCGCAAACCTGAGTTAATATAATGACCTAACTGGTAAAACAGTTTGTTTATGGAAATACTAAATGAAAAAATTGTCTCGAGCCACCGAGCTGGAGCTCGAGGCGCGACGTGCGCAAAGAACCAACTCATTAAATTTTATGGTCCAACGGTTTGCGCGACTGTGAAATAGCAAGTGAAGCATCGTGAAATAATAATGGAAGGAGCCGCTGTTTGCGCTACTAGGTTCTATTTATACTCAGACACTTATCTACGAGGTTGAAAATATCAAATTTGAGAGTATCAAAAGAAAAATGTATCTATTTTTGTAAAGCAAATTAACCTCTCCTAATTGATAGGGCTTTTAGATTGATATCTATGGAAGAACATCAAGATCTTCAGGGAGAATATTAATTCACAATATTTCTAATTTCCAACCCCTAATAAAATTAATAATATAATAATAATTATTAGATTTTTTTTATAATTATATTTTTATTACTTTTATAATTTTTTGTGTGTTTCAAGATGAAAATTCATTTAGACACTCTCATTTTTCCTTTTTTAGGGCTCCGTACCGCAAAAAGAAAAACAGAACCCGTTATAGGATCACTCGTACGTGTGTCTGTTTTTCTGTATGCGTTTCAGTAACGTTTGAATAATCAATGACAAAAGACAAAACCACTTAAGACAATACTGCAAAAAAAAATCGCACTTCTTTAACATTTTCTGAATCAAATCGGTTGCATACGGGAAGACAGGGTAGAAGTTATTAATCTAAGGTACAGTCGTATCAAAAGTGAATACTTCAAAAGGTAGGTAGGTATTTGGCGGTATTGATTGCTTTATTTGTCACCAATCGAAGAAGACAACTTGATAGCGCCGCGGCAACATCAAGTTGACAGCCATATTATAAACAAACACCGATGCAGTGACGAAAACGTCCACTGAAAGGCATTGTCTTTCAATACAAAGCAACAGGAACTGCGTATTTCCCTGGACGAATGAATCTTTTGTTTCGAATCCAAGTTGGTGGAAAAATCAATTGGATTCTTCTCGAATATTTACTAGGTAATTTTATTGTTATACCTATACAAAGGGCTGTTTTTCAAACTTCACAATGGCTTCTGCTTACGAAAAAACAATGATTTCCTAGAAATATATGGTATTTTGTACTTTTTATGTTAGGACTTATTTCATTGAATGATTGGCCTACTTTAATGGAAGATCAAAATTTTCTTTTTCCGATTTGACCATGGATCTTTTGGAGTAGACTGTACAATTTAATAAGTAGAAGCCACTTTAAATATTTTTTGGTGACAAACAAATATTTACCTCCGTAATACACCTAACTTACAAAAATAAAGTATTCTAACTACAATAAATAAATAAAAAACTCGTCAAAGTTCCAAGACACGACATCGAAAATAAAAACCCTTCCTAGAAATAGAAACTCCTTCAGTAATTTCGGATCAAAGACAACATCACGACCGCGACCGTTTGCCGGCCCCTGCCGTGCCGGGGCGACTTCCGACAGGAAATTGTCTGCGTCAAAACAGGCGACAGGACACGCCTTTGTACATTCCAAGAACAAGGACCGAGTTAAGAAAAAAAAATCTAGTATTCTTTTTTTAATCAGAAATTTCGCCCCTCCTTTTATGTAGTAATTCGTATACTTTGATGAAAACTTTGTTGTACGCCCGATGTTTGCTTCTGATATTTTCGTGAAATCATAAATCATAAAAGGAGGTGGGTTTTTATCATTTTCGCACCTCACCAATTTTGAGTAAAGGTTTTCCTTAAGCCGTTACTTACAGTATTTCTCTTCGCGAAAGGGTCAAGAGAAAAGTTTACCTGCACTCGTGGTTGTTGTGAGGTATTTCCTATCTTTCATTTTTTCTTTTATGTCAGTTTCCATGATGCTAAGCCGTTTCCCAGTAACATACAAAGGGAAACTTTTAGTAAAGTAGAAAGTATTAACGCTTTAGCCGATTTTAGGATATCGTAGTGATAATGAGAAACCCTTATAAAATCCTTCTACCCATTAACGTTTTAGGATATTTTTCACATTTTCAAGAAACTATTGATTGCCTGATGAAGTTAAGAAGGGGGGAACTGGCCCGTCTTAATCCGGCGTAACATCAGAATGTTATCCAAATACTAAGATAAAAATATAAAAAAAACGCAGGTTTAGGTAGTGGCAGTAACATTAAAATACGATTAGATTGTTATTATATAAAAATGTAGAAACAAAACGTCTAATACCATCACTAACCATCAGGTGGAATTATCATCATGATCATCATCATCAGCCTGCATTAGTCCACTGTGTACCAGCAACGTTGCGCAGATCATCGCTCCACCTAGCCGGGGGGCGTCCCACGCTACGTTTGCCCAAACGTGGTCTCCACTGTAGCACTCTGTTTGTCCACCGATTGTCAGTTCTCGACATATATGGAATTCGACACAGGTTGAATTATGCAAAAGCTTAATCATAAGAAAAAACGTTCTTACCTCTAACAGAGTCGTTATCGAGCAGCGTGCGATTCAGTTCAGACATCTCAGTTGCCTCCGAGGCGAGCGAAGCCGCGGGCTCATGTTTGCGGGGTGGCTTCGTCACCGGGTTTACTTTCAGCGCCTTCTCCTCCAGCGAGGATGTCTCCAGTGCCGCCTCCCCGGTCGCCGGCTCCGTCTTGATCAGCCGCTTCATGTCACCGTTCTGTGACGTCAGGTAGCACACCGCCATCACTGCCCCGAAGATCAGAGCAATCGCCAGCAAGCAGCCAATGAGGATCGCAAACGAATCCGTATCCAACCCAGCGATGAAGCCCCCGCTGTACTTTGATAGAACTAATATAAGAGATTTTTCGTCACGACCACCAGGGTTTTCAGCGACGCATGTGTAATTTCCTCTGTCGTTATACCTTGCATTAAGAATGGTTAGATTCACCCATCTTATTAGGTCTATAGTGTTTTCAGTTATGACGTATCTTATTTCGCCGAACGCTCGCATCTCTATAGTTCGACCGTTGTACCGCCAAACTACGTCTGGTGTCGGGTTGCCCACAACTTTGCAAGTGAGAGTGACGTTTTCGTCGGCACTTCTGACCGTAGCGCCGTTAGGGTCGAGGATCGTCGGCCGGCAGGCAAAGTTCGTGGAATCCAAGTCGTTCCAAAGTTTGTCTCGCACGGCGGCCGGCTCCGCGCACGCCGTCGGCGGAGTGTACAAGTTGTGACTGATCACCCAATCTCTGAACGTTTGCAGGTTGCAGTCGCACCGCCACGGGTTATTGTGTAAATCTAATCCGGACAAGTTTCGAAGCGCCATCAAAGTTTCCGGCTTCATATGAGTCAACATGTTCCCGTCGAAGCGGAGGATCTTCAGTTGCGGCAAGTTGACGAACGTCTTTGTCCCGATGCGGACTATCCTATTATTGCTCACTTCGACTTTCTGCAGGAATTTTAGATTGCGGAACAAGCCGTCCTCCAACTTCTCTATAAGATTGTTGCTCAAATTGATAAGTCTCAGTTTCTCGGTGCCGCGAAATGTGTCGGGGTGTAGGGAGGTGATTTTGTTCTTGGAGAGGTCGAGCTCGATCATGATGGCGAGCATGGCGAAGGCGGCGCGGTGGACCGTGTCGATGTTGCAGTCGCGCAGGAAGAGCTTCTTGAGGTTGGTGAGGCCCACCTAGCGGAAACAATATCCTTTGATTATCACAAACATACATATAATTAACTATTAATTAAAGAGATGCTTTTATATTGTTTTACATATTATATTATATTACATGAACTCTAGATATTAATTGTATTCTACTAAATAAATATGGAACAACTGATCAGGTAGCATAGCATTTGGTAAATTAGGGGTTTGGCTCAAACATTATGACATGATTATTTAAAAAAATAGTTTCACGGGTAATGAAGGCACTCCACTCATGTTCACTATTCGACCTTTATGCGTATTTAAACTAAACCGGATGATGTCTCCTATCGGACTTAGGACTCCTTTTTCTTAGGCCATCCTTATTCTTTAGCGAGTAAACTGGTCCAGTGAAATCAGTTGAATCATGATCTGGTGAAGGTTGCGGGAAGCCACTGGATGCAGGCAGCGCCGGACCGGTCGTGTGGCAATCCTTGGGAAAGAAATGAAATATTTTACTCGAAGTAGGTAGTAATACTCTTTTCGAAGATCATTATTTTGTCTACCTAATACGAGGTTCCTACCACTCGGAACTCGTATACCCTTTAAGGAAGCCTTTGTCCAGCAGTGGACTTATTTTGTCTGATGATCATGATGAAACACGATGGAAGAAATTTATATTAGAAATAAGCTTGACCCTCTGTGTAACTGTATTTTGTAAGTGTCTGTACACAATGAATTGTAAAATAAATAAAATGAACACGAACCTTGCGGAACGCTTCGTGCGGCAAAGTGCGCAGGTCGTTGGCGGCCAAGTCGAGGATCTGGATGTCGGCGCTGAGGTTGGCGGGCACGGCGCGCAGGCCGGCGCCCGCGCAGCCCGCCGCCTTGTTGCCGCTCTGCCACCGGCAGTCGCACGGCCGCTGGCACTCCGTTGTGAAGTCCGCCACCGAACTGTAAAGAAGGGACAATTAATCTTGTGGTCTCTCTCTCTCTCTTTTATCGTGTGGCTTTCACCGTCCTATCCACAAGGTACAGATGCGGTATATCTTGTGGTGCAGCGCTCAAAATAAAGTCTAAGCCTATAGCAGTTGATTATGTCGTTCCATATACCTTTAAAATGTCTTCTTCTAGTCCATTTTGTTTAACTACTCCAGGTCTTTCCGTATTAAACTTTTCCACCGATATCAACCATGACAGATGAGGATCAGTAGAACGTTTGTTAGGCAGCCAACTGGAAACTCAAATAAGAGTAAAGTTTCAATTATTTCAGTTTAACTTATTAGTTAAGAGAAAATAAATTATAATTATGTTATTTCAAGATTTTGTTTAAATTTTATTATCTGTACAAACGGTAATGTGAAACGGTGATAATGACCGGTCCTCGCCGGAACAAAACATCTCGGAATACACATTTCATAGTTTTTTTTTATACGCTTCTAAGGCACGATATCTATTCTAAGTGTTTATATTTAATAGAAAGTTTATAGGTTTAAACCTAGCACTCTAGTGTAGGTACTGCAGTTTAATAGAGTTCGCTATGTTCACCCTGATATCAAGTTGGGTTAATTTATTTTCTTGTATATTGGGTAGGTTCTTAGCACTATAGCTAAATTAAATTATTTTTAATTACCTGGCGAGTAATGAAAGCGGGATCCAAGCGACCTTCACCCATATCTTCCAGTGCTCAAGAGCCATAGTGCTGTGCAGGTCATCGCAGCGAGCCGCCGCATGCCTGCGCCCCGCACCTCTCACGACGCATCGGGGTTCTGCAACAACAACAAAAATTAAAATTTATTGTTGGATATCAAAATATTTTGTTTCTTTTATACTCAGAAACGGTGAACAGAAAATCTGAAATGAAACCTGTATGCAAAACCTAATAACTAGAAGCGATTATTTTCAATCACACACGGTCATCTGGCCCCAAACTAGGATTCCCTGTATCTTGGGAACCAGAGACTGATATACATACACATTTACTTTTAAATACATACATACATAGATATAATACACCCAGACTCAGAGCAAACAATTCTGCTCATCACAGAAAACTTTGCCCTGTGTGGGGATCGAACGACTCTCGGATCAGAGGTCAGGATCGCTAACCACTAAGCCAACGAGTCAGTCAATGTTTTTCAGTACGATAAAAAAGAGGCCCATCTGCCTGGGTATACAGCGATTTTATTACGCCTTGTATACAGGGTGTGAAAACACCGCTCCTGGAAACTTACCGGGGGTACTACTCGCTATATTCAAAAAAAATTCCCAAGATACTCATAATGAATTTTTCAACAATGAAAAGGATATACTTTAAATTTTTCTCATACAAAGTATACCAAAATTCATGCAAATGTAATATTTTTTTTAAATTCAGAATGGGTTCTTTGGGCAAAGTTATTCAGTATGATGAATAAGTAGTGTCCGTTTGTTTAAAGGGTTTTTTTACATCCTGTTTTTATAAAAAAAAAAACAATAGGCTAAGTTCTTGCAAAGTTTTGTCGTCATCGATTTTAAAATTAAATCCTAACTAATAATATAAAATCCGACAGCGAGTTTGTTTATACTTCTTCACATCGCAACGACGCAATTATAGAAATATCAAATTTCCACGGGATTAAGATCAAGAACCCAAAACTAATGCAACTTGACAAAGCAACAAAACTATTTACTTCAATGACGCAACCGAGTTAATTGAAATTTGGTAGAGAGCTTAGATAGAGGCAGGGACGACATACGATAGTTTTCTAAAACTTATTTTCGTGCGCGCTAGTCGCAACCTTAACGAAAGACATAATAACGATATTGATGTTCGACGGCAAGACTTAGATAAGATGGTGGTACCTACCCAGGCGGGCTCAGAAAATGCCCTACCACAAATCAAACCGAGTCCTATAAAATTGGACCCCGCCGTGAACCGAACCCGCGACCTCCTGAAGTGAAGCAGCAGACTAGGCACTAGACCAACTATTATTGTAGTATTACAAATAAATATAAAAAGATTTGTCTGTTTGCTCTGTCTAGACGCCTCAACGCCTCAACGCCTCGGCACACCCGTATCCTCTGACAACCTACCATTTGTCCAGATATCTGAAATAGGTCCCGTGGGACAGCCTAAAATTGTATGCTTGCAAGCCGTGAGCAGAAAGCTAGGTACCTGTAGTTGAATTTTTTGTACCCTTAATTGGCATCATCTCACTTGATGGTATGTGATAATGGTGCTGAAGATGGAAGCGGGCTTACCAAGATTCTCCAACGCAATGGGGAACTGGCTATCTTATCTTCATGGCGGGTTACATCAATATCATATTTAACGTAAGAATTACAGTTTAACCCTTTTTACTGCTGTAATTTCTTTCCTATTATATCATGATGATCATAACTCACGTAATAATTCAACCTGTCTCATTCGGGACACTAATTAATAGCAAACAAGACAGCTCGTCCCGTAAACAAGAGCCCATAACTATCGGCCGTGGAGGGGGGGGGGGGGCATGTGGCTATAGTTCAACAGTGGAGTGTTTTTAGGGCACCGTAGCAATATGTCAAACTAGGGCCTCAGAATTTTGTCAGTGTTGATATTATCTAACTTCCATGGGTATACATGTTTGTGAATTAACTTGTAATTTCGGAATGCACTTGTGATTCTGTTAGAAATAAACGAACACAAGAGTTAATGTAGGGGCGCCTACTCCGTCGACTGGACTGCACCGAGGACCGGCGGCGCCGCGCGGCCTCTGACAGGCGCCCCAATTAATATTAAATGCCTATTTATCATTTACTTGTTCATTATTATAGTCGTGAGTAAGAGGTAGCTTTATTAAATACCTATATAGTAACAACTACCAGACAAGTGCGAGTCGGACAAATGGTTATTGAATTGAATAGATATTATTAATTTTGTATTTATATAAACTTAGAACAATTGTATATTTTTATTTTCAGATGTTTCTTACTTAGAATCCTCAAGCTGTGAAATGAGTTTCTCTGAGAGGTTTGCCACGGGGTTCACAATATAAAACGCTTCAAGAAGGGATGTAAAAGGCTTTTTTAAAGGCGCGGCAGAGCATTGATAGCACTCTTGTTGTTGCAAATGCCCATAGGTGGCAATTATAGTTAATAAAATTAAAAAAATAGAATACAAATATTAAAAAATATTTTCTTCTCTGGCACAGGACCAATAAAACCCATTTAATTGCTTGCACGCTTCAATTATGTGCGTCGCAGTTGTTCCACCTATAATATTGTCCAACGAGCCTCTATGTGTTGGCATTGCCCCACACACACACTACTTCCAGAAAGGTTCGAGACTTAGATAAGTGCCCGAGATTCAAGAGTGACAGGCATCATCATAATAAAATTGTATAATATCTATGAAAGAAAAGATAACTTTACAAAGCGAATGTGAAAATGATGTAATTACAAAGCGACTAGAAGTGATTTTTCGTCACCAAAGTTTAACGTATAATATGTGTAGTCTCAGCCACACTCACACCAACGTGTTCTATATCATTAATAGTATTCAGTTTAACTACATTAAAAAGTCGACTCAAGGTTTGTTGCCCGACTTTTGGAAAAATAACTCAGTCTACAAAACTTCTAAACACTAAAAATAAAAAACTAGAAAACCACCAAACTAAAATCATAAACAGTAAACACACAGTTTTTGAACTTTGTTTTTTTTTTTTACTAGATTGAGTTACTTTTTCAAAAATCGTGCAACAAACCTTGAGTCGATTTTTTAGTCCACTAGTATAATTTATAATTTTAGAAAGCATATCAAGCTGATCTGTAAGCTGAGCTTTTGTCGCAGGGCGCTCTTAAGTACACAAGAACTTCGTGTGTCTCTTAATATCGTCGTCTGTTGTCGTATTGGCAAAGAGGCTAATTTTCCGGGCGGATGCGGGGCGCCGCGCAAACACCCTTCAACTTTCTCCTCTCCGCTAACTTTTAAATTCGGTCGCGTTACATTCGCTCAGTTGACGTTCATGTGAGATAGGTATCAAGTTTCTTTAACAGATGTTCTGAAGTGTTTTTCCCACAGATCTATGCTAATAGGCGGACAAACCGTAACTTCCCCACTTCTGGGGCACGGATCTCTTCTCATAGATAAGGACGGTGAGATTATACTCTACATTCCGTGAAGATACATTTGGATTGGATTTTTTTATTTTTATTTATTTTATTTATTTAAACACATTTTACAACATTACAGCAAAGCCAGAGCGTTGCAACGTTAATAATACAATTTAAGAAACATAGGAAAATAATTTTTAAATTAAACAAACATTTACATATTATTAGAAGGTATTTAGGAATCTAACTCTAAGTCATTCATACTTCTTTCTAACACTCGCTGGCATTCACGCATCGTTCTAGCAAAACCTGTTTCAAACAGATGGATAGACCTGATTCCACAGACCTATCACTTACAATATTTTTAAACACACAATATTTATTATAAGTACAATATTCCTTGCGTGTTTTAAGAACTTTAAATAAATATACATAAGAAGAAATGCATATAAAGATACATAGTTGAAAATTACAATTACGAGTTGTTTTCATTAGAAAGATTCTAGTCCACCCACAGTTCAAAAAGCAAAAATCCTTTCAACCTTTGCTTTTGGTGAAGTTTAGCTTCATTACTTTAACTGCATTTCCACATTTATACGTAAAATGCACGTCTGAAATAACTTTCATATTTATTTCTAAAGTCTTACTCGAAATGAAATGAAATGAAATGAAAAATATTTTATTTGAAGTAGGTAGCAGTGTACATTTTTCGAACGTCATTCTTTTATCTACCTAATACGAGGTTCCTACCACTCGGAACTCGTACACCCACCGTTTCGGGAAGTGTTTGCGGAGTGAGAAGAAAAGGCGGGCCCAAAGAAACTCCCTCCAACACATTTTTTAAGACGTCTTAAATTCTATTACATCTTAATGCTAGGTCAAGAGATAATTTATATAATGTCATGTCTGTAAATAAAAATAATAAGAATAAAAAAAGAAAGGATTCAAAAGAGATAAAAGAAAAAGTTATTTGTAGCTAATAACTTACAGGTATTGTTTAGAATGTTATTTTTTATTGTTTGTAGTAATTAAAAATTGTAAGTATAAATTTTATTTGCATTTCGCTGAGGGCTAATCGTCGCCTGCGCGCCCTGACAGTATCGTTCACCGCTCTGATTACATTACAACTCGGCAATGTGGCAGCTTTTCGCATGACCGAGCGCTGCACAATACTGCAGTAAAATAACACAAATGAAAGTAATATAATTCTGTTGCTCGCTAATGTACTAGGATAATAAGGTTCTATAAATAAATCTTAATATCAGGCTTATATAACTTTGAATGTCAGACTATTTTGTCTAATAAAATTGCGTTGTGTATACGTAGGTGATGTAGAACTTCAGGGTAAAAAAGTTGTGGAACGCTCACTGCGTTTGTTACCCAAACTGTTTGTACATTAAATACTTTTCCTCTGAAGAAAAGACTGTTGCTTTTTTGACTTCGCCCAAAAACTAAACCACTAAAACAAACCAATGAAGAGAAAAGAGCAGAAATTATTAGAAATAAAGTTAGAAAAGTCCAAGAATTTGTAATTGATGAGTGTTCGTCTACGCTAATATTGAATGTTTTTTTTATAATCGTCAAAAGATAAACTCAGAAAAATAAGCATTACAAAAATATCCGTATATACAAAAGTGAGCAATAACTAAAAGAAACAATGTTATTGAGGCATACGAACATGTAAATTCAAGGTTTGCGCTACAAAGGCAGACGCTAAGAAGAGATTAAGGGTTTCATTTTACATTCACAATGCACAGTGTTCAGAATTCCGGGGTCGAGAATTCTGCTATCTCTCGCACTCGGGTCGTGTAGCACAATGAACCGTGCTATCTCGTGGGACACGGCAGTTCTGCTCATGAGAAGGAAAGAAGGCCGTATACAATATGGAGTTGCCGAGGTCACTGGCTTCGTTGATAGGAATTAGGAATTTAGGCATATATTGCATGGTTTTATATGTTTTTTAATCCACATCTGGTACCTAAGTATTATTTTTTATGTGATAGGCGGCAAACGAGCAGACGATCACCTGATGGTAAGCGATTACCGCAGCCCATGGACATCCGCAACACCAGAGGAGTCACAAGTGCGTTGCCGGCCTTTGATATGGGAGTAAGCTACGAGTATTTGGCACTTAGAGGTAAGTGACGATGATGTCGAAGGTGGAAGCGGGCTTATCAAGATTCCCCAACACAATAAGGAACTGGCTATATTATCTCGATGTGGAAAACATAGATGCTATTAAGACTTAGATAAGATAGTGGTAGCTAGCCGGATAGGCTCAGCAAATGCCCTACTACCAACCAGACCAAGTCCTACTAAGTTGAAACCTGCCGGGAATCTAACCCGCGACCTCCTTATGTCAAGCATGCGACTAGCCGCTAGACCACGGGGGCATAGATCAAGGGTAAAGAAACGTAAGTTCCATTATTTTCACAATTTGCCATTACAACGTTCCTACACACAAGTACTGTAATTAAGTGGTGCAGAACTTTAAAACATTTCCGTATTTCCGAAAGCTGCAAAACATACACTTTCTGACAACTCACAACAAATGAAACTGTAATTGTGGTCTTATGCAATTAAAACTCTCATGCGCTCTCGGTTACATATTCATGACATTACGACCCCATTTAGGACACGGACAGTAGTGAAGGTCTAATCGGTTGATGTCAGTAAAACAAGAAGACCACTAATTATTTCAGGCATTCATTTTGGTGCAAAGAATGGCATCGAGTTAAAAACATAAGCACCAATATCGGTATTTCAGTAGGAAAATTTCCACTGCTTAACGTAACTCTAAGGCCTCGTTTAGGGAGACGCGGGGCGCGGGGCGTTGCGCGCGGCGCGTTTTTCAGTACAAACAAAATGCGCGAGATGACGCTTCTACATGAACGCTCTCATTAAATTACCCTATGTTTGACTAAACTTGACCGCGCGACGCGACACCAGACGCGCCGCCCAACGCCCCGCGTCTCTTAGCATGGTTCTGAGCTGCATACATGAATTTTTGATAATACTAAACATACCTTGAAAAGAACTATAAAATTCTAAATTGATTGAAAATATTATGAAATTTTGATTTAAAATTCTGTGAAAAGAAAATTTATAAAAAGTAACCGAAATAAAAATTTGAGCGTGTAATTATTTTGATGACACTTTTTACACAAAATGGAGTATTAAAGCAATTTTCTTTAATAAGTTATATTCTAAAAGGTATCGTGGCTCGGTGTGACTGCGTGGTCGTATCGGCCACACAGGTTAACTGACTACAGACACGGTCATAACCTGGATTCATTTGATTTTTATTGACATTTATCTCGACCTATTCAGTTCTTCGCAAGTTACGTTAAACCATTTGTTTCAGTAAAAAGCTTTTTAACAAAAAAAAACCGCTGAAAAAACTGAAAAGCAAAAAATAATAAACCTTTTTTAATCAACCTTAATAACTAAGTTCTTAAACTAATGTAAGTATACCTAAGTAATTTTGAGTCGGTGCCAAACAAGCAAATTAATTGATCACGTAAAGCGTGATGCGCGGCGTTGCGAGTGGTCGTGCGGAGAGCGCATTTTTTGGAATGTTAATGTGTTTATCGCTGGAGATTTCACGTTGCATTGTTAATTTCATTTGGTTATTCTTTAAATTTAAGGTAATTTAGTGATCTTTGTTCATAGATTGTTTGGCGCCGACTCAAAATTACTTAGGTATACTTTTGACTTTAGTTTAAGAACTTAGTTATTAAGGTTGTAACACCTTTTTTTGATTTTTTCGTAAATTTCTATTTTTTTGCTTTTCAACCGACTCGTACCCTGAGCCGTAACAATTTTGTTGTTAAGAAAGTTAATTTAGAGTCTGTTCTTTTCGCACTCGAGGAGTTTCTTATAGGCTATCCTTTTGGTTAAATGATATATTGATTTTTTTCGACCAGTTTTGGAACGTCTCCTCGTTGTTTTTTTTTTTAATTCTCTTTGGAGAACTGTCAGCTTTCACAGCGCGGTTGCGCCACCTAAAACGCACTCCGTGGAATAAGTGCTGGTGACGCCGTGGCCGGGTTGATTTTGGACATTGTTTTTATGTTCCCGACTGTTCCCCTTCTGGCCGCGTGGCGTCTCCAGAACGTTTGGCGTGTTAATTAACTATTGACACCTTCCAGCCCCTCAAAAGGGGTGTTTCATCTGGGCGCATTTGTGACTAAGAGTTTTTCCTCACCGGGAGTCAACAAAAGTTTCACCGGGGCGCATTTGTGACCAAGAGTTTTTTTTCACCGGGAGTCAAGAGTGTTTCTATGGGGCGCATTCATCGCCAGGATTGTTTCATTGAGGCGCATACGCCATCAAACGTTTTTTTCTATGGGACGCATTCGTCACCAAGAATTGTTTCTACGGGACGCATTCGTCACCGAGAGTTTTTTTGACAACAAGGTTTTTTTTCGTGGCCAGGAGTGTTTGGTTTTTGGGAGGCAACTTTTATTTTTCCGGGAGGCAATCTCATCACCGGGAGGCAACTTTAGATATTCAATTGTTTTTGTTTTTTCTGCTTTGCTGGATGCATTATTAAGATGTGGCAACGGGCCGTGTTTCCATTTGACTACATCTGAGTATTTTGACTTTTTTTTAAGACAATTTAGAGGCGTTCCCTCATTAAGGGCGACTCTTGACGTTTTTTTATCCGACGATTCGGCTGAAGCGGTTTATAATAAATGTTTAGAATAAGTGACCACCGGACCACCAACGTACCCACTTTTTGTTATTTTCTGTGGAAATATATTTAATTAAATTAAAAATTTGTTAAACTTTATTTCTTATTTTACTTTATTTATGAAGCCTCCCCTAGGGAATATAGGTTACAAGGTCAAATAAAAAAGGTTTATTATTTTTTGCTTTTCAGTTTTTCGGCGGTTTTTTTTTTTTGTTCAAAAGCTTTTATTTTAATTTTTTGTGGCTATAATCTACTAATTACTACATACTTAATTTTTGATTATTACTTTTAAAATAGCTTATAGCCTTACATCACCTCTATTTTCCCACACTTATGGTAAGATTTTTTCCAAATTTATATGAGACCAACTTTGGAGTATACCCTTTCCAATAAAAAAAGAATTATCAAAATCGGACTACTCTGTGAAAAGTTATGCGTGGTCATACATGAAAAAAATTTACGCATTGACTTGAGAACCTCCTCCGTTTTTTCGTCGGTTAAAAATATATTTACAAAGAATCGGATGTGAACATCAGCCGTAATGTTGTCTAACTTTATTTAACACAAACTTAAACATTAACAAACAAAAACAAATAATAGAATAAAATAATAATTAGTAATAACACAATCAATTAAAAACTGATTAATCAAGAATACCGCCTTATTGAAATATATTAATATTAATTATGCCCAGCTATTTTACGTACGTATTAATATATAATATAGTGTGTCGAGTGTACAAGTTCCGCGTGGTAGGAACTTTGTACTAGGTAGAAAAAAAGATGATTTAAAAGTATGTGCAAAACATCTACTTAAATAAAAAACATTTTGATTTTGATTAAGAAACATATAAAACGCTGTATTTGTTCAAGAGGATACTATCAGACTGTACATTTTATTTTTATTTTATTTTTTATTTTATTTTCTTTGGGAAATCAACAGCTTCTATAGTGTTACACATAGTTGATGAAGACATAATTTAGCAAAAAAAGCCTTTACAGATTTCCACAAATAGGTAAAAAAGACAGTACTTAATTTAATTAGTATATAAAGTAAATAAAACTAAAAATCTTAAAAACTTAAATTGAAATAATCCAACCATGAGATCTATGTGTGTGTGTGTGTGTGAGTGTGTGTGTGTGTGTGTGTGTGTGTGTATGTGTGAGTGTGTGTGTGTGTGTGTATGTGTGAGTGTGTGTGTGTGTGTGTGTGTGTGTGAGTCGGAGAAAGTGTGTGTATATATGATATGTGTGTGTGGATGGATTATCGTAATGATATTAACATTTGGAATATTCCTCCAGCAAAATGATATGACGTTTATAAGAGTGCTTAATGTACCTACGTAAAGAAATAAATGATTCTGATTTTTTTTTAATCTTATAGTTTTATTAACCCATTATTATAGCCTGAATACGTCTACATCCGCCATTATCAAAATAACTTGTAGTACAGTATATATAGTTAGTTACTACGATAATAGTAGCAAGAACAGCCAAACCCACATTTCGGGCTCATTACTAATAAAATACGTAATTACTAGGTAGTAACAAAGAAGATATTTATACCTTAACACACCTTGGCCCGCTAGGAGTAAATATGGCACATCAAATATTATCACTGAAATCCCCAAATATTTGTAATTATACGAGGTATATTATTATTTGGTTTTCAACCCCTAAAGGCGTTCCCAGTTGGACTTTATACAGTACTAGCTTCCGCCCGCGACTTCGTCCACGTGGACTTCAGAATTGTGTCCAGAAAGAAAAAAAAAATTAAGATAGCGCCAGCTTGTGACGAAGTGGAAATTTTGAGTTTTTAAGCATTCCTACGGGAACCCTTATATTTCCCGGGATAAAAAGGATCCTATGTGTTAACCGAGTGTTTTATCTATCTACCTACCAAATTTCATCCAGATCCGTTCAGTAGTTTTGGCGTGAAAGCGGAACAAACAAACAAACTGACAAACAAACAAACATCCATACTTTCGCATTTATAATATTAATAAGATAAGATAAGATAAGATAAGATAAGATAAGATAAGATAAGATAAGATAAGATAAGATAAGATAAGATAAGATAAGATAAGATAAGATAAGATGAGATGAGATGAGATGAGATGAGATGAGATGAGATGAGATGAGATGAGATGAGATATGAGATGAGATGAGATGAGATGAGAAGATGAGATTAGTGAGATGCAATATTTTGTGTTGTATATTTATTTACCCAGAAAATGTGTTTGGAGATCCTTCTTTCGTTGTTTGTTTTACGTTAAGTTTGTGTCTGCTGCTTAGGGTTGACTCAGACCGTAGGGCACTTTAAAATGTTTGAAAATGACTGACTCAGTGGCTAAGTGGTTAGCGTTCCTGACCTCTGATCCGAGAGTCGTGGGTTCGATCCCCACACAGGGCAAACTTTTCTGGATGAGCAGAACTGTTTGCTCTGAGTCTGGGTGTATTATATATATATATATATATATATATATATATATATATTTAAAAGTATTTGTGTATGTATATCAGTCTCTGGTTCCCAAGATACAGGGAATCCTAGTTTGGGGCCAGATGACCGTGTGTGATTTGTCCCAGATATTATTATTATTATTATTAATTGAAAACTTTTCGAGACGCCCTTTACTGAACAGGAAACAAAACTGAACCATTCAGTTCGGTGCCGCTGAATCCCGCTTAATACAGATTTAATGTATCCCCGATATAGATAAGTTTTCATTTATATCGTGAGGTCATAAGCACACTATTTTTTTAAGAAGCGCACGTCACTTCAACCATCAGAATTTTGTAGAGATATTAAATATTCTACTAACGACCTAAACCTGTTTTTTTTTGGGTATATACTGAAAATCTGTTTTTTTTAATGACTTTATGTAAAAATGCGTTTCGATTCAAAAAAATCTCTCCCTAGCACGTCTTCGGAAATATTAATAAGGAGTAAGTTTATCTCATGTACCTTCCTCCAATAAAGAGAACCCACATCTCCTTGCACCCAGTCCATATACAGTCTTTTTTCTGCGTCTGAATGTCGCTCCGACTCGCAGACTTTGCACAAGCTGCTCCAAATTGCAGAGATGCTATCGCCGCTCGATCCGACCCATATACTATGTAGTATAGTGCACTTGACTTCGTTCGCGAAGGTTTCGAATATCTACAGGCTGATGAAATGGTTGTGAAGGTTATAATAATGTTAGCTATATTTTGTTGTATTGTAAATAATCACTATAATTATTGCTTAATATTATCAAAACATTATATATTTACAGCTAAAAATAACATGAAGAGTAAATCAAGTAATGTAAAACTTGAAGATCGACTGACGCACAGAGGGCACCACAGATCAAAGTAAAGGGGAAGTAGAGGGGAGAGCATTGCACGAGGGAAATGGTGGCGAGTGCGCGTCAGTCTATCTTTGAACTTCGAGTGAGACAGTTTGTTGGAAATAGCGCAATGTAGTATTCAGTGTGAATTTTAAATACTTATAATAATTGATAAATCGATTGTTTTACTTGTGTCAATGGAAGATTAAAGTAAAATTGCAACTGTCACTCCGTGTTTTTCTACATCAATATACTTAAATAATATAAACTGGAATACGACATTTTGAAACATAAATTATGGATGTTAAAATGTGTTTGTTTTGGTGCTTGTTGTTCCCGCCGGGAATCGAACCCTCGAACTCTTTACACGGAGGCGATTAAAATTAGTTATTTTACACTTCATATCAAACTGTCATCGTTGTTCTTTGACACGATACATGATATTATTTACGTGCTGACTTTACAAATGGAAGCAATTTAAAAATGAAATCTCTAAAATATGAAATTTAATTTGAATGTATTGATTCCCGTACAATAACTGTAGTAAAACAGGCTCCACTAAAGGCTCAAACACTCTCTAATTGTTGTACTTATATTAATCCTTGTTTAGTTAACAAGCCATTTTCATTTTATACCTAATTTATTTGCTAAGAGTTCTTCAATTATTATTTGTATCGCGACTTCAAGATAAGTACGGCGCCTGCTCAAGAGGCCAATTTTCCTAACGAACCCAATAATAATAATAATACGTTCGCCCAAGAAATAGGGTAACAATCGTTAACATATGCCATTAAGTGTAAATCTCGATGGCCTCGCCGGACGGCCGCTATTTTCACCTAGTTATGGCAACACTGAAACGTGAATATTTAGTCCGCTTCCGGCCGCCCTTGTAATCGCCTTTAATCACACAGAAGGACGCTAAATAGCTCCGAAATTGGGTCCAAGTGGGGGTCTAATACGATTATCTATCACGCATCCCTAAATATTAGCTCGGTTGTACGTGGAAAGCCGCTCGGTGACTTCACGGCTTCTGTTTATCACACACTTCTGATGCTTAACAGTGTAATCTATACAGGGTGAAATTGAATTCGCGGACCAAACTTTAACTGTGGATTCCAGTCATGACACTGAACATCTTTCCTGAAGGAACCAATTCAATCGGAGCAAAAATAATTGGCTTTCCATACAAATTTGGCTACCAAGGTCATTTTCTTGCTCCGATTGAATTGGTTTCTTAGAGAAAGTTGTTCAGTTCCATGAGCAGAAACCACAATTAAAATTAGTTCCGCGATTTCCATTCCATCCTGTGTTTTTTATATTATTAACGACTCATACCATTCCCACATATTTTTATACAGGGTGGAATTTTGAAACATCACCTGGAGGGAAAGTACTCTAAATACTGCAGATAGCAAATTTTACTCAAAGGAAACTTTCCTTTATTTTTAAAAAGAAGCAAAACTATATTCAGAGATTTATGAAAATACGCTTGTCACACCCAGGAATCGAACCGGCTAAAATCCGAAAAAATTACATCCTGTACTTTAATGGCGTTAATCGATAGGGTCAATCATAAGGATCAAATCTCTCTGACAAACATGGTAAGTAAAAGGAAGAAAAACCATGATATCTAAACTTATAATTTTATATGAGACACTTTTACTCAAGCACTAAAGCACTTTTACTCAAGGTTCCATCGGATTACTTATGTTAGTAATTAACAAATATCTTTGACATAAAAAGACTAAGAACTGTTTAGAAAGAAAATTGCAATTATCTTTACACGTGTTTGTAAAGTTAATTGCTATTTTCTTAAAAGAATTTTGTGTATCCAACAAAATAGAGCTAATTTCGTGTAACTCATTAGTTCAGTCGTTTTTTTTTTCACAAACCGTTAAATGTAGTTTTGCTTCTTTTTAAAAATAAAGGATTTTTTCCTTCGAGTAAAATTTGCTATCTCCAGTAATAGAGTACTTTCCCTCTAGGTGGGGTTACAAAATTCCACCCTGTAGGTATATGATTTAATTGTTAAATTGGGTTAGTCGACTGCATCAAAAAAAAAATTGCTCTTTTATTAATCGGATAAAATAACGTGAGTTAATTTTAACCCACTTCAAAGATTAGATCGAAACATTTTTTTAAAAGCATAACTCGGTATTTTCATACGCACAGGCGGATAAAAATAGAGCAATAAACATAAGAATAGAAGATATTATTATTGATATAAAACAGTAAATTACTATTCATTCAACAAGAAATACTGATAAGCAGCGCAGCTCATATTATGTAAGTTGACGTTAAACGTCCATAGACTAAATGTTTAACCGACTTTGAAAAAGGTGGAGGTTCTCAATTCGGCTGTATGTTCTTTTTGTATGTTTGTTACATACGCTATTACTCCGCCAATTATTTATGAATCGATTTTGATGATTCTTTTTTTGTTTGGTAGGTACACTTCGGAGGTGGTTCCACATAAATTTTATCGAAATCGATTCAGCGTTTTTGAAAAAAATCAACAAAAGCCAAAAAACTTTTGCCAAATTGCATTTGTTACAATTGAAGTCGGTTGTTTTTAACGTTGTCAGCGTTGTTAATAATATCCTTTAAAATATCGGAATCCATCGAAAATCACATCGGGAATCCAAAAAATGCTGCTTCAGATAGAATTTTTGTTAGTTACTCAACCGATTTCATTAAAACTTTGCAAAAAGCTTATATACAGGATGGGTTGGGTAACAACAGGATAACACAAATCTGGTAGAAATAACACACGCACGGTCGTCTGACCCCAAACTTGTTTCCCTGTATTATGGTAACCAGAGACTGGAATACATATATAGATACGTTTATTTATACACATACTATACAGATACATCCAGACACAGAGCAAACAAAATGTGCTCATCACAGAAATGTTTATCCTAAGAGGAAATCGAACCCACGGCCCACGATCCTCAGACCAGAGTTTTTTTTATGGCAGAGGTGGCAAACCACTGAGCCACCGAGTTAGTCAACTACTCACCTATAAAGATACATACTAATAATAACGAAAGTTACTCGGGTGGAGCCGGGGGATAACTCTAGCTAATATAATAATCTTGAGCTTTGAAACCACTTAAAAACCAAAACGCGCCGGCGGCGGCGGCGCGTCGTGGCGGTAAAAATGTTTTCTGTTTTTTTTTATGTTCCTCTCATCTTTCGGTTAGGTTCACTTGTTTGCTTCTACACGTAAATTGCTTTTAGAAAAACATCGAACAAGATTTCTTTTTTAAAGTTTGTTTGCTTGTGTGTAAACACTTTTTAAACAAAAAAATGTTTTTTTTTTTTTTTTACAAAATCTTATCTCATTCTTAGATGAAATAGTCTTTAGTATTACCTCAACCTGAAACTCTTTAGTATTACCTCACTTGATCGTGTAGGATATCGGAACACATCAGTGACAGCATTTTTTTTTCAAGTTACAATTCAGCCTCTCAGTGTATAGTACAGTCACTTACCATATAGGTAGAATCATAGATGCATATTCCACGTGATACAAATTAAAAGCATGGCTCTTGGGGTAACTGTTCTACGAAATCTAATACTTTTTGGAACTGCTATCCAAACTAATAATGCTACCATGTTGCTTACCTATTGTTGTATAATAAACTTATAAAATATGTTATGTAACAACAATATTATTTGTAATAAAATAATAATGAAATGTTATGAGTAAGACAATATGTATTATACGCAAAACAATATTATGTTATATTTATTTTTATTCCAATAATTGTTTTCTGTTCTATTTATGTTATGTTACAACTCTGACGTATAACCTGTATTACCAAATAGATCTAAATCTGAATCATTTCATTTCATTTAATAAAAGCCTAATAATATGTTGAAACTAGCTAAAGGCAAAATACTATGCCATCAATATTTTTATTTTTTTTACGTTTATTCACAACTGGTTTGGCATCATCTCACCTGATAGTAAGTGATGATGATGCCAACGATGGAAGTGAGCTTACCAATATTCCCCGACGCAGTGGGGGACTAGCTGTCTTATCTTCATGCCGAAACACATCAATGTTGTTAACATTAATGTTTGGCGACAAGAATTAGAGAAGACAGAGGAAACTAGCCAGGCGGACGTACCACCTACCAAACCGTTGGGCCCCGTCGGGAAACGAATCTATCCTACATCCTGATGTGAAGCGAGCGGCCTAGCTACAAAGCTACGGAGGCGGTAAACTTATTAGTATCGGTTACTGCCGGCATAAAATGACACATAAAAACCCTGTCACTATCAAAAATGCAGCTTATATTTGGTATTTTATAACAAAAAAAAAACTGTTATAAAATTGCAACAGTC
Source organism: Coleophora deauratella (assembly GCA_958295455.1). Taxonomy (NCBI): domain Eukaryota; kingdom Metazoa; phylum Arthropoda; class Insecta; order Lepidoptera; family Coleophoridae; genus Coleophora; species Coleophora deauratella. The sequence continues at coordinate 16,628,714 of OY282402.1, forward strand.
ACAACAAAAACAACAAAATAATGGAAATATCGATGCAAGCATCGTGGCCGTACCGTAATATTCTTTGACAACATAACACATTCGATATTGAAATTCCGCGGCACAAGCGGCCGCTCGCTCGTGCGCCAAGGCAGAACACTCACCGTCACGGAATTGAATTATCATAGTACGATTACTATAGCAGGGCTTATCGACTTAACGATCAAATATAATAATAAGTAGTTCACATTGGTAAAATACCTAACATTTTCTAGAAAAAAATTAAAGAGTACATTTACATATTCGCCATATTAGTGTCGTATATTAGTGTCACCAACACAACAATTATCACAAAGCAGACACAGATTTTCTGTTATTTTATAGTTTCAGCGTAATTATGTATTTTTAAGCAATATTGTAAGTACATTTTACTAACTATTCTGTTCACGTTCCACAGTGTTTTTTTTGCCCCAAAAAAGTGACATCTTTTTTTTACTTGTTTATTCAGTTAAGCTTTTTATAACAAACGCAAAAGTAAAACTCCCAGGAATCAAATTTGTTTAGTTTATTTTTAAAAAAATCACAAAGTTTTGGTGACCTTCATGGTAAAAATACGGAAATTAATTCATAGGAAAAAAACTGTTCACAACTAAGTATTAATTATTTTACGGATATATAAAGATATTTTAGACGCATACTATCCTCTTTTTAGTTTATGAAAAATGTTGGTAATTTCCTAAAAAAAAAATATTTTCTGATTTTTTTAATTTATTTATTTTTATTTTTCTAGGCCGAAGTAGAGGTTCTGCCTAGGACAGATATATACCTAATACTAATATGTATCACCCACAAAATTATTACACTCTACTTCGGCGGAAGTTTAGAAAAAATGATTTTCAAAAATATCTCTTAGGGATGTCACTAATTTGACCTTTCTATTTATATCGTGAGTATTATTTTTTGACTCGGTGGATGTCTTTCGGCTGATGATAATTATTTTTTGAAAGATTAATCAAATGCTTGCTTCACCTTTATTTGTGTCTGTTAAATCTGTTTCTATTATACAAAGTGACTTTTTTATCACTGACAAATATTTGTCAATCGTTTACTTTCTTTAAGTTGTTGACAGTTGGTGTGAGAAGTAAAACTGTTTTATTTCTGCCCTTGTTTGTTTTGTTGGGACAAGTTGTTCAGTTTCATAAGAACCATCTGCAATTTTCCGTTTTATTTCAGCAAATAAAAAGTCATCAAGCATAACTGAACAGACTGACTGTTAACGTACGTATAAGTTCATCATCATATTTTGTCGGATAACATATTTTGTACTTCCTATTAATCAGCAAGTAGGTTTGTTGAAGACTTTATCGTAATTAGAAGCTTGTCAGAAATTAATTTCACATTTGAAATTTTGAACACTGTGCTAAGAAGTGCTTTTGAATTTTTGAGAGGTTAGTTAAAATAAAGTATAGAATCACAAAGTAAGAAAAGATAGCAATAGAATACAGCAAATATACTGAAATAATCCGATCCATATTTTTTTTTTCAGTTTCCCATACAAATTCTTGATTCACTATTTAGATATAACAAAATAAATAAGGTGGATTTCTACTCATGAAATTGCACTACTTTTGTTTTAGTACTATGCCGAAATAACAAAAATATTTGGGCGTTTCATACCTATTTAATCAGTTAATTGGCAAGTCTGTAAGACCATTTTTTTTGCAATTTCGGCAATGTTGATGCGCAAAAGTTGTTCAGTTCCTTAGTTTACTGCATTCAAGTATGTTTCAAATTAAAACTTTTTAAATACAGTTGATTTTATATAAAAAAAGGTAAAGGGAAATGACCTTATTGTGTCAACCCTAAATCCAAAATTTTGACCTTAGTATTTAAAAATATATTTTACCAAACTTCCGCCGAAGTAGAATGTGGTAATTTTGTGGGAGATACATATAAATATGGTGAATATATCTGTCCTAGGCAGAACCTCTACTTCGACCTAGAAACAATATAAAAAAATAAAATTTAAAATTTAGAAAACATTTTTTTTTTGAGGAAATGCCCAACATGTTTGATTTAATAAAAAGGGGATAATATGCGCCTAGACTATCTTTATATACCTGATAAACAAATAATACTAAATTGTGAATAGTTATTTTTCTATGAATTAATTTCCGTATTTTTAACAGCAAGGTCACCAAATCTTTGTGATTTTTTAAAAAATAAACTACACAAAATGGACTCCTGGGAGTTTTACTCTTGCATTTGTTATGAAAAGCCAAATTGAATGAACGAAAAAAAGAAGATGTCACTTTTTTGGGCAAAAAAAACTGTGCGTTCGCACAACAAGCGCTCCGCATTTGCTGAGTAAATCTAAGAAACACAATAACATATAAAGTTTGTAAGGACACGACCAATACATTACATCTTTATGGTCCTTCGAGTTTGTGTTTATTTAAGTGCAATAGCGAATCGGCTCTCTGGCCTCCCGACAGCGGGTCTCGCCAGTAGAGTTGAGAATCGCCTATTTTGCATGAGAAGCACTAGTGAGTAGTCAACCCCTGTAGTAACAGTCAGCAAGAGTACTGATATTATATTAGTCGCGCAATACAAGAAAAATATTAAAAAATAGCAAGAAGAATGAATGACTAAAAACACTTTCTTTAGGAGCCCCTGATATCCATATCTCAGTGAGAAAACGGTTTTGAATTCTAACGTTTAACGAATTGAATTGAAATGAAATGAAAAATTATAGAGCTAAAGATTTTAAAAAAAATAAGGAATTTGAACAGTCTGTCTGTAATTAGCGTTAATTAAGTAACGATAAACTTTAATGCGACTAACAGTCTTAACTTAAGAGTTAAGTGTGAATACAAAAGTTAATTAAATTGTAGAAATGACATTCCTTTGATATTCAAGCGGAAATTGAGGATGCCTAAGAGACAGTGTCAGCGGCCAATTAACTTCGAAGCAGAGAATAGTAAGACATCAAGTTTAAACTTCGATGAAATTTCAAAGCTCATTCTATTAGGTATAAAAATATTCTAGGTACTTACATATTTTTCTTCACAAAAATATTTTGAATAAAATTACTGTGAACAAAATACTTGCTCCTTTTTCTTTCAAAAAGCATGCGTTGGCCGAGAATCGAACTCGGATCAACTGCTTGGAAGGCAACTATGCTGACCATTACACCACCAACGCACCTGATGTCACTAGAATAATATTTTCAGTGCACTACAATAACAGCGGCTGGTAAGAATGACGCCATGTTACAGTTTACACAGGTGTAGGTGTGACTAACTACATGAAATAACGGAATAATAAAAATAATAAAATAAAAATCTTTTATTTCAGACCATTCAGATCCATAACTTAACAATAATCCATAATACTTTTGCCGCACAAATTGAAGTGATTTATTTTATACAACATTGTGCACCGGTACAGAATTAAAATTTAAAATAGTCTTAATGCGAGTGAAGCTCATGCACCGAGGCCGAGGGTTCCTTACTACCACAATATATTTCTATTGTCTTTTTTTATCAAAAAAGAAAAAAAATACTTGTATTTTCCAGATATTTTTTTACTCCAGAGTAATTTTCCGGCGTACTCCTAATTAAGTGAGCTCATTTCATTTACATACGATAATTTTAATGCCCTTATATTTTCCTTTTTTTATTGATTCGTTTTTTTTTAATATATCTATGTTCGCATTAACATGTTTATTTATTAGGTACTAAAACAGAAGTATGCCTTATGTAAGTTTAATTAACAATGAAAATTATATAAATCTGAATGGTTGACTTATAACCGCGTTTCCACGCGCGGGGACCGAGCGGCATTACGCAAACTCATATGACGAAGCATCAAACTTTGCGACGCAGCAGTAAGTTTCGTATTTCCAATAAGCTGTCGATATTATACGAAATGCAGAGTATCGGAATATCGGCAGAAGTGCGACACAAAGCAGGCGCGATCGCTCAGCGCGCCGACAGAGCAGACAGAATAAAATATGAGAGGAAATGAAATCGCATGTGCAATGTGCACATTCTGACACCCTCCACCGTCACTGCACCCCTACCACCTCCGAACATCTGTCACGGGACCGCGGGACACTTTTCTAATAGACACCTCGATTTCAAAACGTGTGCCGAAATTTTTTACATTTTTGCTTTGCTCATCTCTTCTAGGCGCAGTTCCGTTTGCAGTCATTTAGTGAACAACAGTTTAGATTTGATTTTAAAATAAATAAATAAATTTATCTCAATCCATAATGTTATACGAAATGAAATAATGGTAAAAATAACGATTTACAAGGACATAAAAATTACTTATAAAAATCATGCACTCAAAAACTTTTTGGTTTTGAGTTTATATTGTCTATTTCATTCAAACAATCGACTTTATGTATTTTCAATTGAATTGATAAGCAATTGTTTTTGTTTAATTTTTAAGTATAATACATGAATTTGCCAAACAGTTAACAACAATAAATCTAAATGCACTCCTAAAAGAGTAATAGTAGTACTTTTTGTTACTATTTTATACTGTTATTTTAAAATATTTTTTAAATATCTATTACTTATAACTTCATTTTACTTTGGTATTCTAAAACAGCTCCATTTCATTTTAGCTGCTAGTGTTTCACTGCCGCACTTACTTCGGCGAAGATAAACTTTTCTCAAGTCGGCTTTGTCACTTTGAAACTTAGTTTACTTTGAAGACAGTCGCTGTTCTTGTTTCTTTTTTATTGCAATAGTTTTGCCGAAGTTGTAAATAGATTTTATTCATTTCGTTTGAGATGGTCACCGTGTTATTTGATCTGTATTGCTGGCAACCCAAAGTATTCATGAGATGATATACCTTTAGAAGCGTTTAGCGTTTAGCTTCTATCTACGTAATCAAGTCTATAACAAACTAACGAGCTTCGAGTAAAGAGGTTTTGTGCAGCAGATTTTAATCTCGTTGCTTGTACACTCTGTGGTTTGAAATGAAGAACAAATGTCTGATAAATACTTTAGTAAATTTATAATTTTTTGAACTTGTAAACTCCGCTAAAATTAATAAGTATTGTATTAATAGGCCACAAACTAACAGAGAGAGAGAGAGAGAGAGAGAGAGAGAGAGAGAGAATTTTGAAAAATGTGAAGTCGTTTTATGGATTTCCACGGCAGATCAATAGAAGTGAACGGTATGCCACGTGTCGTCAACTGACCAACTAAATCTACATGAACTAACAAATGCCTCACTTTTGTATGATTATGTATTTATTACAATAAAGTATATTAAATTAAATTAAATTGAAATACGTAGCTTCAGTCTACTATACAGGTGTAACGAAAAATGTAGAAATACTTCAAGGTGAGCTTCTACTCATCAAACTGAACGACTTTTGATCTACAACTTTGAAGAAATCACAAAAATTGTATGGAAAGTCCAAAACCTTTTTGCAATTTCTGCAAAGTTGTAGAACAAAATTTGTTCAGTTTGATGAGTGGAAGCTCACCTTGAAGTATTACCACACCTTTTTGTTACACCCTGTATTAAAGTTCTAGCTCGAAGTCACCTTTACAGCTGATTGTATCTCTGAGAGACTATAGCTTATAAACATCATTGTTGTCGCGTCTGCGACGCAATGGGTTTGTTTGCTCTGTGGTGGCGTGACAGCCGCGAATTCAGCGGTGGCGTGAGAAGCCGCGCCTTGCACGCGCGTGTGTGGCGCCGTGTCGTGTCGTGTCGTGACGTGGTCCTTTATGGTGCTCGCTATTGTTTCGGGGAGTATGTGCTACATTGTATTATTAGTGGATGACTAAACAAGTAGTGAGTTACAGCGATGATGGCGTCGATGAATTGGCTGCTCGATAGAATAGAGAGGTCCTAAGTCCTGTGCTATACGAGCATTTGTTTGCCTATGTGAGAAATACATAGATGCCGATTTTGTTATGCGGGTTATTACAGTTATATAAACCATAAATAAGATACTCTGAAGCTCAGACTAAAAACTCATTTCTCCAAAACAGATTATAAAAAATGTCATTAGGATCTTTATGTAGCAATAACTTGCTGGCCATAAACAATGTTAACAACCCATATAGTCCCCACTGCAGGGGCACGGGTCTCTTCCCATACATCGGGAAGGTTAAGGCACACGGAGGCCAAGTCCGGATTGGTGGAGGTTGTGGGGCTAGTAATCAATAAGCTAAATCCGTAGCAATTAAATCTGAACACTTGAAAGGCGCCTCACCGAGTGTACTTAATCAACTACAGTTCTCACATTTTTAATCTAGAGCAACATAGGCATAACAGAAGGTCCGCTTATGTATGTGCCGGCTTATAGGTACCAACTGCTGACCTCACCGCAAGGGTTGTCACAACATTCACATTTTTCAAAAATCAAAATCACTTAGACTGAACTCGTAGAGATAAGAATTAACATAGGCATTACGAGACTAACCGCAACTGGCTAAGTAGCGTGCGGGGACAGGATATTAAAAAAAGTTCGTTTGAAATTTTACGGGTTACTCGGAAACAAGTATAGAATACAGGAAAAATATTTGAAAATTCCGATCTACAACTTTTTTTTCAGTTTTCCTCACTAAATCAGTGTCTACAGAAGCTGCAATTACAGCTTATCATGGACATGTCTCTTCAGTCCTCAGTTATGGTCTAATTTTGTGGGGTAACTCGGTCGACGTAGAAAGAGCATTCATTCTTCAAAAAAAGTGTATCCGCGCTATAACTAATACATGGTACACTGACAGTTGTAGACCTTTATTTAGAAGACTCTGTATCTTACCATTAGCATGTATGTATATCCGGAACATTTGTGTTTTTACGAAAACTCGTCATGAATATTTTAAGAAACTCATTGATGTCAGTAGTAGAAAACCAAGAAACCAATACTTAAACTTATTACATCAACCCCATGTCGAACAGATATTTACAAAAGAAACGTCTACAACATGTGTATAGTATTGTTTAATAATCTTCCAGATGAAATTAAAATTCTTAATGGTGTAAAATTCAAAGCAAAGTTAACTGAGTGGCTCCTGAAATACTGTTTCTACTCTGTTAAAGAATATCTTAATTATAAATCAATTTTAATAAATGTACAATAACATTTGCATGCCTAGTCTAAGGTAGAATATAAGGGACTTATTATTTAAACTGTAACAAACTTTGTAAACCTATATTCCGCAAATAAAGTTCTTATCTTATCTTATCTTATCTTATCTTATCTAATCTGAATAACTAATCAATAATTTGCATGGGCAACTGAAAAAATTTGGAATTCGGATTTTTTCAATATTTTTCCCGTATTATTTATTGAATTCTGAGTATCCCCTTAAAATGTCAAACGCATTTTTTAACACCCTGTATAAAGTCTAATTACTGCTCATAAAATGAGAATGGAACCCACAACCCTCGGATCAGTAGACAGGAGCGCTAACAACTGACGTATCGATTCAGTCAAGTTTGTGACAATCGCGACTGTGCGATCGTGACCTTAGCTTGAATGACCGTAGACGTATATAAGCATGTATATGCTTAGGATTTTAGTGGTTTGTATTGAGCGGTCTCTCTGTTATACTCTGTGATTAAGAGCGCGCCGAGCAAAAATAGGCAAAACAGTAGTCACGGTTTGCAGAGGTTCCAGTCGTGTGAGTGTGTGAGTATATGAGTGTGAGTGGGTCAAGGTCTTGCGGCAATACCGCTAATGAGGGCCGGAAGCCACCCCTCGCCGTGTGGCGACGCCAAATATATATACAACAATATTTATGTTAAAAGTAAACTAGTATGTATTTAGATATACTTGCCTTATTTCCTTACGTGGTTATCGCGTCTCAATAAAACAATCTAGGAAATAGGGCATTTGGCGGCTTTAAATTTTTTACACTGAATATTGAGTAAAAGCGGGATTTTTGCAAAAGAAAAGAAATAAAGAAAGAAAATTGCGGAAAAAAATTTAAATTAATGATTTTCTTCAATGAACTCGTAGTCAGACAGAGCAAGTATTTAAAGAAGAAAAATTCTGTATAATTTGTCCGTAAACACAACAGAAACGTCTGGCTCTAGAAAATCTTGTTAATTAGCATAATAACAAACGTTGAGTGTACAAATTCCGAGTGGCAAGAACTTTGTACTAGGTATTAAAAATGGCCATTTAAAAGAAAGAGAAGAAATGAAAGAATGTGAAGAACTTAAAAAATATATATTTTGAATTTGATAAAAATCTGAACAAGAAAAAACGACACTTCACCTGATTTATAACAGAACAAAACAACAATAAAGGAACTACAGCAGCAATGCAGTAAGGCGACCTATAAATAAAATACAGACACGTAAAACTTTTAAACTTACCTAGTACTGGCGGGAATAAAGCTGCTACAGGTACTGTCGGTTTATGGTAACGATATGACTTACTTCCACGAAACCTATTACATAAATAAATGTACACACAAGTAGTAACATGCATATGCAAAGGTTTCGTTTTGACCCGCGTCGTAACATCCATACTAATATGGGATAAGAATTATATGAAAGTTAAAATAGTATGGAGCTCGCCTTTTTCTTTAGTTATAAGTACTTGCAAATATTTCTGAAATAAAGTAATTACAGTTCAGAAAAATCAAAATCAAATTTGTTATTCAAGTTTCCTGTTGATTAAACTATAGTCAGTCGTAACAAAAACATTATGATGCGCGCGCCAAGCACCAGAAACCAAAGAATTCTATTATTAATAGAAGTCTTGGCCAAAAACGATGTCAGCGCGGGCGAAGCCGCGGGCAAAAAGCTTGTAGTATTATATTAACACTGATGGCTTTCCATGCTAATGAGAATATTCTCATTTTCATTGTGGTGAGACAAATAGGGCAGTTAGTATGAAAGAGCTACGAGCATCGATCACTCTCCGAGCGCTGCTCGTACTTTACTGAGTGACTTACATGTGTGTGATATTAGTTTTATACGCGTCTTCATCTATCTCCAGGAGGAATTCTGAATTGTGATACATGAGACTGACTCATTGGCTCGTACCAAATGGCTAAACGCGTAAACAAAATTAAATTAAATTAAAATGTTTTGGACGAAGTTTCTTTGGGCCTTTCTTCTCTCTCCGCAAACACTTCCCGAAATGTTGGGTATATATGAGTTCCAAGTGGTAGGAGCTTCGTATTAGGTACAAAAAATATGACCACGAAAAGTGTACAGTAATACCTAATTCGAATAAAAAGAGAAAATTATCAAAAATATATTATTAACTGACCGATATTGCCAAATGATTGTCTATGAAATAGTGACGAGCTCGCTATGTTTCTTGTGTTTATGTTAATAGGTGTATGCTCAATATCCCAATGTTGCGAAATAAAATATTAAATGATACGGTGTTTTGTTTGCATTTTTTTTTATAGTTTTTTAATTTTTTTCACAATTAACAAGCCCTTGGCATTATATCACCTGGCAGTAAGTGATGCTGATACCAAATAAAAACAATTTATTATAAAAATGTTTCTAATGGGTGACCATTTGAACTAGTGATAGTTGACTAACTTGGTGGCGTAGTGTTTAGTGCTTTAGACTTCTACGACGAGGTTCGTAGGTTCGATCTCCACCGAGGCGAAATACTTGTGTGATGAGCACATTTGTTTACTCTGTATCTGGATATTATTTTTTGTATGACATATTTATATTACCCCAGTTTAGTACCTGGGGTGACCGTGTATGATTTGTCCCAAAACCAAAATGCTGCCTATACTAAATAATACAAAACATTTCAATTACTGCCGTTTAAAATAATTATTTACTCAAAGCACACCTCTTTGGAAAGAACAATAGCTATAATTAAGATTTCTGTAAATATTGTGTAACATAAACTCAAAAATAACTCTGACAAAGACTGATACAATAATTCGCAGTGCGAGACCAGGTGCGTTGGTGGTGTAATGGTCAGCATAGTTGCCTTCCAAGCAGTTGATCCGAGTTCGATTCTCGGCCAACGCATGCTTTTTGTTTCGTGATCTATCATTTGACTGAAGTTACATGAACGTTGAATGACAAACTTATATTTATTTTTTCCTTTAAATATATCACACACTTCTCCAGCCCCAGATAAGGTTTACATTTTATTATACATACTATGATAAACGTTTGTTTACTGATAGACATACACAGTTAAGTGGAATATATGGTGCAGATAAAAAATACCCAGAGGCAGAGGAAACAAATGTTCTCATCACAGAAATCTTCACCCTAGAAGGGAATCGAATCTACGACTCTTAAATCAATAGTCTTGTTGTGGAACCCTAATTGTTCCACCATTTTTGGCGGAACCCTATCTCGCCAAAGGGAATATTTATCTTTAAGTCTCATCCAAAATTCATCCAAGTTTTAAATTTGAAATTTAATTATTAGAATTTTTGTGCGCGCTATGTTTCTACCGTATGCGCAAAAGAGTAAGAATAAGCTCTATGTGTTGCAGAGATCGGTACCGAAATATACCGAACTAACTGATAAAAGGCAGCGTGTTTCCTATGTAGCTAAGACAATAAGGCCTGACTCTCGAACCCTCCCACGGAACCCTGGGGTTCCGCGGAACACCTTTTGGGAGCCACTGGTCTACTGACTATTAAATCAAAGCTATCAACCGCTAATTAGTATTAAATCAAAGCAGAAAAACATTGTTCTAAAAACTCACCTCAATATACCTAACAGGTGCGCGCTCCCAAGCAGGAACTAGTCATTATCTGCAACAAAACAACAAAAGAATATAAGTGATTTCTTATAAAAAAAAAATAACAGTGCTATTCTTATCGAGAAATTTGTCCTTGCTCTATACAAGGTGACTAATACATACGATACCCCTTATAATTTTGACTGGCAATTTTATTATTCTCGTAAATAAAATAAATGCTATCTTTGCACAAAAATTTTGCTGAAAACACAATTATTTTTTTTGAGATTTTTCATACAAATTACAAATCCATCGTTTTTAAATGAACTTGTTCAGTTTCACGATATTTATCAGAAATTAAGAGGTTTTCAGTATGAATTGTATACTTGTGATGGATTTTTATGTTTAAACTATCCTCCGCCCGCGACGACGTCTGCGAGGAATGTAGAACTGGGTTCGGACTACCATCTAATAACCATCAATATGTAACAAACATGTGTAGGACCCACGGACTAAAGTTCTTAAACTTGTTTGTCTACCGCCCACTTTGAGAATAAAATAGTTTCTAGCGTTCTCCCCCTCTCTCAAAAACATTTTTAAATATCAGAAGAAAAACACAAATCAGCCATGCCCTCCTAAAGCCGCTTTAACACTTCCATTTTTTTCTGGTGTCTTCAACGCCCCCCTGTAGGCCTCCAGCAACGCCCACTTTGAGAAAGACTGAACTAGAGCTTCACTCATAACAACTTTTGTTCTACGAGTTTGACGAAATCGTAAAATAAAAATGAATTGAACTCTTTCTTCAGATCAGATATGGATAGTTCAAAAAGTTTTTGAATAATTTGTGCAAAGTTGTAGTATAAGGGTGTTTGAGAATGATGAGTAGAAGCTGTTGTTTATGGATCGTACATCTATCCTTTTATCCGTTGTATAACTGAATAACATTACCAAATATACTTAATACCTGCTGTTTATATTATAAAGGCTGTAAGCTTCCCGAACGTATAAAATATATTGAAAATCCCATGTTTTCTAGCGACCGACAAGTTTCAGGCCCCTTTAAGAAGCAAATAAATCAAGTTACTGAAAAAGTTAGTCATCGTATGATTTTAAAATAAATGGCTGCATTTCATGAGAGATGAGGTATCGAGGGAGATAATGCCAAAGGCTTACCAATTATGGATTATAAAAAAAAACCTTTTATCTAAGTTGGTTCTTCGCGGGGGAACCTTTGGCACCGCTGAGCGAGCGAGCAACCCCCGCTGCGGAGTAGCGGGCGCGGCGCGGCGGTTACTCAACTAATTGTCAGGTGAAGTATTTATGTCCCGGTTCGAGTCCCGGCCGGGGCCTGATTTATCGCCCGCCACTCGACGCGCACTTTTTGCGCGGTAAGAGGATGAGGTTTAAATGGTATTGTTTTATTAGGCGGTGGCGGCGGCGGCGTCGGCTGTCACACACGCACGACGCGGAAAAAACGGTAAGGGATGGGATAGGGGCTGGAGAGTTTAGGGTAAATTGCATTGCGTTGGATGAACTGTATAGTCATGATATGTGTTGTAGATACGAGTAGTTTATGAGCGAGAGATTTTTGATCCACTTTTATCAAAATTTCTTGGCGCGCTAAAAACTAAGTGATATATCAAGGGGCTATCAGTAATGTCGGTATTAGCTACCTATCTCTACGTTTAAACTTTTTTTCTTCTATATAATAATAATAATAATTGAATAAACAATAAACGTACAAATAATGACGGTATGAAATTGAAAATAGTTTATTTCATTAATCTACTTACAAAAACAATAACAAACTTCTCGTGAGCAGAGTAATCTGCTTGGGTTGGAAGTTTTCGCTCTTCTATAACAAGTACAAAGTATACTATTTAAAGTACCTCTAAATAATTGAGTAATGGAAAATCATGAAGTAACTTACTTTAACAGCAGTTTTAAAACATAAACATATTGTAAAGAAGTGTGCGTATGTGTGAGTTTGTGTGTGGTGAGAAATCTAGTGCAAAGATTGTATTACAATTTGTATTCCACCGCATATAGTTGAGAGTTTTAAGCTTTTCAGTCACTGTAGTTTTGCATTTGTAGTATGTTAATGTGTAAATGTTAAGTTTTTTAATTACAGCATTGTATAGGTAAGTAGACAACATATGTGTTATACTGGTGGCTACTAAAATTTGATTTTATGGTATTGGTGTAACCTAGAATATGTTTTGTTTTAAATCATTTGTTTGTAGAGGGTCATAGTACTTCACAAAAATACAACGCACAAATATACAACAACAAAAAAGAACAAAGAAAAACAGAATACATTATACCTAAGTTCTACGATTAGTAGCCTTTCTAACCATATGGAGAAGTGTCTTAGTTGCCTCCGAGGATGGACAAGATAAGACACTATTACAAAAACCTACATCACCTACAAATTTACCATCCGAGAGTCGTGGGTTCGATCCCCATACAGGGCAAACTTTTCTGTGATGAGCAGAATTGTTTGCTCTGAGTCTGGGTGTATTATATCTATATATGTATGTATTTAAAAGTATATGAGTATGTATATCAGTCTCTGGCTCCCAAGATACAGGGAATCCTAGTTTGGGGCCAGATGACCGTGTGTGATTTGTCCCGGATATTATTATTATTATTATTTATAACAAAATTGTAATATTTCAGCTTTGTTTCGCGCACACTCCGTAAGGACGGGACGTGATAAACGCCCTCAATCACGTTACACTTGCTACAAAATATGTTGTTAATTAACAATAGCAATAATTAAGGTTTATTCAAAAGTTTGCGATTAAATTAAAAGACAGTAAAATTATGTACATTACTGAACAAAAATTTGAAGTGTGAGACCAGATGCGTTGGTGGTGTAATGGTCAGCATAGTTGCCTTCCAAGCAGTTGATCCGAGTTCGATTCTCGGCCAACGCATGCTTTTTGTACCAAGAAAATTTAATTAAGAATAACTTATTTAAAAGTGTAAATATTTCATTAATATTTATAACGGGAAATGTTTGTTTTCTTTATAGCAGAACCGCAATTAATATTTTTATTCTAGTGTTATAAATCGATACAAAGTGTGCGCAACGATCATCTATTTGAAATAATAATGAGAAAATCTGGATAACCTATTTCACCTTTGTTTTGTGGCGGAACAAGCCAATAATAATACTCGAAGGAGCCGTATTCTCGATCAGAGATAGAGGAATATCCATAAAAAAGGCAATATCGCGACCTTGCCCTATCCGTGGCGTGGAGATACCGCATGATATATGAACTCCCCTGTGGCTGCCATAAATCTGCGCCCATGATCACAGCTCTATTCACATGATATATTAAAGTTTTGTTGCCTAATAGAATTATGTACTCATGCATATACGTGTTTGAACTTAAATACAGGGTCTTCATGTGAGGTCTGGGAATAAAACACTGAATGTTGGTATACAGCAGAGCTAGGCGGGATCGTAATCGAAACTTAGTGGAGGTTTCGACGGAACAGTCTAAAGTCTAGACCAATCTATAAAGGCAAATGTAGATCACAGAATAGTTTAATCTATCCAATAACCTGTGCCGAAGCGAAGGTACAACAGCTAGGTAAAGCGAGATCATGTTTGTAATACGATGAGTTAGAGAGAATAACAATTTCGATGACTGCCGTGAAATAGACAAGAGATTGATTGGCCGCGCCAGGCACCAATCATAGCAGAAAATAGTGTTTTTCCGCTCATAACTGAACCACGTTCCCCAAGGCAGAAATATTCCATTTATTGTTTTTGATTTATTAGTTGTCAGTATTATTTATTTAGTTGATTCACCAACTTTGTATGGAAATGCTTATATATATTTTTTTTAATTGATATTGTTTCAGACCCGTTAAACGGAATAATTTTTTTAGATACATTTCGGATTCGGAGGAACAACACAATTTTTAAATATATTTTCATGTATTTTTTGGGACATACATAGTTGGAATTCTTAGATCTTCTTGAGGATTTTTAGATACTTTTGAAGCGCTCAGCAATGTAAATGCTGCACTGTTATTATACTTATTTAATCAATATTATTACATAACATAAATAAATAATTAATTAGCTGTTTGCACACATATAGGTATGTTTTTTGATCCTTTCTCTATATTTTATAATATATAACTAAATTAACTATAACTGGGGTTATGGTTATATTTGAAAAAAAAATATGTTGAAGGGAGTTTCTTTTGGACCCGACGTTTCTTCTCTCGCAAATACTTCTCGAAATGTTGGGTATACGAGTTCCAAGTGGTAAGAACTTATTATTAGGAAGAGTTAAAGATGACCTTCGCAAAGTGTCCAGTGCTACCTACTTCGATTAAACATATTTTGAATTTTGAATTAACATCAACACATTAAACAAATTATCGTAGAGTATGAGTTAATTTTGACTTATTATAAAAGCTGTTGTTTCAAACGTGTGTAATTAATATCATGAAACAAATATAAAGGGATTGGTTATCCACTACTTTACGGTGAGAAATTACTAATTTTTATTTTTACATTACTTAGTTACTTATTGAAGGGTAACAAAGTAACACCTGCTCAAATATGACAAAATTCTGAGTCATGCAATACGTGCATTGCATTGGTTACGACAAATGCGTTGGTGGTGTAATGGTCAGCATAGTTGCCTTCCAAGCAGTTGATCCGAGTTCGATTCTCGGCCAACGCATGCTTTTTTGGTATGTAACACATTTATACTTTATAGTAATTTATAAGAAAAGAGGGAAGCAAACTGTTTTGGACACATTCTACGCCATTAAGATTTAATTACACAAATAACCGAAGGGAAAGTGAACGGTAAAAGAGAGAGAGGAAGACCAAGAACCACTTACATTCAACAACTAAGAACATGGTCTGGTAGTCACTCGTACCAGAAGTTGAAGGCGTTGAAGGAGAGAGCGAGAGATAGAAGGAAGTGGTGGCTAATGCAGCGACAGGGGTCCTCCCCTTAGATAAAGAAGATGAGTAATTTATATTTTATATCTTTCGTTTATAAGTTCTTAAGGGTTGAAATAAAAGAGCCGAAATTATCCCTTTTAATGCCTAATCAGGAGTAAATAATTCAGCCAGTGAAGTTGAAGGTTTTATTCACAGGCACTATTATTAAACTTCTAACAAACCCTAACGTGAAGTCTAGAACGTTTAGAATTCTAGACAGGCTGGGGCGGGCGTGAATATTTTATAAATCTTCGTTAAGTATTGCCTAAATTAAACGAGTGGGTGTTTACAAGAATAGTTCACTACATACGTGTTTATTGCACGTTAACATGCCATCGTTCATCGCACGGCGTCGTTCTGAACGGTTCTCTGTGTCAAAAAGTGCAGCCGGTTATTAAACGAAGGCGCGTATCGTAAACAACACACCGAATTTCGAATCGAACGACGTGTACAAATAAGGTGCAATTTGGAACAAGCTGTTATCGTCTTTGCGAATCTCTGTTGTTGGTGGATAACCTCAAACATGGATTGCAATATTTGTAAAAAACTTATTGCAAGTGATCCTGTTGTATGTTGTGGCTGTCTTCTTCGCTTTCACGCTACATGTGCCGGTATAACCGGGACTAGGAAGATGCACGCTGAAAAAAAGGCTTCTTGGCGATGCAGCAAGTGCCAAAACACGCCGGGCAATGGTGACATTTCGCAAGGGAATACCGCCCCACAACAGGGAATTTCGGAGATTCTACAGGAAATCAAGGCTTTTCGAGCTGAGTTCGTTATTGTAAAAAAAGAAATACAAAGTACTTCTGTTGGTATTGAAAACCTCAATAAAAAATGGAGTGAAATGGAGTCACGTTTCTCGAGCCTAGAGGATCGTTTGGTTGTTGTGGAAAGTAAGATGGCGATGCTTGCCAAACTGCAATCAGACTTAGCTAATGCAAATGACATCATAAATAACCTGCAAAACGAAAGCAACATGCGCGACCAGCACGCTAGAATGAATAATGTTGAGATTTCTGGAATACCGCTTGTCAGTGGTGAAAATTTGCTGAGTCTACTGAGCTCATTGTGTGCCAAAGTGGGAATGCCATTTGAAAATGATTTTGTGGATTCCATTCATCGTGTTCGCCGATATGCGACTAACAGCAACGGTGGTGATGCCAAGTCAGAGTCATCGGGGGCCCGCCCTCCGGCCATCATTGTGCGCTTCACCAGGCGCCTGTACAAAGACCACCTGTTGGCGGCAGTACGCGCGCGCCGCGGCGTCTCTAGCGCTGACCTTGGGCTGCCGGGTGCCGCTGCCAACGTGTTTGTGAGCGACCACCTTACACCGGCTAACAAACAGCTGTTGAGGCAGGCCAGAGAACTCAAGAATGAATACCAGTACTCATTCTTGTGGGTTCGAGACTGCAAGATTTTTATGAGGAAGAATGAGAAATCCAAAGCTATGCTCATTGGCAAAGTGTCTGATCTTCAAAAAGTAAAGTGACTTATTTCTTTTTATCTTATGTGTGTAATTTATATGTCAGTGTCAGTGTTACATACAAACCTTTCTGATAGGTATAATTTGTTATGTGATACTATGCTCCTATACTATAAGTTGTTATGGCTGTGTTATAGTAATTATAGTTTTTGTAATATGTTATTCAGAGTACAAACAAGTAATGTTTATGCATATAAAAAAATAAACACTATTTTTCTATGTGGCATTTCAGGTCTACGATGCTTTATAATTTGTAATAAAATTAAATATATTTTTTTCTGGTTTAACATTTTTAAAAATGGTTAATAAAACTTTTAATGGTTATTATCAGAATGTGCGGGGTCTTCGTACCAAATCACATAATTTCTTATCTAATGTTCTTCAGTCAGAGTATGATTTTGTGTGCATTACTGAAAGCTGGTTGACTTCAAGCTTTTTTGATAGAGAGTTTTTTGATAATAGATATCAGGTATACCGTTGTGATAGATCTTTGAGTGATAGTGGTGCGGAACGCGGAGGTGGAGCGATGGTTGCGGTGCGCGGCGAGTACCAGCCGCTGCGACGTGACTGGCCATGTCCTCCCAGCGCCACGTCAGAATGCGTTTGGGTATCATTGCCGTTGGGCTCCAGGAACAATAAAGGTAATATTTTTCTCAACATTTGCTGCATTTACATACCACATGGTCCTTCTTATAAAGACACATTATGTGCATTTTTTGACATTGTTGGTAAATTAATTACTGAACGACCTCATGATATTTTCTTGTTAACCGGAGATTTTAATATATCTGAAGCGAGATGGACTAGCTCCCATGATCTCTATTTATCATTGTTGCCCAGTGGTATTGCTGTTGTTCAGGCACTGAGTGAACTTATGTCCTTTTCTGATTTAAAACAATATAACTTTATTCACAATGTGTCAAATCATATTTTAGATTTAATATTATGCAACACTGAATGTATGGTATCTGAATGTCAGTATCCTTTGACACCTGAGGATAGCTATCATAAGTCACTGGAGATAGGATTGATATTAAATTACATACCACCTCTTAGATCTGCTAAGACATGCATCTTTAATTTTCAATTAGCTGACTATAATGAAATTAATGCTGAGTTATTAAAAATGGACTGGATCTCCTTGTTTAAATCACTAACTATGGAGGAGTCCACTATGGAATTTTATCAGTTTCTTAATAATTTGATTAAAAAGTTTGTTCCACGTCGCCCACTTCGTTCATCAAGTTCTGTTCCTATTTGGTATAGTAAACCCCTAAGAAGAGTTCTAAGTGAAAAGCAAAAGTACCATAAATTATGGAAGTTATATAAAAATCCCCTTGATTATGAGTCATTTAAAATACTTAGGAAAAGGGCATTTAAGATGGAACAAGAGTGTTACAACAATTATATTGCTTATTCTGAGAAGAAAATCAAAATTAATCCTAAGTTCTTCTGGACATATATAAAATCAATTTTTCCAAACAATAGTTTACCACAAAATATGCATTACAGAGGAACAACAGCTTCAGATGGGGAACAAATATGTAATTTATTTAATAACCATTTTCATTCAGTTTTTGAGCAGTCAAGCTCTCAGAGTTTGGACATTTCTGCCTTAGAAACTCCAATTGATTCAGTTTTGAGTATTGGGTCAATAGAATTCACTGAAGATATAGTAAATAAATATTTAAACTCTGTCAATGTTAATAAAGGTGCTGGGCCGGATGGTATACACCCCGTTATGATTAAAAATTGTTCAGCTGCTCTTACCAAACCAATCACTTTACTTTTTAAAAAGTCTTTTTGTGAAGGATGTGTACCTAGAATTTGGAAGCAGGCTTTGATTACTCCAATACCTAAAGGCACGGTTAGTCAGGATATTGAGAAATATAGACCTATTTCTAAATTATGTCAGTTTGGGAAAATTTTTGAGAAGATTGTTACTGATCAACTTTCTGGCGCAGTTAAACGTCACATATCTCCGAATCAACATGGTTTCTATAAAGGTCGAAGCGTTGATACCAATTTATTGATTTTTAGTGAAATTATCCTGGATGCTATGGACAATAAGTATCAAGTAGATGCTGTGTACACTGATTTTGCCAAGGCTTTCGATAAAATATGTCATAATACTTTATTAATAAAGCTTTGGCAACTCGGTATACATGGTGATCTTTTTCGATGGATAAAATCCTATGTAGAAAATAGGTCTCAGGCTGTTGCAGTCGGAGGGTATAGATCAGGATATAAAGAAATAACTTCAGGTGTGCCGCAGGGCTCCCATTTAGGTCCTTTGTTATTTATTTTGTACATAAATGATATCACAAATACTTTAAAAAATTCAAACTCATTACTGTATGCTGATGATACGAAGATATTTAGGATTATACGTGATCAAACTGACTGCAACCTATTACAAAGTGATCTCACAGCTTTTGAAGATTTTTGCACAAATAACAATCTTTTCCTTAACGCAGATAAATGCTTTGCAATCAGCTTTACTAGAAAAAATAATCCTATCTTTCATGATTATGAACTATGCAGTGAAAAATTAACTAGAGTAACACAAATTCGTGACTTGGGAATTATTATGGATTCTAAACTTACTTATGTTCCACACATTGATAAAATTATTGATAAGGCTTACAAGCAACTAGGTTTTATACTGCGAGTAGGGAAACCATTTAAAAATTCTTTTACCTATAAACTTTTATTTAACGCATTTGTTCGTAGTCATCTGGAATTTGCTTGCACAGTTTGGCACCCAGCATTTAAAATCCATAAAGAAAGAATTGAACGCCTTCAAAGAAAATTTGTGAAATCTCTTGATTATAGAACTGGTCATACTCCCTCTGATTATGAGTCCTCTTTGAATGGGCACAAGATTGTCTCTCTGACTGATCGCCGTAATTATGCTGATGTCGTTTTACTTTACAAAATTATTAATAATATGGTCGATGCCCCCGCACTACTGCACAACATTTCTTTTAAAGTACCTCGTGGACGTGAAAGAACCTGTCGTAAAAAACAATTATTTATGATCAAAAGAAGTAATACTTGTTTTGCAGATAATTCCTTTATTAAACGTGCTTGTCGTTTTTATAATGACACAGCTAATGAAGTTGATTTATTCTCTGTTTCCCTAAATTGCTTCAAAAAGAAGCTTTTGTTAACCTAAACAAAAGATATATTTGCTTATTTTGTGATGTGACTTGCTTCGGTTTAAGGTTTTCATAACAATTCTAATAAAAAAAAAAAAAATGTAAAAAAAAAAAAAAAAAAAAAAAAAAAAAAAAAATACTTTTTCAAACTCAACTTTCAAAATTTTATTCAACATTTAGAGATTAAATTCACATTTTTTAAAGGATTTTTTTTTTTTTTCCGAAGCAGGACGCAAATTTCTTTTTATAACTTAAATATAACAATTTGTTTTGCTGTTTTATCACTGTATAAATACAATATGTTCCTATTGTATAAGAAAAATTATGGAACTATAGGTCTATAAGTACTGAATAGTTTTAGCAACATATGTAAAAGACTGTTTGTTTCCTAAATAAAATAAATAAATAAAATAAAAATGATGTCCCCATTGCTGGGACACGGATCTCTTCTCATACCTCGGAAAGGTAAGGTCTTACTTTACACATGGGGGCCAAGTCCGGATTGATGGAGGTTATAGAGCTAGTGCCCAACCTCAGTGTCAGAAGTTTTTGGGTTTAGCCAACTATTATATTTAGGCATAAAGGTACAAAAAATATGCGATGGCCGAGACTCGAACTCGGATCAACTGCTTGGAAGGCAACTATGCTGACCATTACACCACCAATGCATCTAATAACGTCAGCTAAAGACATGCATAAAAGTTATGAAATACAATTACATATTTTTAGCAGATGTTATTTGCAACCACAGTTCAAATAAAGACAAAGAACAATAATATTTTTTACCATAGCGATGGGGGACAGTCGGTCGCTACAGTCGAGTCTCTCGCCTGTGTTTTTGCAACCGTTTAGTTCAACTGCTTTGTAACTCTCAACTTAGCCTAGTAAGAAAATGCATCTTTTTATTAGACTAAAAACTGGACTGAATACATTTCTACTGAGAGAAAGTGATGAGACAATCAGAGATTGGTAAAACAAATAAATAAAATCAAATATCTTTATTCATAAACCAAGACATACAAAGCCCAACTCGGGCTAGAGCAGAGTAGTTGGTGTAGTCGAAATGATCCGGTGTCTCATGTTTTTAAGATAGTATTTATTTATGAAACCATAAACACACTTTATCTATCACTCATGGCTAAGCCGTTAAGTACCAAGTGACGTCCATCTGTCACTAATGCTATAGACCCATAGATGGTATCTAGTGCTAATGGACGCTCAATTTGATATTAATAGACATAGACTAGGCCAACGGACAGATTTATAGATTCTCGCACCACCGAGCAGCACGACGCAGCCCTTGTGAGTTAATATGCAGGCATGATATGTGGCTATTAACATTGTTATTAGTCCGGCCGGGATATACACGACAGTGCGTCAGCAAGTTCCTACGGATATTACACTCAGAGCTACATATCGATGATAAATAGGTATCTTTGAAGATTAATGGACGTAACGGTTCTACCTGGTTTGTCAGTTCTGTTATTTAGTTAGTGTTTGCTGGCATTTAGTCGTACATATATTTGTTCTGATTTGTTTCTAAATAACAAAAATAAACAAAGCAACCAAAGTTGTTGAGTAAGATCGAGCATCAGATCCAGGGCATAGGGAAACTTTCATTGAAATCAATTAATGACAATTTCTATTAGTGCTCCATTTTCTATCTATTGTTACATTGCCTTTGTTATGGCATGATTTATAATAACACTGCGTGGAAAAGCAGTTGTTTCAGGTCATGTATACCACATTGTTTCCGCTGTGTAGAGGACAACATGTCTGTCTTGACTTGAAGAAATTGCCTTATTATAAAACGACTAGATATGGGTATGGAATTTATGACTGTCTTTTATGGTGCACAGTGTCAGATTGAGGTTTTCGGAATAAAACTATCCTATGTGGTACCCTACCCTCTATCTAAGTCCTGACTTTTAATGAAATCAACTCGGTAGTTAGCGTTGCTTTGCTTAATGTGATTCCCGATGGATTTTTATAAAATAAAATGTAGCCTTTGTACTTCTCACCCTGTTTAATATTTTTGTGCAAAAAATCATGTCGCTCAATCATCCATTACTTCGTTGCGATGTGAGAGAAGGCGACGCAAACAACCTCAATTTTGCAGTTTTAATATACATATAAAATATATTTTTAATATACAGGGTGTAAGGGACAGGTTTCCGAAAACTTTAAGGGCTTGCTCAGGCAACGAAACTGAACAACTTTCCACAAGAATTTTTTTCAGGAAATGAAAAAAAAAATCGGCTTCTCCATACAAAATTATAAACTTGATTGGACAGTTTGTATGGAGAAGCCAATTTTTTTTTTCGTTTCCTGAAAAAAATTCTTGTGGAAAGTTGTTCAGTTTCGTCTACTGAGCAAGACCTTAAAGTTTTCGGAAACCTGTCCCTTACACCCTGTATATATTTCGGTCATTACTAATTATAATATCCTCCATGTACAATAATTGCTTCAGATTTAAAAACATATGTTAGTAAGGATACATTAGTAACATATATATATCAGTGGTATTCTTGGACCTTTTATTGTTCTTATCATAAGGTATAGACGACGGTTGTCTGGCGTTGCACTTCGCATCACTTTCTGAACTAAAACAACCTTATTTTTCTTGTACGTTTTGTTCAGAAGAAAGAGTAAAAAAACTGCATTTATCTAAAAACCCGACTATATAAAATGGATTATGATGATTCTGACGAAAACACGTACTCCGAAATAAGACAAACCTTTTTGGTTATGGCCTTAGCTAAGCAAACAATCCTTCTTCAGGATCAGCATGCCAAAAATGTTGCATATTCACTGAAGAAGTATCAGTGACATATACGAATAATACCTACAAAGCAAGAAAATCCATAGCTGAAGGGAAAGTCCCGAGCACAAATCTTAAAGGTCGGATCAAAGGAGTGCCCTAATAAAAATTATAATGGCTTCCTCCATATGTCCTTGCGAATGATCATGTGGCCATCTTTTATACAAACTAGAATTTTTGTGAAAGCTACATAAATTGATATTGTCTTTGGGTGTGGAAGTATTTTGGCTGTTGATGATAATACTGATGATAAAATAACACTGCAAATCGCTAAATGAAATTCTAGTTACTATCACTTACCTATTATTTGTTAAAACAGTATAACAATTATTCTGTGTTATACAGGATGTTGTTTTGGTCGACAACGAGCTTTTTCAGGGGTGATAAGTATACATGATACTGATATAATTTTTTTTTATAGAAATGGCACCTTAAATTTTCATAAAAAAATCTTAGAAAATAATTAATTATGGTATCCTTGTTTCCGTGCGTAACGTATTTTAACATTGAATGGAAGCGTAGCAACAAGGCGAGGTGTGCGGGGGTGCGCGAGGGGTCCCGACTGCGGCAGCGCCGCGCGGCGAGAGCAGTGTGCCACATGCCTCCGCGCCGAACCTGCGTTTCTTTTTCTCAGCGAGAGCAAGCGCCTCTGCGTGTGAACTTACGCTACGGCTATGATCAGGAACAAGTCTTTATTCAATAGTCATGAACTGAACGATTTAGTATTACATTTCGTGTGGTGCAAAATCAAGTCGAGTGTGTGAGATTTGGAGTTATTTGGAGTGACGTCGCGCCGGCGTAATGTATTAAGTTAAAAATTAAAAAATATATAAAGTGCCTACTTTTTTTTTATTGTCTCCTATCCACGAAAACTGCCTCGCATGGTCTTCCTAGCGTGCCTTTTTCACATAAACACAAAGGACATGGCGACGTATCGTTTCGTTTGAAGGGGCTGTAAGTATTTGCTCCGTGTTCGCCGGCTGCCGGGCTGTTGACGGCTTATTTATTACGCACTCCGTAAACAATGAACTGGTATGATGGGCGCAGAATATATTATATATATCTTCCTACATATTATATGTCTAGCAACCCGTATTAAAGTGTAAAACGCGATGAGTAAGGTGGCAAATCGGACCTACAAAATCCATTACTAATATTACTTATACAAATTTTAACTTTAGGGAATACCGACCCTGGTGAGAAATTCCATTCCCTTACAGTTCGCATAACGAAGGGTGAAGCAAAGCGCTTCGTGCGTAAAGGTGGAATGTCTAATACATACGGTGGAAGCTTCGCCTACGTATTCGATTAAGCACCTTTATAGTTCTTCATAATATAATATGTTCTTTATAATCATTTTACGTATATGTAAAGCTACAGTTATCTATCTAAAACCGCTAGTGACCCAGAAAACTACAGCCATACATTGCTAAAAATATTATGCGATAAACTTTCCTCTTTCGAAAACTTCTACACGAGAACTGTTCTATTGTTATACTCGTGGAACAGATCAAAGAATCAGGAATAAAGGCTGTTCCGCGTTTGTTCTTTGTGACGACGACGTTTAAAGAAATGCAGGCTGGTTTTCTTTTGAGGCTAACGCCACATTCTTATTTAATTTATGCACAAAACTATTTTCATCTTCGAACTACAGTGTGAATAAATAGAGATTACAAAAATGAACACAATATTTTCATTTACATAGGGCCCGTCTGGAATTCCTACTAATCAAATTTTGTTATAGCGTCGTATTTTTTATCTCTTACGATTTTCAGCATATTAGAACTTAATTTATATCTTTGCAAAGCTAGTATGCCAAATATGTTTTATTTAATTACATGCTTTTTAAATTACATTTTTTTGATTAAAACAAACTACCTACAACACAGAAAATGTATAGGTACTCAAAGTTTTAATACATAACATTTCAGAGAAGTGGAAATATACTTATTGTCTTTGTTAAAGCGCTATTTCACACACACAAGCACAGATACGTAACATTACCGACGGTCTGACCTGAAGTTTTGTTTGATACAGAAAACCATAATAATCACGGGCAAGGCGTGGTAGTTATAGTTTTATTGTTTGTTTAGGATCGGCTTGCGTTTTCTCTGGTAACATAACATAATATATTATCGATCGCTGTAACAGCATGTTTGGGGCCGTTCAAAGACGCCTCCGCCACGACACGCCCTGTCAGATGTTTAAATATTTTAGGTGTAAACTAAGTTTGACGATCTGATTTAAACGATGAGAATTCTGCCACCTTTCTTTTGTTTGTGCAAAGCAAAAATATTGACATTATAATAATATCATTCACTATTTAACACACACAGATTTAATATTATTTATTAAACCAAAAAAACATTTTTATAGTGAATTTTAGTTTGTAAATAGTTACATAAGTTTAAACTGTGTCGCATCTGATTACGCCCATTTCCAAATTAGAGAGAGATTCAGGTTGAATAATTAGGAATATAAGCATAAATTATCTTAATATTACATAATACCTTATTGAAAAACAGAAAATTAAAGTTATGAACAAAACAAACTTATGTGTGCAAGCCAAGAAAATTTAAGACTCGTGGTAATAAAGGAGTGATTTTAAAAGAAATAATATTTATATTATTATTATGTATATATTCCAGACATCATTTTCGATAAAAAAATCAAAAGCAAATAATAATTTCAGTAGACTGCATTAATATGTGGCTTCATCTCATCATACTTAGGGTTTCTTTTAATAAGGAAGCCACACTAAATCTCCAAAATAAATAGTCTGCCCATAAAAAGTTGGTAATTATTTTCAATTTTTTTTTTTTATAAAACGCACCTTAACTTTAAGATGCAACAAATATACGATTCTTTCCCGCATTTTTCACGAAAATAAATCCGTATTACTATTAGAAATGTACTGTAATTTTATGAGATTTAACCGAAACAGTAATTTTCTTTAGAGCCGGACCTGTGCTTGCATGTGTGAGCACTATAGCGAGCCGCTCGAGCTCGCACGAGCCCAGGCCGACACACACGCACGAGTCACGACGACGCACGACCCGCGGCTGCCAATCGCGCCACATAATGTGCTGCTAAACACATATTATCCTCGCACGCAACACTTCCTAACTGTATTACTACTTAGCTACGTATTTCTAATTCATAGGGCAAAATGGGAACAAAGTTCTTGGAATAATAACGGAGATGAGTTAACGGCGTACACAGTGCAAGCTCCGTTATAAGGGACGAATCAGGAGTCTGCTTAGACTGTTTTTTTTTTCTATAACTTTGCTGATATCGATTTGAAGTTAGGCCAATTTTGTACGGAATGTTATTTTTTTTTCAAATGAACTGTGTCTTTATAAATCTGTAGTAGGATGAGAAGATCCTAGTGGTAGCCTAACTACTGAACAACTACTAGCAAGTTGTACACCTATTTTATTGTATGCAGTATAAAATAAAATAGGATCTGAATATAAAAGTCATGTTTGTTACTAACACTTATCGTCCCCACTGCTATGGCTCAGTTTTACATTTATTTTAGTATTGCTCTGAATGAAAATTTTGTTGCGACATTGTTTTGTTTTTCATCCCGAATCCCCATGATGGTGGCGGCGCGGCGGCGTCCATCAAAGCAAAGTTTGAACTCAGCGTCGCGCTGCCGTGCACCAAATTGCAAACGTTCCAACTACCCGCACTGGGATTTGGAATTAAAACGGCTCTGGAACGGACACCAAAAAGTTTGTGTAATCCGGAGTGTGGTGCCGAATGTTTGTTTCGAAGCTTTGGTTTAGAAGGGAATGGAATATTGTAAAAGAATATCATTTTTTTTAAGTTGAGTTTAAGGCTTTGATTTTATTGTATGATTATTTTGGGATTGTTGAAGCTTGAATTTTGTTTCCGTAAAGACGGAATTTTCGATTTTGAGTGAGAAGAATTTTATTGCTCAGATAAATCTGTGTACCTAGCGCGCGTTTCGAACAAGTTTTCTACAAAGCAACGAGTTGCTACGAGCTACGAGTGCGTGTGACTCACTCCAGCTGCTTATTAAGTTCAGTTAATATTATTGTAACGAAAGAGTAGAAATATAAATATTAAGTGAAAATAAGGTTATTTATACATAAATATTTATAGAATTTGTCAAAAGGAAAAAATATAATAATGTGTATTCATTCGACTTTTTTCATTCATTCGTTTATTCACGATTTTATGTCATTTACTTGTCGAGTTGAAGTTTATTCCGTTAAAAATATAAATTGTGTGGGAATTTATTACAATTACATCGAGACGGATTTTTAATTATCACAATTACAAATGGTACATTAAAACTACTTACAAAACTCATTAATATTGTAACTCACCCTCTAATAAGAAGCACTTAAAAGCTCTTGAAATTCATTCAAATTATTGATCGAATGTTAATTTCAATTTCAAATTATTTATTGCTTGCCACAGTTTTTATGGGTCTTACTTGGGTCGTCTTTTATGGGTCTTTAATCAGATAGGATGCAATTAAACGTTCTCACCGCGTATTGTCTAGTACAATGGATTTTTATCCCTAATTTTGGAATTATTTCGTGTAGAAAATCACATCTAGCCGTCGCTTAGCTATCATCTTGTTTAATATTCAAAATCAAATTCAAAATCATTTATTTCTTTACGTAGGTACATTAAGCACTCTTATAAACGTCATATCATTTTGCTGGAGAAATATTCCAAATTTCATTATCACTAAAATAATCTACAGTCTTATAGTATCCTCTTGAACAAATACATTGTTTTATATGTTTCTTAAATTTACATTCTGGTAGTTCACACACGTCATTCATATTCTTATCACGTCATTAATTTTCTTGAACTTGTTATATTTCCCAGGAATATAACAAGTTCATGTAAATACCTATCTTATGATCGTGACTATTTCCGCACAGTCATAAACTACACCTGGGATGAAATTCCACAAGTACAAAATAAACAGTATGAACTTGGTCTAACATAAGTTAATCTCATCTCTTAGACTCCTGAGAGCGTAACGTGCCGAACTAACTTTGGCATCGATGTAGTTTAGTTCCTGTTTTCAATTTGGGTAAGAGTATACCCAAAAATTTATGTTTTGATTTCGCAGAGTTAGAAGCTGAAACGATTGGGTCTGTGTCATTTGCAATTCTGCAAAGACTACTTATTAATATTGCCACACAATTAAATGTTTAATGAATTAAATTATTAGTAATTAATACAATAAAATAAACAGTAATTGTCCCAAAGCTGAGCCCCGCGGCACACCTGTTTTAATTTTTATTTATCAAAACCTACACTTTTTCTCTATTCCCTCCTATATATATGATCCCAAATTTCGTATTGACAGAGATTTTAATAGGATTGTATGATCAAACAAAATGAAAGCTGAACAAAGATACAAAAATTAACCTGCTGTTTTTCTCTTTTTTTTTAAGTTATTTATTCAAAATCAAAGCAAAAATACACAAGAACATACAAAGAACCCTTTAATAAGGTCGTCCAATAGTTAATTGTTTTTTAAGTTATGAAAAATTAATTTTAATTATAGTACCACGTTATCAATCAGGGTCGTTACAGTTTCACCAGTTCCAATTGTTTTTTTATGTCCAAATTGTCTGTTGCTTAAAATATTTTTCAGATTCAGATACCTAACTCGTATGTCAATAATTTTTTTAACGATCTAAAAAAATAGGTAATAAGGTCGCCTTTTGTAACTTAACTAGCCTATAAACTGTATTTTGATATTGGTAAGCGATAAAGCATATTTACTTACTAAACAAATATATTGCTCGATATTGTTTTGGAATTAATTTTGATGCCCTTTTTATAAACTTTTTCTTATTATTATAAACTGGGATTATTATCTTTAACTGTTCTGGAATTACAGCATTTTCAACACAAAGGTATAGCCGATTGGAAGATCTTTGAGAGGCTCAGCTAAAATGTCAATATTAACCTTAATTACCGAAATCGGTATCAGACAAAGATCAGAATTATTTTGATTTGGAATATTTGAAGCCGAGTTTGAGGGACAAATAAGGCGCGAAGTACACTCAATCTGAATAGGTTGATGCATGACAATATAATATCGACCGTAACGCCTACTCATTTTAAGTTCAGATCAGTGTGGGTACCATCGCGGCGGTTACGTCAAGGCCGAACGCAAAATTCTCGAGATTTCGATGTTTTTACTACTTTTCTTGGTTTTCAAATAAGTTAAAAAAAAATCCATTCAAGATAAATTGAAGGTATTAAAATGGCCGATTTTTGTGTGTTGGTTTCAACATAAACAAATATTGTGTTTCCGAGAGAATTTGCAATTAATGCAAAATATAGGGTCTACAGGAAATTTTTTTTCATCAAAGTTTTTGTGATTTTTATGATTCTGTTCAATACAATTTGTTTTTCATTGTTTGAAGTATGTTTTATATTTTTTCCATGGTGTTAGCTTTAACCATTATTTCAAGAATTTGAATTGAATATTGCGATTTGGCGATACTTAGCGCCTTAACTATCTAGAGTGTGGCCATTTGTACGGTTTGTACCCTTTGCACCATTTACTTGAATCGAATTTTCACGGAGCGAGTTTCTAGATTCTCTCGGAACATTCAGTCTTTGTGCAAGCCATTGATTTTCCGAAAATGATGTTATTTATAGCAGTCCATTAAACTCTATGAACTCTGAAATGTAACTGAGATCTTTAAGCTTTTACTAATTTAGCAATAAACATCTGAAAAAGTTTAGTTTATCATTTTGTATATTAGTAGGATAATATTTTTTACCTACTTCAAATGCTTGCTATATACATTACTATGTCTCACTCCCATTCCCATTACTATGTCTCACTTTATTCTATTTTAATTAATTAATATTATATTTGTATCAATGGCGCTCACCTCTGTTTGCATGATATGTATAATTGTAGTATTTTTCTCTCTATATGTTTGTGAACTTGGTCTTTATTTTAAATTGCCTGCTTATCTCTGTTTGCATACCTATATATATATTTTTTTTTTTTTTTTTTATGGCATAGGTGGCAAACGAGCAGACGGATCACCTGATGGTAAGCGATTACCGCCGCCCATAGACACCCGCAACACCAGAGGAGTCACAAGTGCGTTGCCGGCCTTTGATATGGGAGTACGCTCTTTTCTTGAAGGTTTGAATGTCGTATCGGTCCGGAAATACCGCAGGCGACAATTCATTCCATAGTTTGGTTGTGCGAGGCAGAAAGTTTCTAGTGAAACGCACAGTTGTGGACTGCCAACCATCTATGTGATGGGGATGAATATATTGTCGCGTAGAACGATGGCGAAAAGAGGCGGCAGGGATCAATCCGAACAATTCCTCGGAGCACTCCCCATTGTACATGCGATAGAGAATGCAGAGCGAGGCTACATCTCTACGCAGCGCCAAGGAATCAAGCCGATCTGAGATATCCTGGCAGCCGACGATTCGAGTTGCTCTCCGTTGAATACGGTCCAGAGGGAGAAGCTGGTACTGGGGTGCCCCTGCCCAGAGATGAGAACAGTATTCCATGTGAGGCCGAACCTGCGCCTTATAAAGTTGCAGGCGATGGGCCGCAGTGAAATACCGTCTCGATCTATTGAGCACACCAAGCTTCTTCGAGGCTAATTTAGCCTTACCCTCTAGATGACCACGGAACTGGACTTCACTCGATATGTCGACACCAAGGATTCCGATACTAGCTGAGGCATTAAGAGGAGTGTCCTCAAAACGAGGTGATACGACAAATGGCATTTTCTTGGCAGTGAACGCGCAAACCTGTGTCTTAGTGGGGTTAAATTGGACCAAGTTAATCCGACCCCATTCTGAGACTTTCTTTAAAGAGTCCTCAATTTCTGACACAAGTTTGTTTCGGCTCTCGATGACGTTTTCCCGAGAAATGTTAGCACGGCCGGTATAAAAGGCATCACCTGTGCTGTCATCCGCATAACAATGAGTGCTGCTGATTTGCAGCATATCATTGATATGCAGAAGGAACAGTGTAGGCGAAAGCACACAGCCTTGAGGGACACCAGCATTCACAGACATAGAATCTGAGCATGCACCGTCGACTACGACCTTTATGCTTCTGTCTGCAAGAAAACTAGTGACCCATTTGCATAATTTGGACTACAGTCTGATCATACTTATCTTATTTAGTATTTAAGCCCTTTGACTGTAATCTGTCGGTGTGTTAAATTCTAATAAAATAAATGAAATAAAATAAAAGAAATACGAATTTCAATGAACTAGTAATAATACAAGTTTAAAAGTACATTCATAAAGTATCTTATAATAGAATCTCTTTTTTTTTATAAAAGGACAAAAGTTTTACTTTTAACATAAAATTTTAAAAAACATAGTTTTTTTGTTTTAATTAATTTAACTGACAGTTCAATAAATCGCACATATTTATGTTCATTACACCGTTATACCTATAAACTTTCTATAAAAGGTACTTCATTAAGTTGATTATAGACAGAAAACTGTTATTGATTCCGTGTGGTCATGAACATGCGATTTACACTAAGTTTGTCATTTCCAGGTTTTATACGCAATGTTTACAATTGTTGCACTGTCCACGGCGCAACATAAAGCGGGCTTTAATATCCCGTATCCCATTGTTAACTTTTTAAGCCGCTCCAAGCTGCTCCAAGCAGCTTCAGCTCATTCTAGCCCGCTCCGCCTAGCTCGTCGCAGTTTAAACCCGCCTTAAATGGACCGCCGCCGTTACAAAATGATGTTTTGTTCACGTTCAATTTCTATGTTGAATTATTATCTTATACAATACGTTTCTAACTGTTATTACGATACTACTTATTGTGATAGTTCTTGGAATGTTTTAAGCGAACTAAATTAAGGACAGCCATGTCTGACCTGAAATGAAATGTAGTCACGTTTTTACTGCTCATAATTTACGAAGCTTTGTTTTGTTTGTTAACAACCATTCTCCATTGCAGAGGGACGAGTCTCTCTTTACCTTGGAAAGCTTAGTTAGACCCACACTCCACATATGGGGGCAAGTCGAAAATCCGGATTGGTGGAGGCTGTGGGGCTAGTGGCTGACACCAGTGTCTAAGGCGATTAACATGACTAAACGACTGCCATTTAGTGATGGCAACCGGTATCAACGGCTTAAATAGACTTGCGAAGCACGGAATCGGTTAATATCTATAATATAAATGCTACTCACAGTTAAACCCATCAAAGTTCTGACTATGTTCGTTGTCAGTTGAAATGTGTGATTGACGTCACGCAAGCCTAACCAAGCCACGACCGCTTGCGAAAAATACCTTAATTTCTATCTATCTATCTATCAGCCGAAAGACGTCCACTGCTGGACAAAGGCCTCCCCCAAGGATTTCCACACCGACCGGTCCTGTGCGGCTCGCATCCAGCGGCTTCCTGCAATCTTTACCAGGTCGTCGGTCCACCGAGTCGGAGGCCTGCCCACACTGCGCCTTCCGGTGCGCGGTCGCCATTCGAGAACTTTACTGCCCCAACGGCCATCTGTTCTACGAGCTACCTTAATTTAAAATAATAATAATTTCACAGTTTTAATAAACACCTAATGAAGTTCTTAAATATGTTAATTACACCCCTTAAAACGAACAAATTTATCAACCAATGGATACAAAGCAGCTACTTCCCAAACTATTACTATTGGAACCTCAAACGGGGCGCACTGAAATAAAACGAGATTTATAGTCGTAATCAGCCTCCGCCAAACCGCCATTGCCCATTTCCGAGACAGACAGGAGCTTAGCCCTTCCGACGCTTGCCAGGTGACTGCTGGGTCACAAATGGCCCCAGGTGATCCCGTTACTGTCAGATAGCCTGACCGGGCGGGTCAGGTCCCGCTTGTTAACTTATTGCCTTAAAAGGTTTTATTTCTTGTAGGGCAAGTAATCGAAAAAAAAACTTGGACACTAAAAACCACAGAATAAGTAAATTACCTTCTTAATAACTGTGGTAAACAAGAAAGTTATTACACTAAAATGAGCCTTTGGCTTTAGGTATGAAAAGAAATAGTAAAAAAGCGCTGCACCTACAGTTGTTTACTTTAGCCTAAGCACAAGTTTGTACTTTTAGGTTTTTCTATTTATATTTCTAAAAATGTCCACCTCACGCTTTTTTCAAGCTCAAGATTTCCATTGCAAAATTAGATTTCCATTTAGATTATCATCTCTTTTGAATTTCAAGCGAACTAAAACTTTTAAAAAGAATAAATGACAAACGACCTTACTTAAAGCACTTACTTCAATTCCTTGACACCTGTGCACGCTTCATTGCCTCACTATGTAATAGTACTTTGTACGATATTATTGTGTTGTAACTCCACTGGGGTTTAAGCCCAACATGTTACACAATAGTACTTAACAAGTGGACTAGTATTTCATGTCATCACTGAGACGAGCTCGCCGTGTGCCGGGTTTAAGGTTGCAAAAACCGCAACAACTGAACCCGAGTACGTAATCGTATACAGGTTGTTAAAAAAGCGCGTTTGAAATTTAAAGGGGTTACTCAAAATCAAGTAATTATATTGAAAAAATCCGATCTACAAGGTTTTTCCAGTATCCCGTACAAATTCTTGAATCCTGACCAAACATTCAGATGGCGATTTGTTTTTTACCATACTAGCCATGAAACTGAAGAACTATATTTCCTAAAATAATCTTCATGAGCAGAACAATGTAAAACTATGAACATAACGTTACTCTGGGTTACGTGATTTTTATGAATTTTTTTGGAAAAATCACACCCCCATCAAAAACAGTCTTAATTTCTTAGACAAAGTTGTTCAGTTTCACATGATATAGAATTTACCACTTTTCATCGACTAAAAGCTCAACCTGTATAATCAAATTAATACGCCGAGATAAGGTGTCACTAAAATTGTTACTAATTGAAAGACAAACTACAACGAAAGATAAAAGTTTATCTTTCGTTGCTTTGAATATTATTTAAATATCTATTAAAGATAGGCGCACCCTGTAGTTAGCACCATAGTGTAACTGAACTCTTGCCCTATGCGACCTGGTAGTGCTCAGTTAAATTTTTCACAGCGATAACATGATAAGGTTATTCGGTGCTTTCGTTACCCCTGAAAATATGAGTAAATTTAACTTTAAGTTTTATGAAAAAAAAAACACAAAGTAATCATTTATTTCTTTTAGTAAATAAGTACTGATAAATCAAGACATTAGTAAACACAAACTCAAAATGTTTTATATTTAAGCAGATCTATGCTTTACACATGCTTTTAAATCGTCATTTTTTTACCTAGTAGTAAGTAATGAAACCGAGAGGTCAAGTCGAAAAGAGGTGAGTGGAAGGTGAAAATGTCGGTGGAAATACATATGTACTTAACCATAACAAGCGGCCTGTGAACGTCGCGCGCGGTAGCGACACTCCTTGCTGCCAAGTTCCGCTTCCATCGCTTTATACATAAGTAAACACCGCGTTAGTAGGCGCTGCGCTGCCTCCGCACAGGAAATTAATTTTCTTTAGTTAACCACAGTATCCGACTCAAGAACTACGTATGGATTGTATATTTTTAGTAGATACGTAGTATTGTTCACGCACCGCACCGCGTTTTGCCGTAGTAATCTAGTACATACATACATACATTGTAATATATAACACAATCTCCACCAATCAGGGCTTGGCCCCCGTGTGTGGAGTATGGCCTAACCTTCCCGAGGCATGGGAAGAGAAACTAGCCCCTGCAGTGGAGACGATATGGGTGTATAGTGTAATAATATGGGTATATTTCCAAGTGACAAAAAGGTCAGTTTCTTTTGGCTGTCTCTGTGCTTGTCAGTCAGGTCTTTCAGGTACCACAACAATGCAATCATTATCGTCTTTCTCACTATACGATTATGTAACAAAATAGATACAACAACTAGTGAAGCCTTGCGGTCGCTTTGTCCGTGCTTGAGCCGCGGCCTCGGGGGTCGGGTTTCACACAACCTACACCTGGGTACAGTCTTCAATGTCGTCGGTTGTCGAAGAAATTTGATCCTTGTGTTTTGCCTAGAGTTGAAGATTCTGCAGCGCTCACCGAATGAGTGATTTTATATGGGTTAAACTGGGTGTCCTTTCCTCAAAAAGTTGACTCTACTTGTGAGAAAGAATAATTTTCCCTAAAGAAAAAACTCGTAGTAACCTCAAAAAAAAATCGTAAAGAAACCCATGGTCAACCCACAAAAAAATACGTTGTCTTTTGTTACAAGTTGTCTGATCAGTAAATCGGGTTCTTGAAATAGCGCAGCTGCCTATTTTACCCGCGCTCCTCAAAAAGAGGCGCCTGCGTTGGCTAGAGAATGTGCACCGGATGGAGTCCTCTCGACTACCACGCCGTGGCCTGCTGGGCGAAGTAGTGAACTCAAAAGAGACGTTTGAAGGCTTCGCTTTAAAGACTATCTATTAAACTTCCAGTCCAGTTTTCTTACTGGACATAGTACTGTAACAGCGTTGGTTAAAATAACAGATGACATTCGACACAATATCGAGAACAAGGAACTTACGCTGCTTGTCCTCCTGGATTTTAGCAATGTATTTAACACTGTCGACTTCGATATCCTGTTAGGCATCCTTGATTCCCTAAACCTGTCCCCAGCAGCCCTTTCCTGGTTCCGGTCATATCTCTTCGACCGTTCTCAATTAGTCAAATTTGAGGATAGGTCTTCTAACTGGTGCACTCTCAATTCTAGTGCCCTCCGGAGTACTATCCCCAAGATTATTTTCTATTTTCATAAATAGTATCCCCACCTCACTTCGATCTTCTTTCCATCTGTATGCTGACGACCTACAAATTTACTCTTCTGCCCCTCTGTCAAATTTTTCCCAAGCTGTAAATATAGTCAATAATGACCTCCGCATTATTGCTGAATGATCGAAAAGCTTTAGACTTCTAGTCAATGCCTCCAAGACTCAAGCAATAGTGACTGGAGGTAATTACTTCATATCCAAGTTTCAGGACATGGTGATGCCTAAACTTATCTTTTGTGATACTGTCCTTCCTTTATCTCCCAGGGTCAAAAATCTAGGCATCATCATGGACCAAACTTTATCATGGGCCCCTCAAATTGGTGAGGTGAGTCGGGAGGTGTTCGCCTCCCTTCGCTCGCTAAAGCGCCTGCAAAACTTCCTCCCGTTCGAAACCAAGCTATTGCTGGTTCGCTCTCTTCTCCTTCCACTTCTTGACTACGGCGATGTTGCTTAACTTGAAACCCGATATTTTCGACATACTGAATGTATCTAACTAATAGCTTATTTAATGTCTTTGCCTCACACGGTATGACAACAGATATCGTTACTTAAATATAATTCCTGGCGATGAAAGGTCGACGTTTATATTGAAATTTGTAGTCAACGTTTCATTTTCTAATTTCTATAAATTATTCACCTATTTCTTTGTGAATTTCCAATATGTTGATTACCTACTCATGTGGATATGTAAACCAAATGGGCAGATCGAGTTAATCTGATGTGAAAACTTGTGTACGATTACCGTGAGGTTTACCTCCATAACATTATTGCTTCTCTCCGATTAGGAACTTTCTAGACTGTGTGTCACTATTCCCCATCAGGCTGAGCAATGGGTGTGAACAGTGAACAAGACAAACAGCGTTGCTGGAAGTTACTCTGGCGCGTGCTCCCGCGGCTTGCGCATTCTGTGAAGTTTCCGTCGTCTCGGCCGCCGCGCGCCGCAGCCGGCAACATACCGGGCCAAATAGTGGCAGTAGAGTAGATGTGGTAAGTAAATAAATAATTATGCCTCCGCACGAAGGATAGAAATCTTCTCTGTCATGATAATACAGCTCTATGTTATAAAACATTGATTACGAAACCTTTATTACGGTCAAATAACGTGTGTAAAAGAACTGATTCGTAGCCTTGCGATATGTTAAAAAATATATAAGCAATTTCAAATATTATTTGTTTTATTGAAAATAGAGTTGTGTATGTGACTTTTCGAAGCAAGATTTATTATCGGTAAATATGACAAGAACAAACTCTGTGAAGGTGACTCGTTTGACTTCAACGACCCACTGCTGCGGCCGTGCCTGCGGCTCCGGAAGGTTACGCCGTAGTAGGTGCTTCACACACGGGACCAAGCCTGTTTCAATGGAAAATACTGAAAATGTTAATCAATTTCAGTTCAGTTTCTCAAAAAAGTAACAAGGTACCAACATGACTATAACAGATTATAGGTATAAAATATATTTAAAATCAGTCGGTTAGGTTCTTGAAAAATATAAATTAAAAAATTATGCGATTTTACACCGAATCATCTTTCGGAACGAACCTCTGTCGTAATTCTATGGATCACTGACTCTGGCGCGGTTGATTCAACGTCAGGACTACATTTTTCCTTAAGCAAAACAAAGCTTAAATTATAATAATAACAGTTTAACAACCCACATCGCCCCACTGAAGGAGCACGGGTCTCTTCCTATACCTCGGGAAGGTTAGGTTATACTCCACACGGCGGCCAAATCCGGATTGGTGGAGGTAAATGAAAATTTGAATTGAAATTTGAATCCTGCACTATATCAACCACCGTTGACTCAAAAATATTCGTCACATTTGAACGTAAAATAAAACTAATTATTATTTTAGCTCTTTTATTACAATGAATTTCATGACGAATCGTATAATAAGCATTTATTTTATTTTTCACTTTTATAGACGTTCACTCCTCGTATTATAGATAGTCGTCTATTCAAAACCAAATTTACATACAAATCACAATCAGGTAGAGTGAACTCGCCGCCAAGTATTTGCATCTTGCAACTGCTTTTCAAGCGGGTCTTACTTCCTTCCTATACGTATGAACAGTTTCTTCAAACTTTTTCTCCGTCTCCGTTGAAGATATTCAAACAATTCTCATTATAATTCTAGTGCAAACAATCTTATCTTGTTATTTTTATCTTCTTAATATTGGGTTCTTCATCGTATAGGCACTGTCTCTTTCAGCGTTGCGTAAAGCGTCGCTCTATCTAGTGGGGGAGCACCACAATATAATTCAAATTCATAAGAAGGAGTCACAGTTAACGAGAACGAAATAAATAATATTTAATTCTATGCAAGAGAAGCTTCTGCGACTTCATCCCCATAGAATTTGGATGTAAACACTAAACAGCCCGTCGATCTCGTTGGAAAAAGAAACAAAAAAAATTACATACAAACTTTAACACGCCATTTCATCGCCTTAGTGATTAATAATAATAAAATATAATAATTCATCGTTTGTATCTCAGGTGAAGCAGTCGTGGCTTTGTGCGGCTTGCGTGGATTGACGCAAAATCCGTTCTTAGCTGACGTCTTCTACCTATAAACTAGCTCATGCCAGTTTATGTCAAGGAGATTTTGAGATTTCGTGTTTAGTGAGTGAGTGATCTTTCGCTTTTTTGGAGTCCTTGTTGTACTGTGGTAGAACATGGAGTAGTACAACTTGGAATCTACGAGTAGGTATCACTGTACACTTTTCGTAGGTCATATTTTTTTCTACCTAATACGAAGCTCCTACCACTTGGAACTCGTATACCTGTTCTTTAATAAACTGAGAAAATAACAAGGAACCCCTACGAATTCAACTGAAGCAGATATAAGTCACCAAATTAATACATAAAGTTCCGAATTGCAAGTTACCCTGAAAGTATAAGTGTACAACAGAGAGTAAACGCGCCTGACTCAAATTCAGTCGAGTTATACTAAGTTGACACCACAAGCCGAGCTGGAACTACTTCTCATAACGTGATGACTAAGGCTTATTATTCGTCTCCTTTTCACGCCACGACAAAGACAAAGACAGCAACTTATATAAAAGATAAAGATTCACAATCCTGCGGCAAGTTCAACTTCGAGTTGTTTACTTCAGTGTTGAATTTAACTTTTTGCTGCTTTAGACTCCCAAAGTCTTCATTCACTTATTGCGTAATCTTAAATGCAAAGTTCATGAATTTGTTGGGTTTTCTCTACCTAATTTAACTTAGTTGCTGACAACATATTTTCATACTCCACGTTTTATTTAAATAGCTCTAAGCACACTGAGCTAATATTCTGAGAAACCCTTAATATTACTAGCTGAACACATTAATTTTCCTAAAAGACTCAATTTTTTTATTAACATCTCGTTTAGGTTTGTGCTGAGGTATGTATACTTAAGTCAGCCTCTAAGCGAATGGAATTAAGCAGTCTTTACGAGGCGCTTCGGAGAAACGATAATTTGGGCAAATAACCTCTGTCCATGGCTCTAATATAACTCCAGTAAGTGCCAGCGATGTTTCAAAATGTAGCATACGCAGGGATGGAATAAAAAACTGTAAATTCTCATGACCTTGTTTTTGTACTCGGTTGTTTTCATAAGCGAGGGTCGGCCGGCGGGCGTTCGGCGCCTAGAGGCTTGAACAATATGCCACGCTCGGGCGAACTACTCATCAATTTGTTCTGTTTCAATTTGAAAAAGAAACAAACAATGATATCTGTGTGAATTTGTTAATGTATTCGATTCTAGATTATGACAAGAGATGGGCAGATCAGTGCAACTTTTCTTTTAAAGGCCTATTGTGGTTACTTCCACTATAACTTGCATAACCTTCTCAAGGCCAGAAGCTCTAATAAACTGCAGAATGCTCTTAGAACTCACTTATTATTTCTGGAGTTACCATTAGTCGATCTAAAACTTTATGAGGATGTCAGATGGCACGGCCCCCACTGGAGTCACAAATTGTGTACCAAGGAGATCCCTCATAACTTATGCTTTCCAGTTTATCCTACACACGCTTTAGACCCATTGGCTTTGACAGACTTCTCTTGCTTCTTCCATATTCATTACTTCTATTAAGTCCGATCATGGCATGCTGGACCAGGGCACACATTGAAGTGTGCGCTTGACAAGTGTGTCTTTTATAATATTATTATTTCTCTGGAACTACCTACTCTGTTACTAACATAGTTTGTAAGAATTGATACTAACAAAGATATGGATATTTGGATGAAATAATGTTTTTGAATTGAATTGAATTAAGCATGCTCGTCGGTTCCGGTTACTCCTGACTTAGCTTTTTGTCAAAATATCAGAAATGCTGGAGAAATCGCGTAAAATTGCAAAATTATAGTAAACCTGCTATTAATGAGCCTAAGCTATTTTGCTTCATAATGAGCCGTTCGCAAGAGTTTGAACTACTTTTGGTAATAAAGGCAACGTTTCATTTTGTTTCGCTCGACGTCAATAGTTAAAATCACAATAGTTCCCAACTACGTGTATACTAAAGTGCTTAATAACATTACTTTGTTCGCCTAACGACTTAACGTCTATAATCTACGATGCTATAATGGGCCATATTTTTTTAACTATTCTCTTTATAATCTAGAGTTTAAAGCAATAATAGTTAAGCAAGTTTCGCGGAGCCTTTGTTTATAGCGCTAAGTTTACTCGCGATAAAAGATATTCGCGGGAAGTTAGGTATGGTTTGCTACAGTTGGATTAAAGCGAGTCTGGATATTTCTTGCAATATTTTATTTTTCATATCTTATAAGATAACCTTAGAACTATTAATATTAAACTATGGTAATGTTATTTTTTATCCACAATTGGGAAGCCCTTAACATTAGCTCACCTGATGGTAAGTGGTGATGATGCCGAAGATGGCAGCGGGCTTACCAAGATGCGCTAACGCAATGGGGAACTGTCCATCTTATACCTATGCCTATATCTTCTTATCGATCTTATTATCTTTACTTACCAATAATGGATGCACCTTGGAAGCGTGACACAGCCGCCACACTGACTTTTCCTAATGAAGTAACAACAGGCTCAACACAAGTTAGCGAAGTTTCTTGCGAGTATAAACATGTGCACCTGCGCTGCGGCTAGGTTCATTACTTCACGAGCGCGACCCTGCCACATTCCGCGGGCGGCGCGCGAGTCGCGCAACTATGAACTAACTAGGTATCTTGCGACTGAACTCCGGCAATAGTTGTGTAGTGTACTGTCTTCAGTAACATTTGCTATATAACTTTATTTATTTATTTTATTTATTTATACTCGGAAACATCGGGTTATTTGTGCATATTCATGTTTTGATATGATCTTCGTGTCAATTGCTATATTGTACTTTAGGCCAGCTAAGGTATGTCTTCACGAAAGTGAACAACTTTTGCTTGTGTTTTTTTTAATTTCTCATAGTACACTGATGAAATATGTATGCAAAGCCTTTTTTAAGGAATTCACCAAGATCTTTAAAGTAAGAAGTCGTTCTATAACCAAGTTTAGATTTACCTGACAAGAGTTTGTCCCTTTCAAACTTTAAAAAATATAATGGGCTATCCTGCTGTCAGGGCAAGAAATACTCTAACGAAACTAATTTGGAACGCCTTCTAAATTGGCGTTGCATTAAGTAAAAGTTCCAATAAATATATTTTTATTGGAAATAACAAACATAGTTATTGGGTTAACTGATTCCGTTTTAGAATGATACTTATCCTGAAGTGATGCGACTATTTAAACAGTTAAAAAAGCCAAAAACCAAACATTTTGTTTTACTGAAGTACCTAACAATTAATTAATACAATATGTTAGAGCAATTAAGTGTTAAATTATGTTCTGACTGCACTTCTTCACCCGTCGAAAAGATTCAATTTAAAATAATTTCGGTGGAATGCCACCTCTTTGCTGAGTAGCTACAACCGGCTTTCAATAAGACAGTGATTTCTAACTACAAAACTTCAGTCTTCGGTAATAACTAAAGAAATACTTTTACCAACTTCAACCGTAAATATCGAATAACTGAGTTACAAGTGATATGAATCAGAATCAGAATAATTTATTTACAAGAATACTTATAAATACAGATCTTATATAAATGTTATGCCAGTGAGCGTTTTCAGACATAAAAGTCATGAAAAATACATGAATACTTCGTATGAGGTAGGTAAACTGAAACCAGGAAACCTTCGCCAAGCGTACACCGCTGCCTACATTGAATAAACATTTTGAATTTAATTTCATTTGATCTGTTCTGGAAGCTGAGATAGAAGTGGGATTCAGCATCTGAATCCCACAGTTGGGACGGATATGCGTTGACTATCCGATATCCCGGATGTCCCGCTTTAGCAAACAGATCAAAGCTATATTAATTACCTACATCAACAAATCATGTAATCGGCTCCATTCTTACTTGAAAACTAGACCCGATATTTTGAAACAGATTTGCTCCACGGACAAATATAAAACTTAAAGACGTAATATTACTTGAATTCATTCAACCTTCTATTCTTATTAATGTTAAAATGTGAAATATTATTAGTAAATAAAAAGCAGAGTTAAAACTGCAATAAGTTTTTTTTTGTTAAATTCCGCAGGCGTCCTGCTTTGACGATAAATATAAATGGTCACGTTGGTATCCAAACAGTATCTTAGTATCCGGCCGATACCGGATAGAAGCTCAACTATCCGGCTCCCGCCGGATAGTTAGAATGTTGTAGATGATCATCGAAAAACAAAATAAATCCAGTTTTTAATCTACAATAGCCTAATGGGACTTTTTAATAAGGTAGTAACTAGCTAATTAGGTATAGTAATTAGATACAGACAGACAATATTATCAAAATGAAGGAAAATAATAGTTAATTTACATAGTAGAATACATAATAGTAATTTTGAAATACCTAATTTTAAGTAACAAAAAAATATTTATCCTTATACAGTACAGTATTTAAGAAAGTAAATTACTTAATATTTACTTAACCTAATTAATGTTCAAATCTAATAGTGGAAGGTTGTTGTGTAAGAATACAAAATTTTTTGTTCTGTTAGGTGTAAGCCTATTATGTTTATTTTCATAAATGATCCCGGCTTCCGGAAACAGCCTCTCGCTGTAAATGGAGCTGCTCGGTGTACACAGGTATCGCAAATCGCGACAATAAGAGATACTTCGTTTTTTCTAAGCCCACCAGTCGTAGGGGTTTTAATCTCGTTGGATTCTAGAAGTGTCCAGATATATCATAGCATTCAAGGCTGCCATCCGTTTAGGCATTTTAGACGGCCGGATAATTTGGCCGAATATTCAGCTATCCGGCCTGTAGCTTGACCGAATATTCGGTATCCGGCTATCCGGCCAAACCACTATCCTTCCCATTCAGATCCTGTGATTAGCCACATAACCAAAACCATTTAAAACCAAACCCTAAGGAGCTGTAAAAATATGATATCAGACCTTCAAAATTATGTGATTAGGATCTTATCACCTTTCTATTTTTTTATTTCTATCCCTGAAGTTTCTAGCTGCAATAGTCCCCGAGATTCCTTTAGCAACCACGAAAAGAGTGGAATATTCTAGTAACTCCTGAATCGGATTATATACGTATACACGGTTACGGTTACATAAACAAATATTCACGAAATGCAAAAGGAAAAACATTACATAAAACGAGACGAGATGGAAGTTGATATGTCACCCTAAACAAAGTATTGACATCTAAAAAACGAAAATTACTATGGAATATATTTGTATTTGTTGATTTCACATCATGGAAAAGTTAAATTTCGCATTTCTATTATTTATATAATTTTTCTTTGTATAAATATTTCAATGTTAGATTACTATTTTTCAAGTTTTTTTTACCTATTGAATGAAGAGTGTTTGTTATTAAATTTAAGAAGACGCTAGCGATATTTAGTTCACGATAGTCTAGTAAACTAATGGGAAAATGCCCTGTTTCACATTATTTTAATATTTGTCTCTAGGTTTTAGGGGTGTAACAAAATTTGCCGAAACTATTTAAACTGGGGTAGTGTGTGTAGTCATGAATATGAAGATGAACTCGATCAGCCAAATTAGTACTGGACTGGGTGTACTTTTTTCTCAAATTATTTTTGGAGTTTCTTTGGGAAAGTTGTTCAGTTAAATTTCATGCGCAGAAGCTCTCATTTAAATAGTTCTACCTCATGTTGTTCAATATTAGAGAACCAGAAGCTTTCCTTAAATAAAGGAGAAAAAATATCAGTTAACATTTTTTTCGATAACGCTTCTCTGTTGCTTCCCACATAGAGCAACAAGAGCCGTCCCCGGCGCCCGGGGCCCGGGGCGGGGCGCGCCCGTCCGCCGCCACTCACCTGCCGCGGCATGACGTCACAGCATTGAACTACCCTCCGAGTGATGCAAATTTCGTTACACTTCTAATGCAACAAAGTACGATAAACGGAAATTGTACAGATTCGATTAAATAAGTAATTTTGTTTAAATTTTTGATAGTTTGCTTCAAAAACTTAGGTACGAATATCGGATGATTGCATAATACATTTTGTTTTTCTTGTCTGCCAATCTGTATGGATACATTATTTTAATAATTATTGAGCGCATCATTTATAACTTCCTCTCTGCTCTTGGCTACGTTTGATTTTCTTACGGGAAATAGTGGATAGACCAGGATAAAATATAGCTTGTGTCCTTCTCTATGTACGTGCTACCCGTACGCTAAAT
The DNA here is from genome assembly GCA_958295455.1 of Coleophora deauratella. NCBI lineage: Eukaryota > Metazoa > Arthropoda > Insecta > Lepidoptera > Coleophoridae > Coleophora > Coleophora deauratella. The sequence goes on from OY282402.1 coordinate 16,673,326, forward strand.
TTCGTCATGATTGGTTGAGCCGTTGAGGCGTCAAGGGGGAACAAACAAACACAGTTTCACATGTGTGTTAGCAAGGATTCATTGGCTGATCTCTGAGGTGCACGTTGACCCAGAACCCAGAACAACAACCACCCCGCAAAACTACAACAGCGCAGCGTCTGACTTGGATTTCGGGAACTTTCGAGAAGTTCCTCGTATTGAACGATCATTTTATATGAGTATGTGCAGGTAAAATCAGGAGAGAAAACATCTATAGAACAGACCAAAAGTATACTTATTATCCATACCAAGTAGCCATCAACAAGGACAGCCTTAAACAAGTATTGTTTTCTTTGGCTTCATTACACATTTTCCATAACAATGACTAATAACAAAAGTAACAACTCCGAAATTACGATGCTTTATATAAAATGTTAAATAATATATACCGAAATATATCTTCCACTCACTTTCTGCCTTCATAATTTACCTGAAACAAAAGATATAATTAATTTATTTTCATCACTACAGAGAACTGGAAGCAAATTAATAGAACGTGAAATGATTAAAAGTAGAACTGCCTCTTAAGAGATAATATTCACATTTTCTTTGTAAATGGAGTTAAACAATAGGCGGTGTATAAGGACCGGTACAATATTTCGCAGAAGTTAGTTGGAAACTCTGCAACGTATTAATTACTCGATTCTCATGAAACTTTTTTCACAGTCGTAAATATACAGGAAATTTAAAAGGCGCTAGTGAACGGTCTCTTTCTTTTTCTTTTAAATGAACTCATGTCATTACGTAACGTGAGGGGAGATGCAAGGTCCCACAGTCCGCCTGACATTAGTCGCGTGATGCTTTGACCTGTAACTGCCCTCTCCATACAAGTTGCAAAACATTCAAAGAATACCTAAAATGGAACAAAATAAATTAAAAATTTCGCAAATTAACGGTGTGAGCTACACCGATAAGAGTCCAGCTCTTAAATTAAAAAAGAAATCTTTTCAAGTAACAAATTAGTTGGCTTGCTTGACTTTTTAAACTTTTCGTGCTATGACGAAAACATGTAGACTAAATAACATTAAGAAAGCTCGAAAAGTAACGACTATAAATACCTATTACTGTAGGAACGCGAATTTCACGTGGCTCCTCATGAAAAACGGTTTCCATCCGTAAAAATCCGATCATGGACATTGTGTCTCGAAAGCATAGCATCACGCGATCTTAGTAATATAAATCGAAGAACGGTTTGCATTCCGCAAGCTTCGACCACGAGATCAAATCAAAAATATATTTTATTCAAAGCAGGTTCACTGGTACACTTTTCTTAGGTAATTTCTGCGAACGAAGCCCCTACCACTGGAACTCGTATACCCAATGTTTCGGGAAATGTGAGCGGAGAGAGAAGAAGCGTCGCGTCGTCGTCGGGTCCAAAAGAAACTCCCTCCAACAAATTTTTTGGAGGTCATTCGATTTTTCAGGGATTTCAGGATTTTCAGGAATAGACTCATGTATTCATGAGAATACTGATTACGCAATGTCTTCTTATTTAATTGATGCCCAGATTTTATATAAGATGATTAAGGAAATTCAACTCTTTGTTAATTATGAACTCGGCATAACTCTGGTGGTGAGGTGTTCATTATTTTGCACAGCGAAAGCCGACGAGTGGGGAAACAATAACCCCCCCTCCCCTTGCCCTGTGCCCCGCAACCTGCGGTTGTAATTACGAGGTGGACTATTAGGGTTGGAAGTTCCCGCCGCGGTTCAAATAAAGCAAGTAAGGGCTGCTATTTACCGCGTGATGGATTGTTTTACAACTTTGCTCGGATTTGGTTTCTTCATGAATAGTTCGTACATGGGATGCTTAAAATATTATTACCTATTTTATTTGTGTTATTATGTTGATTTCTGAAAAATAAAGATGTTGAGTTAATTTTGTCCAGTGTTTGTTCTCTATTATGTATTAAAAATAAATTGTAACACAATATAGATAATGATCAGTATGTTAAAGTATAGCTTGCTGTAACATTGCTCTGACCTCCCCTGTGAGCAAGCAGGCAGGCTCGCTAAGCTACACACTGAAACAACACTTTTTAAATTGGTGTAAACAACTCTTGGAAACGTAGGTATTTTAATAACGACCTCGATTTCAAGCGTTTCTATTTTTACCCACAACTGGTAAGCCCTCGGCATCATCTCACCTGATGGCAAGTGATGATGATGCCCAAAATGAAGCGGGCTTATCGAAATTCACCAACGCAATGGGGAAATGGCTACCTTATCTTCATGCCGGAACACAGTACATAATTCCATTAACATTGGTGTTTAGCGGCAAGACTTAGATAAGATGGTGGTAGCTAGGCAAGCAGGCTCAGAAAATGCCCTACCACCAACAAAACTGAGTCCTACAAAGTTGGATCCCGCCGGGAATTGAACGCGAGACCTCCAGATGTGAGTGGATTAGCCACGAGTCCACGGAGGCGGTATGGACTGAAGCGATACTATCCCCTTTACTACTTACAACTTGTTCTGCGCAGCCGACGTCGAGAAACGACTTCAAACAAAGCATTTAGGTAACTTGTCTTAATGCCGCAGTCAAACATTGGCTAGACCTTAAGCCCCTTGCACACGAGATGGTAAATACGGCGCGGCGCGGTGCGGCGCGGCGAGGCGCTGCGAAATCCTGTGTGGTTTCTCATGAGAAACAACGATGTGTATACTACTGTTTTGGAATTATTTTTTTAATTATTGTATTAGCTCGTGCTTTCTGTACGATGAAATACATGGTTCACAGGTACATACATACTATTATAACTATTGTTATTCTTATTAATACCCATGATGAATTCCATGCAGAAATAAACTGTTTCCTATACGTGTGTATATTTTCTCTTAAGCCTGTCTTTTATAATTGTTTTTTTGTTTATACTATAAACTGTAAAATACAAAAAAGAAATAAATGACACCACAATTGAACAACTTACGTAGTTACTAACTCGCTAACATTTCGCGAAGGTATTTAATAATTTATATAGAACATCAAATAGCCTTTCTCTCCTGAATAACTGCGTCGAGCGGGAGAGCCTAACGAAGTACCTTATTTAATGAGTAATGACAAAATCCATTTCATCTGAACCTTTTGTATAAATATCGATGTTTTGATGTTGAGTCGCGCCTCTCGCCTCGCTGAGCGCCGCTTTAGGCAATTTAGGATAACGTTGTGATCTCAAATAGGATCCAGCCAGTTATCTGTCTATCTATCCACTTATTATATTCGTTAACGATTTATGGCTACAGTCTTATTCCATTTAAATGATCGAATCAGAATATTAGCTAATTGAGTTTTGGAGATTATATTGCCCTTTGAATTATATTATTCAAATTGGTTTTTAGTGGAACCGTAGAAATGGAACTTAGCCGATGTTTTGATTGTTAGCGATTCTGTTGATATGTTGACAACCGAACGGAGATCAATTTTAAAAACATTTATTTGGTAAGGACCATGATACCGCTCTCGCTAAAAATATAAAGCCTTCAATTCAATATGCTTTATTGCAATAACACATAAATATATAAGAATAAAACCCTTGTAACCATTTAGATGCCTTTGTTGGCTATAAGTTTCAGGTCTCCGGTAGGCTTCAACCACTTTCTTATTCCAGGCTATTTCGTGATATGGATTCAAGGTTTTAGAAGGGTTGGGTGAGGCGAGTTTCCATTTACAGTGCTATATTGAAGGCCGTGCCTAGGCCGGCTAGCTCATAAGTATTCAAGCCCAATTGTGCGCCGATAGCCGCAGAAGCCCTAAATCACTCGTAATGTAGGCAGCGAGCGGTGCGGGCACTATCGACACTGTTGATGTAATCTTGACAGCATTAGTGACGGACTTATCTACGGCAAAACAATCGCTTCTGTTTAGCGATAAAATGAAACGAAATATGTAATGATATAAGTATTGCAATACCACCTAAAGGTCACCCAAAGGGCGATGGAGCGTGTTATGCTTGGTGTATCCCTACGTGATCGAATCAGAAATGAGAAAATACGTAGGAGAACTAAAGTTACCGACATAGCTCTCAGAATCGCTAGACTTAAGTGGCAGTGGGCAGGGCACATAGCTCGTAGAACAGATGGCCGTTGGGGCAGTAAAGTTCTCGAATGGCGACCGCGCACCGGAAGACGCAGTGTGGGCAGGCCTCCGAAGCGGTGGACCGACGACCTGGTGAAGGTTGCGGGAAGCCGCTGGATGCGAGCCGCACAGGACCGGTCGGTGTGGAAATCCATGGGGGAGGCCTTTGTCCAGCAGTGGATTTCTTTTGGCTGATAGATAGATATTGTAATAATATTATTAATAAACTTCCCGAAACGTTGGGTATACATGTTCCGATTGGTGGGAACTTCGTATAAGGTAGAGTAAAAAACGATCGCATCAAAAACATAAATGTGAAAATGGGAGCCAAGTTCAATATTATGATATGGTGTGGTTGTCAACTTTACTGAGAAAAGAATTGAGATCTAAATGGATGCCAAGTTCTGTAGATAATCCTGAAATTTATTTATAAGAACATATAACATTCTTAAGTAAATTTAAAACACAATTTCTTGTTTTTTACTGCTACAACAACTCTTGGTTCAAATCCAACATGGGCAACTTTATATTTATTATATTTTCAGCTTATTATTAGTAATAATGAAATGCTAACATATATTTTTATTCTGTTTATATAAAATGAATTAAGTTTATATGTAATAGTTTTTTTTAAATATTTAGTAGCTAGTGCTTTTATTACACAGGTTTTTTATACAATTCCAAGAATCTTTTTCTTAGAAATTCAGTGTTTTCTGATTTTTTCCTTTGCATACACACAATTACCTAGCTTGATGCAAAATTTAAACTTTCTAGGTCATCTGGAAGTGGGTAAGCTTTTTGATCTATATGTCAGTGAGTCAGTCATAAAAATGTCGATTTTCGGACGTTAAAATCTATACCAACCGTTTGAGCTGTGTTTATAAAATTTTGAGTGCTCGTTTATCTAAGAAGTCTTAATACATAAACCAAATTTGGTGTGTTTATGTTAAATAGATTTTGAGTTATGAAGGTGACAAAAGTGGCTCCAAATGGTTCGTGTAATATTACCAAGGTTCGGAACCGGTTAACAAATACCGGTTAATTTCGTTCGAATTTCGGTTAACGATTCCGTTCAGGTTAAAACCGGTTTCCAGCTTAACCAGTAAATTTGAATAAAATATCGGTTAATCAGGAAGCGGTTTTCTAACCGAAATAAGAACTAAATTAACCGGTTAAAACCAAACTTAGTTAAGTACAGGCGCGTCACGCGGGTGCCACTGCCCGAGTCTTCTGCTCACTTTCTCGCACGCTTTCAATTGATTGCACGCGGCAAACATGCCTACAAAGTCGCATATTCTTCAAATTAACCGGTTAATTCCGTTCGAACGAAAAAATATCGGTTTTGGTTAAACCGGTTAAATATACCGGTAACCGAAACCTGAACGAAACCTTAACCGAAATTATTTCGATATAGGGGTCAATGACCGAAACCGGTATTTTCAAAAAACCGGTTTCCGAACCCTGATTATATTACACACGGAGCTACTCGCCAGTTCTTTTTTGACGTGAACTTGGCTGGACACGCTCCGCGTGTCTAGATCTTTAAAAAGTTTTGGAGTGCTATCTATTACTTCGAGTATGTTTTATGTTTATTTGTAGTAAGAAACCAAAATATGGAAAATCAAGACGTAGATTAAGAATCCTTAAAGGCAGTTTTACATGTTACTAAATGAATGAATATTTAAAATAAAACGAACGAGAATCTATGAAATACGATACGATAGTGACTGGTAAAATGTAGTTCGTACTGAATTTCGGCGTAATAAGCCTATATAAAATTGCTATTAATTCTTTTGGCATATCAGTTTCTAAATCCAGTTTGCTCCAGAGCACATCATATGATACCAAATCTAAGGCCTTAGAGAGGTCCAGGAAGCACGCATATATCGGCGTGTTATAAATAAATTGTGAAAATTGTTGAAGGCCTTATTCAAGTTCGTTTCTAAATAGACCTCGTCGAAGGTCAAGCTATTTAGGCACTCAATAAATTTATCAATATTTTCTTTTGAATAATCCTCTGATCCGAGAGTCGTGGGTTCGATCCCCACACAGGGCAAACTTTTCTGTGATGAGCAGAATTGTTTGCTCTGAGTCTGGGTGTATTATATCTATATATGTATGTATATCAGTCTCTGGTTCCCAAGATACAGGGAATCCTAGTTTGGGGCCAGATGACCGTGTGTGATTTGTCCCGGATATTATTATTATTATTATTAATTTCAGAAGTAGCATTTTTTATATTGCTGAACATGTGGTCTAAACATGATTCTTTGCGAGTTGGTTCTGTGATGTGTCGGGTGAGGTTATAATTTAGAGCAATGTCTACATAATGTCTACATCTGTTATTTTTCCCGATTTTAGCGTGTTTATATTGAAATCGCCTGCTAGTATTATTCTCTTTTTATGTTTATATTTTAGACAAACTTCGTACAGTAGAGATTCTAATCTGTCAAGGAATAATGTAGGATCACTGTTAGGAGTTCTATAGAAGCACAGTATCAATAAGTTATTTGTGGGTACTTCGATACCACAACAGTAAGTGAATTCAGCAAAGAAAAGTCGCTTTTATCTGTTATACATTTACAAACAAATTGATATTCGTACTTAATATTTTTGGATGTTTGTACGTTTTTACAATTGGATGTTTGTTACTCAGTCACGCAAAATGGTTTTGGATGAAATTAGGCGGACGAAAAGTTTATAATTTGAATTAACACATGGCAATTTTTTCCAACTTCCACGGGTCCAAAGAAGTTATTTATGTGATGAGCAGAATTGTTTGCTCTGAGTCTGGGTGTATTATATCTATATATGTATGTATATAAAAATTATATGTGTATGTATATCAGTCTCTGGTTCCCAAGACACAGGGAATCCTAGTTTGGGGCCAGATGACCGTGTGTGATTTGTCCCAGATATTATTATTATTATTATTATTATTTGCTGCTAGCAGGCACCAGCTAGTAGCAATAATATAAATTAATTTTCTGAGAACAGTGAGTCAGTGTAGCTTATAATGGAGTGCCTAATACGGTGTAGGCTGCTTGCTTTGGCACCAGCACAGAGCTCATTTATACCAGTACTCGTTACATTAAATAAAGCCAATGGGCCTCAGGTTGCAATAGAAAAATTCAAATAGAAATATTTTTTTAATTAAAGCAGATGTTGTACACATTCTTTGAAATCGATATTTTTCTACTTAGAACAAAGTTCCAACTACGAAGTTGGACGTCAATAGGAATCGAAAGCAAGACCTTTTGATGTGAAGGGAGTGAAGCGTCCACTGCGCCAACGGACGCGGTTACAGACTGGGCTAAAGCATTTATTCGCAAAAAAAATTGTAATCTCTAAAAGCCGTTTGTTGTCTTGACAGAATATCAAAACAGCTCTTTATTGATAACTTCCTTAAACAGAAACCCATTTTTTGTTGACACTCATTCTGTTTAAAATAACAATAGAACCAGGATTTCCTTCCGAATGGAAGCAGAAACAAAGAACGAAACAAGAACAAAGCCGTTAAGTAAACATTTTTATTAGAACACAGGCTCTGAAAATGTACTTCGAGGTATAATGTACATTAGCACTGCGCCACAGAACGGAATATTATGCGAATTTAACAAAGAAGCTCGCTTTTGTTATTTGTCATAATTATTACAGCGCACACCTTCACATTAATTACTTTTTGTACTACATATTATGTATGATATGTTAAAATAATTTATTTATATATTGCCCCCAATGCAGGGTCACCTGTCTCTTATATACCTCGGGAAGGTTAGGCCACACTCCACCCACACACGGGGGCCAAGTCTGGATTGGCTCTACGTGTTACTACAAATTGATATCTAAATTCTAAAAGTAAAATAATAACTGTGCGTATTTCGTAAATTCCATTTCGTTACCGACTTTAAACGGCTTAGTTAACTATCCAACGTTTTTTGCCAACGTGTGGAGTATTTTCGCGGTAAGTCAATTAATTGCCGCAATTGGATTCCGATTCAGCGCGGCCGGTGCGGCGGCGGCGGGCGCGGCGGCGTGCAAATGAAAACAAGGCTGGCTAAAAAGGGGTCCATCACAAAGCTCATTAGCTTGCCGGCCACCTAATTAAACTGGGATTTTGTTTGTGGCACCTAACATGGATTTTGGAACATTGCTCTATAAGCAGTTACTCGTTCATATGACATGACAATAACATTTCGTTATTATTGTATAATTAGGCATGTACTTTTGACTCTTCAGATGGTGCAATAATAGTATTACTGGACAAAAAGCAATCATTATTTTTATGTTTATAAAATAACTAACTGGTGCAGCAGGTACTACACAAACTTTGTACACTTGTCAGGTATACTACAATTAATACGTCTGTTGCAAACAGAACAGAGGAGACCAATCAGAGAGATTACAGCTAATCCGGGTGCCGCGAGGACTTCTACTCTATGTCAATTCTCAATTTTAATACGAAAACATTCGTACGCTGTCACTGTCTTCATTATTTATTTAATCGTATGCCGTTTTATACACAGATATTTTAACCAGCTCCGAGGCCTAGTAGCTACTCTGCTTGTTTCACATCAGGAGGTCGCGGGTTTCGATTCCCAGCGGGGTCCAACTTTGTAGGATTCGGTGCGGTTTGTGGTAGGTCATTTTCGGAGCCCGCCTGAGTAGCTATCACCATATTATCTAAGTCTTGCTGCCAAATATCAATGTTAATAGCATTGATGTGTTCCGGCATGTAGATAAGATATTCAGTTTCCCGTTGCGTTGGGTAATCTTGATGAGCCCGCGTCCATCTTCGGCACCATCACTATGCATACCATCAGGTGAGATAACGCCCAGGGCTTACCAATTGTGGATAAAAAAAACACATTCAGGCACGAAACTGCTAAATTATAGATCTCGATCAGAAGTGTATGATGGAAGAGGGCAGCAAAGATGTGCTGTATGGTTTGGGCCTCCTCTCCACAGTCCCAGAGAGCCGAGCCGCACTTTGTGTCGACTGACGTTTGCGCACAATAAGCCTTTTATAAGGCTGCTCTTGTAGAGCTAAAGCTTTCGAGATGGGAGTGCTAATTACTAGCGCATTTAATTGCGCTAAAAACAGAATCGTGGGCACTGCATTGGTGCAATCACATTAAAACTCCTTTCACCGGAGTTTTAATTTAAGGAAAAAGAGGAGATAAGCTGGGAATGCCGACTAGACTAGGGCAGGTACTTAATCTCTCAGAAAACAGTAGCGGATTCACTCTGTATGTGTAATTTTTTTTATTCGTCATTATCATCATCAGCCGAAAGACGTAATTTTATTTTAAATAGTGAAATTGACGCCACTGGCCATTCTGTGTTTCCCGATTGTTACAATCTGGGGATCTGCAAGGCGAGAGTTAATAGGCAATATTTGAGTTTGCGTGTACTATTCTCGAGTACATCATCACTTTCCATCGGGTGAGATGTAGTCAAACGCACGAATTATTTTTATATAAAGAAGGTTAAGAAAAAAATTTAAAAGGTAATTTCAGTTTTGGTCTCTTTTGAATTTGCAATTTTTGGTGCAAGCCATTAAGATGCGTATTGGTATAAAAATAAACATTAAAGAAACTTAAACTTACCTGTACTGAATGTTTTAGTGTTTTTTACTATATTAAACGAATGAAATCTCTGGCGATCAAAGGTGATGTGATAAGAAAGACTTATTTCTTATTTTATGAGAGTTGGATATAAAGTTCGCTAAAACCTTTCATTAAGTAGGTACTAATGATGAAAGGTCCATATAACAGATAGTATGAAGGTCAATGAGGATATTAATTATAATTATTTTTGCGAGGTTTTGGTTAGTTCATTCGTTTGATCAATAATCTCCGTATTGTTGGATTAGTAGGAGTTTTGTGTCGTGCATGCAATGCATTAATAACGTTGAGTTAATTGGTTTATTGCGTTTTATGGTGTTATTTAGAAGGTGAATTGCAATCGTGAAAATGTTTGTGCATTGTGCACAATAGTTAAGGTGAACTAATATCTGACCGCTTAGTTTCGAAAAATAAATGTAGTAGTAATAAATATGTTTTCATTTCAGTTATAAGAAAATGAATTGCTTCCTTCCTGTGTTTGTTGTCGGAATACAGGTAGGTTTAGGGTGAGTGGGGGGAAGATGAAAAATGGGGTAAGCCAAAAAGTCTCCCCTATCGCCTAATTTATGATGGTTATTTTAGTGCTGGCAACATTGTTCAAGCCGCAATTTTGTTACGTCTGGCCACTCAGTTCGCAGTTACCACTAGGAGTGCGTGTGTGTTACGAATTAATTTGTGTCATATCACTTCATTTTCATTGTGGTTTTTCTCATATCAAGTGGCCGAATTTTAATCTTACCCCGTCTCATATACGAGTAACTTGGATTATCTTAGATACAAAAAACTATTTCAAACTTACCCCGTCACCCTTTCATCTTCCCCCTGATTCATTTTTATGATAAAAGTATTTTATATGATCTTTTATTACAAACTAGCTTGTGCCCTTGGCTTCGCCCGCGTAGACTAAAAAAGCGGTTACACTACACTATCCTATTATTATAAAATATTGAAAAGTAAAGTCTGTTTATTCCAGCTCGACCGGAGTGATACCACGGCCTCACAGAAAACCGGCGTGAAGCAACGCTTGCGTTGTATTTCACCGAGTGAGAGAGGGTACCGGAGGCCCCACTTGTTATTTCGATATTTAATATTTCGACGTTTCGTCATGTCGACATTATTATACATACTGACGTTCCGATTCCGTTATTATTTATGAAGCACCATTGGTTCAAGTTTCAGGTTTCTAGACCCATAGATTTGACCTGTGCGTTAATATTACCCTTTTCAACCCTCACTTTCACCCCTTGATGAGCTGAACTATAAATATATTCAACACACGTTTCATCAATTGTTTTGAAGAGTAGTTGTGCCAAGTTTTAAGTTGATACACGCAAAAATTTTACTTTCCTTTCGTTTCCTTCCCTACAAACTTCCACCCCTATTTTAAACCCTTTAAGGGGTGGATTTTGAAAAACCTTATTGTATGCCTCCGTTATATAAGGAACCGCTATGCAAAATTTCAAGTGTCTACACCCAGGGGATTGGCCCTAATATTACATATTTCAACCTCCTGTGTCGCCCTCTTAGGGGGCAAATTTAAAAGAAGCCTTTCTTAATGGATGCCTGCATTATATAAAGAACATTTTGTTCAAGTTTCAAGTTTTTAGACCCATAGGTTTGGCTTGTGAATTGACATTACCCTTTTCAACCCTCACTTTCACCCCCTCTCGGGGCGAACATTAAAATACATTTATTTTGCACACGTTTTATCAATTATTTTTAAGAGTAGTTGTGCCAAGTTGATATGCGTAGAAAATTAGACTTTCCTATACAAATTTCCACCCTCATTTAAACCCCTTATAGGGTGAATTTTAAAAACCCTTCCTTAGTGCTTACATCCGATCCATAAGGAACCCCTATGCAAAATTTCAAGTTTATAAACCCAGGGGTTTGGCCTGTACTTTCCCATACAAAATTTGGACCCCCGTTTCACCCCCTTAGAGAGTGAATTTTGAAAAACCTTTCCTTAGTGCTTACGTCCGTTTTATAGGGAACCCATATGCAAAATTTCAAGTTTCTAGACCCAGGAGTTTAGCCTGTACTTTCCCATACAAACTTTCGATCCCCATTTCAACCCCATTGAGGGTGAATTTTGAAAAACCCTTCTATAGTGTATGTACATATGTATGAACACTTTATTGCACACAAGGAGAACATTACAAAAACATTACATTAGTGCTCGCCTCCGTTCTATAAAAAAACTCTGTGCAAAATTTCAAGTTTCTAGACCCAGGGGTTTGGCCTGTACTTTTCCAAACAAACTTTGAATTTTAAACAACCCTTCCGTAGTACTTGCGTCCATTCCATAAAGAACCCCTATGCAAAATTTCAATTTTCAAGACCCAGGGGTTTGGCTTGTACTTTCCAATACAATCTTTGGACGCCCGTTTCACTACCTTAGCGGGTGAATGGTTTGGCCTGTACTTTCCCATACAAACTTTAGACCCCCGTTTTACCCCCTTTGAGGGTGAATTTTGAAAAACCCTTCCTTAGTGCTTGCCTTTGTTCTATAAGGAAACTTTATGCAAAATTTCAAGTTTCTAGACCCAGCAATTTAGGCTGTGCGTTGATTTATCAGCCAGTCAGTTTCTTCTGTTATATATATATATATATATATATATATATATATATAACAGAAGAAACTATACATACATATATAAATATATATATATATATATATATATATATATATATATATATATATATATATATATATATATATATATATATATATATATATATATATATATATGTATTTATTTATTTACAATTTATTGTACACAGAAAAGACAAAGACATACATTAAGAAGGAAAGAACATACAAAAGGTGCAGCTTATAATATAGATTGGGACAGCATTAACATAATATTATAGACAGAATACAATTAAATTGTTGCTTTCTGGTCATGTTCTTAGCTTTACTTTAAAATATCTTTTTACATACACGCAGTATCATTGGTTTAAAAAACTACTAATAGAAAGTTAACAAAAATGTATGCGAAAATGTTGCATTAATCATTTTGTACCTGTATTCACAATCTAATTTGCATTAAAGTTGTAATCTATTGTTTAATTTGTTCACGCCTGTACAACATTGCCGGGGGTCTAAAGCTGCAAAGCTCGTGCACAACTAACTCTGTGTATGAGTAACTTGTGTGCAAACAATGTAACGATGTTGTTGATAGCATTTTTTAAATATTCATGTTATTTCCTACTCCTAGCGCGCGGCCGATAAATTCCCATCTACACTCCACACTGTGCGCGGGCACGGCGGGCAGGGCTGGCTTCAGAGATTAAAATATTTACCACTCTACCCGCTGCCCATCAGTAGACAGTTATTGCGAGTTTTTTTGCACGTAAAAGAAAAACGCTACTTATAATATGTCAATAGATACAGAGAAATATTTATTTAGTGAATATTTTTTGAGAAGTGTTCGCGGAGGGAGATGAAACGTCGGGCCTAAGATAAACTCCCTCCAACACATTTTATAGATGTCTTACATCTATTACATATCTTACTTTGTGTAAACAATCAATGGCGATTCACACGGACAGTTAATATTTTCTCGAACGCTTTGCTAAGAGAACGCGAATTATTTTCTATAGCAATCGTTTGAAAATATATTTTAATATTTAAATAGTAACGATTTCACTCAGAGTTATTTCAAGTTATGTTACATTCATCTCGGGTACATGCAAAAAAAGATTTATAGGTAATCTTTTGTAATTTTAACATGATAAAACTCATTTTTTGAAAATTTACTTGTGCACGAAGCTAGCAGGCGCTAGCTCCACTCTAGTCCACTGTGTAACTTAATAAAAGACACTTGAACGGGAAGGCGCATCGTGCGGGATTAGAGATGGGCGCTAATGCCGATTGTCGACTGTCGATTGTTGTGTTCAGTCGAACTGCACGCTCAGTGACAGATTAGATAATAGTTACTATGGCGAAGTAGAGTCTTGTGTAGCACTGTATAGAATGCTGTAGCATGTAGGAAATTAATTAAATTGTAGAAAATAAAAGAGAATGATCTGGTTCACTCGCTGTGTATTGACAGAAGAGAGTTTGACATTGACAGTAATGACAATTACAAAAATAATGTATGTTCGTTTTACGAACATAATGACCACCACCTAAACAGTTACATAGGTACTATGTTTTTAAGTAACATAATAAAATAATATTAAAAAGGCAACTTTTATGTTTTAAACAAAAATTACATTTTTTAAATTAAACTTGCTTCTGTTTAATTTTACTTAGGGTTCTAAAAAACTAACTTAAGTATCTTTACTAAAGATTCTAAAAAAACTAACTTTTTTAACTTAGTGGACTGCATAATATAAATTAATTTTTAGGGTAAAATTTTAATACTACATAGTGCCAACAGCACACTTTAATATATTTTAAGTCTAATGCTGCTTAATTTTATTCTAAAGGTAATATACAAATCTTTTGTAAACTAGTTCTAATAGTGTTTCCTTTTACTGTTCTTACATCTAAAGCTCTCACTTTGCCATCCTGACCGTGAATAACATTTGTTACACGAGCCATTGGCCAATGAAGAGGAGAAGTGTCTGGATTCCTGAGAATGACTAAAGAACCACTTTTTAGATTTGGAAGGTCATCTCGCCACTTTGGTCTATTTTGCAACAGTGTTAAATATTGGCGATGCCAAGTTTTCCAAAACTCTTGTCTCAGTTTTGTACAGAGATTCCAGAACTTAAGTCTGTTAGTAGGGATTTCAGATAAATCATGCTCAGGGGGTGATGATAAAGGAGCACCGCATAAAAAATGAGCAGGAGTTAAGTAAGACATGTCATTACAATCTGATGTCATTTGAGTTATAGGTCTTGAATTGACAATAGCTTCTACTTGAACAAGGACAGTATACAATTCCTCGTATGTTAAAATATTATTTCCAACAGCTCTCACAAGATGGTATTTAATTGACTTAACACCAGCCTCCCAAAGGCCTCCAAAAACTGGTGAGTAAGCAGGGATGAAATGAAATTTAATACTGTTGGTGGTAGCAAAGTCATGAACTGCACCTTGATGGACTTTGGAAGACTGTAATTCATACAATGCATACAGCTCATTTTTAGCACCTTTAAAGGTTGAAGCGTTATCACAGTATATGTCAGAAGGCATATTTCTTCTAGAAATGAAGCGTCTAAGACATGCCAGAAAACACTCAGTAGTTAAATCCGATGCTAACTCAATGTGTATTGCTTTTGTAACAAAACACACGAACAGCAGGACATAAGCCTTTGAAACGAGAACTTTTCTCATACGAGACTGTTTAATAACAAACGGTCCACAGAAGTCAATTCCTGTTTTTTGAAATGGTAGGGCTACAGAGACCCTATCTTTGGGGAGAGATCCCATAAGCTGTTTTGACGCTTCAGCCCTTAATTTGTGGCAAATAACACATTTATGTATAACTTTTTTAATTTGTCTTATAGCACTTATTATCCAATATTTTTGACTTAAACTTGCCAATAACAATTTGTTGCCAACATGTAACAAACGTATATGTTCGTTCTGAATAATTCTATCAGTGAGATAAGATCCTTTTGGAAGAATTATTGGATGTTTCTTTGCATATGATAAAGTGGAGTTTTGTAAACGTCCACCTACACGAAGCACATTATTGCCGTCCAAAAAGGGGTGAAGTGCCTTTAAACTTTCATTTTTAACCGGTTTGTTACATTTTAGCAACTCAATGTCTTTACAGAAAAATTGGTTTTGTTCGTTTTTAATTATTAATAACAGAGAATCATTTAATTCTTTTACAGTTAAGTGTTTATTTATATTATTTTTAGGAGATTTTAAATTATTTATAAATCTGAGGCAATAGGCTGTTATTCTTACTAATTTAGTTACATTTGAGTATTTGTTTATATTAAAACAGTTTGTAAATTCTGATCCATCAACAACAGGCAGAGAAAATATCTGTTGAGGTGAGTGTTTCTTTATCTCGGGTAGGTCTTTAGGTATTTGCATATTTAAAGTCTGAGGTGTATAATTAGGTTCACTCAGGAACTGAGGACCGTTCCACCACAAAGAAAAGTTTTGTAGCTGACTGGGTTCAATACCACGTGATAGAATATCAGCGGGGTTCTCTGCAGTTTGGATAAACTGCCATGTAAAATCCTTTGTATACTCTGAAATCATTTTTACCCGATTGGCAACATAACAATTTAATTTGATAGGATCAGTATTTATCCAAGCTAATACAATTTGTGAATCTAGATACAATATGGTATCAATATTGTTTTTGAACTTAATTTTTAAAGTTTTTTGGATACGTTGTACAGTTTTGGACATTAACAGTGCACCATTTAGTTCGATACGCGGTGTGGTTAAATCAGACTTAATTGGGTTTATACGTGACTTCGAACATAGTAAGTGAACACGTACAGAATTGTCAGAGTTTACTATTCTAAGATAAATACAACATCCATGGGCTTTATTGGAGCCATCTGCAAAACCTATGAGTTGGATGAGTCTCGCATTGGAGACATCTATGTTTCTGGGCAATGATATTGCTGGCATTGTAGTGAGGCTTTTAGCAAAGTTTTGCCATTGTTCACTTAAAGAAGTTGGGAGGGGAGTATCCCAGGATAGATTGGCTTCCCATATATTTTGTAACAGTATTTTACCGGCTACTATTATGTGGCCTACTAGACCCAAAGGGTCAAAGAACCTGCTTATGAAGGCACATACTTCACGTTTTGTACATTTACTAGGGCTGTGAGACTTTGGGCACTCAAATATGAGTTTATCATTTTTTATATCATGTTTTAATCCTAAGGTTTTAATTGATAGGTTATTCCTGTAAAGATCATGGATATCAAACTGCTGTAAGTTGGTGGGAATGTCATCAAGGGCTTCAGCTACATTCGAGCACCACTTGTGCAACTGAAAACTGCCCAAATCTAGTAGGGCAATGAGTTCCTTTTTGGCTTTTAATAACTGCTCTTTATTATCATCACCATACAATATATCATCACAGTAGCAGCTGTTGATGATGGCAGAGGCAGCAAGGGGGTATTGTTTTCCATATTTTAACGCTAATTCCAGGAGACATCTGGTTGCTAGAAAGGTGGAACTTTTAAGTCCGTAAGTTACGGTTTTTAGCTGAATTATCTTAATATCATCATTTGGGTTGTCTCTCCACAAAATGAGAAGAAGAGATCTAAATTCAGGATGTATGTTACACATTCTAAACATTTTTGCAATGTCAGTAATAAAGAAATACTTATTCATTCTGAAAAGCATCAAAATATCAAACAATTCCTTTTGGACCACCGGGCCATTTAACTGTAAATCATTAATGCTTACTTTTTTATTCCTAGTTTGAGCAGAGCCATCAAAAACAACCCTACAAGGAGAAGTTTTGCTTTCAGGTCTAAGGACGGGGTGATGGGGCAAAAAATATATGGGGTCAGAGTCGAAATTTATTTTTGATGAATCAATATATTCTGCGTGCCCTAATGATACATACTCATCAATGAAATTTTTATATTGTTCAAATAGTTGTTTGTCTTTTTGAAATCGTTTTTCAAGATTTAGAAACCTTTGCATGGCAATACTGAAAGAATCTCCCAGAGCCTCATTAATTTCATTTAATTTTACTTTAAGGGGAAGTGAAACACTAAACCTTTGGTCTTTTAATGTTACAGATTCTTGAAAAATGTCTTCACATTGTTGCTTTTCTGATGAAAACTCAGGGAAGACTTCAGAGACACTTTCATTTTGCCAAAATTGTTTAAGAGTAACATTTATGTCATTATCACAGGATTGACAAAAAAGTGTTACCTTATTATGGTTTTTTCCATGTGCAGATGAAACATTACCAGCAATAACATGCCCAAAAAGGGTGTCTACAATGCGAGGCCCATCACTCGCAGAAGAGTTGTATTTTTCAAGCTGGCACTGCGACTGGAGTGAAGTCAGCGTCTGAAAGAACACGTTTGCACCTAATAAAATATCTATCTCTCCGGGTATATAAAAATTTTCATCTGCTAGTTGTAAGTCTTTAGGTAAGTTAAGCTTACAAATGTCTATTGGACACTGAGGCAATATTGCAGTAATTTTGTCAACTATGTGACAGTCAACTTTGACTTTAAACGGAGTCTTACATGACATTACTTCAATGTTAATTGAAGAATTCAGATTAGTTTTAACATTTCCTATACCTATTACACCTGTTTGATGCCTGATTTGCTTAATATTGGCTAGCAAGTTTTTTAGTTATGAACGAAGCCTGACTGCCTGAATCCAATAAAGCTCTAGCATATCTTGTCATATTTTGATCAGCAATTTTTACTATGACTGTTGGCAACAAGACAGTGCCCTTATTATTTTCAGACAAGAGTACTACATTTGGAGAAGTTGCAGACGAATCAACAGAGTCATAGGAGTCAGATTCCTCGTTCAAACTTTCATTAACCACACTTTCTTTATGAGATTCAATTTCTGGCATCGATGACGTAGAAGCTGCATTGGCAGCCTTTATTGGTGCAGATTTCATTTGTCTTTGTACATGTATTAAAGAATTATGGGGGGAATTGCAATGAGTACATTTAATTTTTAGGTTACATCTGCCACTATGTTTATTAAGGCATAATTTACAAAAACTATTATCAGTTATGAATTGCAATCTTTCTTGAGGAGACACAAGTTTAAATCTTGGGCATGCATATAATTTATGTGGTAACTTACAGTATGGGCACATGATGCCGTCGTTACTGACCGCGACGCTTACTCTTGGTGCTTTTGTCGTTTCATAGCCTTGATTTTCTAGAGCTAAGGCTCGTTTATCTAGGAATTGAAAGAAATCCTTAGTGGTTGGTAAAGAATTTACATCACGTTGCATTTGAAAATCCCTACAGGTTATAGCATCTAATTTTCTATTTAATATTGAAATGACAAGCATGTCCCACTTTTCTACAGGTTGGCCTAAAGCTTCCAATGCACTTAAATGTTGTTTTGACAGAGATATGAAACTGCGTAGTGACTGGGAACTACTTTTTATTACATTGGGAATGTCTAATAATGATGAAATATGATCAGACACCATTTTGTATTTATTATTGTATCTTTCCTTTAACAGCTGAATGGCAGTTTCATAACTCTCTTCGATGAGAGGCAAATTTATGATTATATTTAGTGCTTCATCTTTAAGAAAGGTTCTTAAATAGTACAATTTTTGCACATTATTGAGAGAAAGATCCCTATCAATCAGAGATTCAAATAATCCTATAAAGGCTTTAAACTCTGTGTATGACTTACCGTTGAAGGGTGGGATCTCCACGCTCGGTAGCTTAATTTTTGTTGAGGCATATTGATTTTGTTTTAGGTTATTTGACCTATTGAGGGGTTTGATTCCCCTTTGAAGAACAGAAAGGGTATTGAGGTACTTTTCCTCGATCTGCTCGACATCCTCAGCAGAATTTTCATTCAAAATTAGCACTTGAAAGTTGTATTCTTTGTACTCGTTATACGCGGCTTTTAGTAGATCGATTTTATTTTCTATGTATTCTTCTGTAAATGAGTCGAGCACGTTTTGTTCAGTGAAATTTGTAACTCTTGTAATAGCTGCCTTGGCTTGGCCACGTGCGGCCACGAGCCTCCTCAGATCGTCGACCGACATTGCCGATAATTGAAAACGATAATACTACGAAAATGCAGTACAAAGAATTTTGTGCGCGTTATTTTGGTTATTAGTTATCACTGTATGTATTTTTTGTGGCAAAAACAAAGAAATTAACACGTAATAAAACACTGTAAATGGAAAAAACTGCACAACAAAATGGCGTGACAAATCGTATCAGGTTGGTCAATATAACATTCATTCATTCGCTGATTCGCTCACAAATGAACGATACGACAAAGCAGAGCAGTACGTTTTCTTTGCACGCAAAAAATAAATTTCTTATAACTTATAATGGCACTTAAGGCTATTTCTTTTTTAACAGAAAATGTAACGTTTACTTAAAATAAGGATTAAATTTGTAACTAGTTATAGGCATTAAAATTGTTCATCATAGTGTTCAAAGGACACAAAGAAAAAACTGAACACTGAAGTTCGTTCCAAATTGTTGACTCACTCACACTTGAATGACGAAGACGCGACGAAGTTTGACTCGTTCCGATTTCCGATCGGTCCAAATCATTCACTGTAACGAAGATGACGTTTGGAGATATCCGGTCGGTCTGATTTCCGACTGGAATGCAGTTCGTCGTTCCATGGTCACGTAACAAAAACGTGGAGCTTGACCTTTGGACTTTGATGAAAAGTTTGATGAAAATGAAATGTTTTTCATGAATTCCTTATTTGGAAATTATTGGAAACTTGATGTTTGCCGCTCAATGCTCCGGGCACTTTATAGAAGTGTTGTATATAGACGCGGATACGGATGCACACGGGATCACTCACGCAACTTGTCCTCGGTGTCCTTGATCCGCCGGAAAACAGGAGCAGGCAGATTTTTATATTTTCTTGCTTAGAAGGACCATTTACATGTGTAGCAATGTATAGAATGCTGTAGCATGTAGGAAATTAATTAAATTGTAGAAAATAAAAGAGAATGGTCTGGTTCACTCGCTGTGTATTGACAGAAGAGAGTTTGACATTGACAGTAATGACAATTACAAAAATAATGTATGTTCGTTTTACGAACAGTCTAGCAGTCAGCCTATCACAAAGACCTGCGTATAGGGATGAAACGACTTTGATTTATTTTTCTTTCTGTTTTGACAATTAACTTAATCGAGAGTATTCGAAAGATCGAGAGAGTAGTAGAAAAATGCTATAATTCAAGAAAATGTGTTAAGCCGTTTGAAGATCATCAGCTCTTTTCTAGTTATTCAAGGGATATGAGCAACTTCTACTGGTCTGATCGATTCTAAAAGGTAACCTTGACCTGATGCTGCAGCATCATCTAGAATCAGCCAGACACCTATCGGAGGTTCAAAATTCTAAAACTTTTAATTTTGTTAGTTACTTGATATTAGTTATATGAAGGCAACTGGATTCAAAGATTGTCACCGCTGTGGCAGTCGGGCTGGCAGTAGTGCAGTACAAATTAATCTGAACGTTAATAAAGGTGGCGCTCATTTCCGGGAACAGCAGCCAGCGGCGGCGAGGCGCCTCTGTTTACAGCCGCCAGTGCAGTCAGACCCAAAAGTGCATTCTTACCTTAAGTGACACAGTCGTCTGTACAACAGTGATGAAATATGATGCCTTCGCACTAAGTGTTAGGTGTCCTTAAAAACTATATTTGTAAAATGTCACAAAGACATTATCTCGTACAGTTGTAATATCCTTTTGATGATTGAATAAACGGGCTAATGTTGTTGTCTACTACCCTCTTTTGAGGGGGTGATAGTATAAATGACATTGCATGCGAAACAGTGCTTAAAAAAACATTTTTCATACAAAATTTAAACCAATAAGACTGAACGATTTGTATAAAAATCCATATTTCTATTATTATTTTTTTATCCATAGTAATCGGTAAGCTCTTTATTACTTTTTTTTATCATTAATAAACAAAACCAAAGCCTGTATTACCAAATAGTTTCGTTCACAAGTTCAGAAGTTTTGCATTTTAATATTGTATAGGATGTGCCGCCGCCGCCGCCGCCGCCGCCACCTCACGGGAGCCCGGAGACTATTTTTATTAAAAGCTGAGCCTAAGAGCTCGCTGCGAACGTGTCGAGATAAAATTCATACTTTCTGTACCTTATTTTATCACTTAGATACTTTACAAGGCGCTGAGCTATCGTCTAAAAGCTTTTTTATTTTAAGCAAGACAATGGCGGGCGTTTAATAAGTATTTTATGTCAAAAATCGATGTCCAAGGTGACAAACATTATAGCAAGTAACGTAATGGGTGTCGGCCAGGTCTTTTTAAAAAATGTATCATATTTTTTTTTATATTGAACGGTTTTAAAATCAGGACCTCATTTTGCTAATATTTAAAAAAAGAGAAGAAACCTTAACATTTTGGTGCCGCGTAAATACTTTTTAATTACCTGTATCCATCTTTCTGCGACTTTCAACTAAGTCTTACTGCACCAAGATTGAAACTAAAGCAACTAGAGAGAATAACGCTGATCCCAGGCGACCAAGGAGGTCCAAATAAATTTCAATCTGTTTGCTCGAAACAAACACTCGACCAATGGGTGGGGCATTCTGCTGATCTTTATTGCTCGAAAAGAATGCGCTGCCACAAGAAAAATACCGCCATAATAAGAGTTAGAAAAATAAGGACCCTGTTGAATGCATTCTAGATCTATGCCAGTTGTTCAGATACTGTGTCTATTATCAGACAGTTCTATGTTTGAATCTGTAATAGTGATTGAAACGCTTCAACTAATTCATGGAAAATTTCGTAGGTTAAATTGTTTCTCATTATTTCATAAATCAAATATTCTGTCATTAATACCATAGCTGTGGATTGTTCAGTCTGTATATTAGCATATCCCTAACCACGTTTTTGAAAACAGCCATACCGATTTTTTATATCTTCCATTCTATTATTAATCTCAACCAAGCCAAATCACCAGCGAAATGAGTTAATTAATCATTACCTTCTCAGTTCTTCAAAGTATTCTTTGACTCAATTTAGGTACACATTTAAATTAAGCCTACCTAACCAGGGAGTAACAAAATGTTCCCCATTGTGTCGCGCTGTAGTCTACAGTGTGCGAATAAATCTTAATCTTAAACAGTAAGACGGTTAAAATTGTCTGAGGACAACTTGATTGGTGCTCGGTGTGTCAGCGGGCCGGGCTGGGCCGGGCTGGGCCGGGATGGGCCGGGACTAGCTCGAGTCAGCTAACGCGGCGCGGCTTCCGCTCGCACAGCGATTCAGTTTTCCATCTTGTTATTGTAATGAGTAGTTGTTCCAGCCTCCATCTCGGGGAGACGGCTCGGATTAATTCTGTAGTCGTTTCAACACAATCTCACTCCTACAGAATAATTCAATTTGCACTCGCGACAGAGAATAAATTTGTTTCGAGATTTACGGATCAACCCTGCCTCCATTACGACGAGTAAACACACGCATTTATTTTGAAAGAGTACTTGAACGAAAATTCACTCTGATTGTACTGAAACTACTCGGTGTGAAGAGAAACCCCAAATCGTAGGTAAATACTCGGACAAAGATTAGGGTACTGTATCAACAGAGTGCTCTCGGATAATAGAATTCGACACCACAGGGTCTTCAGTTCGAAAGTGATACTTGAAAATCTGAAAAGCGATCGCGAATCGTAAAATATTTAGATAGATAGATAAATAAAGGGGATTGGATGGGACATGAGGAGCATTCGTATTTTTAAGATAAACCGGTCACGGTTTTTGATGTACTGCATGTATGTATTTGTAATATGCATTTTGTAAAGTGTTCAAATAAAAAAAAGCATTAATTAACGGTACTGAAGCAGCAGTGCTGACATATAATTGATGGAAGCGATGCTGAGTGCTCACACAAGGACGAATGTATTAATTTCTCTGAGATAACATTGCATAGATTTAATAGTACCTAACATAAAATAAATATCGTCTTAATACCTTACTGTCAAAATCAAAATGTTTTTTTTAATTTAAGTAGATGTTTTGCATATACTTTTAAATCAACGTTTTTTCTACCTAGTTCAAAGTTCCTACCACGCGGAATTTGTACACTGTACAGCGGACATTGTACAGTTATGATTGTCAGTATCTAAATTCCATTAGCAAAATGTTGTTCGCATCCGTAAAATTTCTGGTCGCTTGACATGATTGGCTGGTTGAACTGAAATACGAAATCACGTACATTTATCTGTTCAAAAGTGGAATCTATAGACGTTGAGAACGCTGAGAGGTAATTTCTAATTTGGGCCACGCGTGCGTTCGACGTTGACAGCGCCGTGAAGCTGCTGATAAAATAACTCAGGTATTGTCAGGTAAGGCTTTCTACACAACGTGTGCAGTGAAGGGAAACCTTCCGTACTTAGAATGTTCCATTTCTCGCCTCGATCAACGTATCCCTGTGGTTTTACAATGCAAACGAAATATGTTTTCGAAAGATGAATGGAAGAGAATTCAAGTAATAAGACTTTCTCTTATTTTGTGGCGATGACAAGTTATGTCTCTTAGGCTAAGTATGTCGCCATATTGAAGGTGTTATCGGCAGAGACATCCAATATTGTGTAAGACACAATTTTAAGACTCCTACAAAAACAGTTTGATTGATTGTACGATTGATGTATGTGAGCGACATTTGCAATTTGGTAGTCCCTGGATGTGTCAATGCGCAGACAGTGACGTGATGCGTTATGAGGGAGACAGCGAGTGTAGTTGACGTGGCGGATCAGGTCAAGGTAAGTAGATAAAGACAAATAGGGATTCTTTATATTACACACTATATTAACAGTATATATCAAACTAAAGTAATATAGGTAATAGTCATGTGGATGAGCGAAGATTTCATTAAAGGACGACAAAATAAATAAGTGGTTCTTCTTCCAAATATTTTACGTACCTATTAATAAAATCAAAATGAACGATTTACTTTGAAATGAGAGAAAATAATCGTAATGAAAAATCTGAGTATCAATAAGCCTAACCGGTTACAGCTCAAGAACCCAAATAAATTATATTTTATAAATGTATAAATCTTTTAACAAATTTTTCGTTTGAGCGGTCGGCATTAAATTATTTTAAGGGAAGTAAATGGATCCGAAATTTGTTTAATAGACAAACGGATAATATCATTGATAGATAAATTATTGTTTTCACCTAGTAAAGTGTAATAAAGAGCCTACTCAAAATAATGAACTATAATGACAAAATAATGAACAAAAGAAAATCAGAAGTATTTTACAACTTGCCAGGCCAGTGAATAAGTCTAGACTCAGCATAACTACTGCAAGAACAGAAATCACCGCGCCCGACAAATCAGCTTGTCGGGCGGGATATAGCTCGAAATCCGTCGCTGATACACCACGATCCAGTTGAGTTAAAAAGACGCTCTATGAGGAGGTGGCTCCTTGGATTCACATGCAATGCGCTCCTACCGGGCGCCACTTCACTCCTTGAGCTTTCAGACGTAAGTGATTATGGCAAGTTGCCAGTAATTTGTCAGTACAACTGGAGACATAAGTATTGATATATCCTGGTGGTCCCATTGATTTATAGTAGTGGGGATACGAGCACTTGAAAGTTCTGTGGACCCCACTAGTGGGGTAAAGCAATGGGAACACGAATCCTAAAGGCATTTTACCCAACCAGCTAGTAATAAGAATGTAATGATAGCACAGGCGGACCTAGCTCGTTTGCGGCGCGTGCTGTGGCAAATCAATGTGCTGGAAAAATACCAAATGCGGAGCTCTGTCGCAGCCACTGTACAGCACCTATTATGATCATGTAAGTACGTGACCGGCTGCTTTCGCTTTTCATTTTATAGTATAGAAGGTGCTTAAGCAGGTACTGAACTTAAATACTTTTAAAGTTTTTTTCAAAAATCTGTGAAAATCAGTGACAAAAAAACGTTTATCACTATTTAAAAAAATCTGTGTCGTTGTTTTCACATGGTTCGTCTGAGTACTTTACTGGTAAGCACAAGACAGAGCCTTGATTTTAATTTAAAATTACGCAACTTTCTGTTCACACAGATGAATTGTATTTTTAGGCCCAAATCTGTTTGTCTCTCGTACTTCTTTAATTTCTACTTCTGTCGTCTTAACCTACATACTGCGATATGATGTTATATCGTCAGTATCCAGCCTGGTCGTCCACTTTTATTACCTAGTTTATATTTCCTCCCCACCGAGTCCCGCACCTGTGTCCGCGATCAAAGACTTTCGCAATTATTCTTTCATCGGTAACCTTCTATCTAGAGATTGGCCTTTATACAATTTTGCTTTATAATAATAAAAATACCTTTTTAAAAAAATCTAAGAGAATTAGTGATAATAGATCCATTATTATTCTACTTTAAATCACATTATGCATTACATAAATCACATAATAAGGTACTGACAATGACACAGGCTCCACACAAGTAGCATGATTTTCAACATGAATTGCCTCGTCCACGGAAAGCATCTCAGAATAGGATAAGCTCTTTGGCCTAGTGATTGTTCGCCAATAGTCCACTCCGCGGAGCCTAATGTACATTAACGGAGCATTACCGAGCGAGATCCGATCCAATTGGTCCGGAGTCGGGGCGAGTGTCCCCATTCAGGGGAACAACTTTTCCTAACTGGTTTTTGTTGGGAAAGGGTTGTATTGTATTGTAAGTGCGTTTATGTGATCAGTTATATCGTTTTCTCGCAATAATAGTGGAGGAAAAGTAGTGTACATTGGAAACCAATCTACTTCACTAGATGGAAAATCGAAAACTGCGTATCGGACCACGCATACTTCTTTTTTGTAAGTGTGTATTCGTATTTTCATTGTTTAAAGTTGTGTTCTCTCTTTTGTGAAATACCGACATTACGTCCGTACATAAAATGTAAAAGGTTTGAAGTTGTGAGGCACAGAAATAGCGGGTCGCAAGGTGTTCGTGGCTGGCATTGTTTCTGTATTGAGCCGGCGGTAGAGCGCGGCGCGGCGGGCGCGCGGCGACAGCCACCGGCGGCCTTCAGTGTTGCCAACAATAAAACAAGAATTACGGCATAAGTTCTAGTTCGATAAAAGTTAACGACAGTTTTTAAACTCGGCATCGTTAGGCCGATTGTTTCCTTTTTAGGTTTCGTAACCCCAGAACGCCGGGACCCAGTTACATAGTAAGTATTCTTTACTATTACTAAAGCCTACAGTGTCCGTGTGTACCGTGTATCCGTTTATCGGAACTTAAAGGAGGATAATTTACGGAGTACAATAAACGGAGTCCCCTTTTGCTGAATCGTCTCTATCGTAAAAACGGTAATTAATATAATCTAAAACACCGTTAAACTTATTGTTACTATGCTAAAATGTGAAAATCTCTAAAGTAAAATGACTAATAATAAAAACCGACCAAGTGTGAGTTGGACTCGCGCTAGAGATCTTAAAATAAAGTAAAAACATTATTTTTATTAAATCCACAACACAATATAATTATTGTGCGGTGATGCGGTACGGGCGGGACCCTTCGGGCCTCGGTCCTCGAGTACACATTGTACTTTTAAGCTCATGAACATTTATTCCAGAAATAGGACTCAAACGATTTGTACATGTTTTGTATATGAGTGTGACCAAGGAATAAAACAAATTTATATCCCGGCACAAATCACACACAGTCATCCGGCCCCGGGCTAAAATTCCCTGTATTATGGGAAATAAAATAACTGATATACAAATTCATACGCATATTTAAAAAAAAACATACATTTTACCAGTTTTAAAAATAAACAATGATAAGTAGAGCTATGTTGTGTATACTTTCTTTGGCATACACACACCTGTTATTGCTCAACAAAAATTGTGTACCAATAAAATACCAGTAGCAAAAGTATGATTAAAATAATCCGGGTTTATATGGGTGGTGCCATTTTCGATCTCGGAATAATGAAGATCAAACTCGGATTCAAATCATTTAATTGTGGTAAATTACCTAGTAGACCGTAGACAGAAATACAGTGAATATTAATATTTGGTGGTAAGTTAACGCTTAAAGATGGTGGTAATAATCAGACAGGGTCGTTAAAATTCCCTAACACCAACCAAATCTACTTAGTATTCCAACAGAAATTGATCCCATAAGCCTTCTGATGGAAACCGAGTGTTCTGACCACTGCGGAGGCACACTTTAACGAATGAAGGTAGTAGAGAGCGCATTACCAATAAATAACTGTGCTGCACTGCACATAAACAATCAAATGGAACGTGAGCTGAATGGTTGGAATCTCCAAGGAGATGCAACTATATTTCGATCGCATTACAAGTTACAGCATGTTTGGGCTCTGCGCTGCACTGCTGCGCTGTTATACTTACTTAATACAGTAATGGCCGCGCGCCAAGCCATCAGAATTTATTCCTGAGTGCGCGCTTCATAGCCAACTCTGTATTCACTCGGAAGTCTCGGAAGTTCCCCGACAGAGCTATGAGAACGTATAAATTCATTTATTCACTTTGCTTAACTGCAGTTTACCCTCTTAATGCTCGACTGAAATTTCAGAAGCGATTTCTTTTTCATAAAAAATCTTTAAGTTTTCAAAAGAGTTGTTATATTTCTCGCGGTGCTTAGCGAAGCAAACACTCTAATGGCGCAGGAGCTTATAAAAGACATTGTAGTGGTGTCTTTAAGGTCAGACTGCTTTGGGAATGGAAGCTTAGGTTGCGCCTAAAGTACTTATAGTAACTTTAGCAAGCAGATGCGGCGGCGCGACGCAGAGCAAACTGTTATTAATATTAATACAAGAGTACAAATTAACATTCACTACTACATATTCAAATAGAGCTACAGGATATGGGTTAGTTTTATAGATAATGCAAGTGAGGTCACGAAATAATGTTCCAAATTTTTTTTTAAGTTCCAAAAGTTTAATATAAATCGTACGTAACAAAAGTACAGACATTAGAAAACTCCCTTTGAGTTTCGTGTTGCGCTGTTCAAAATCTGCGACTTTAGTTTTTAGTCGAATCTCGACATCATTTTTAATTTACTAGGCATATATATTATTATATTTATGTCGATTGCTGGACCCTAGCTCAATATCTATACTTCATGAAGTGCTTGAAATTAGTTGAAAATTGAGTGATTAATTCAAAACTATCTTATTTCAGTCGCACGTTTATGTAATGTAAAGATACAAAAAAAAAAAACATCTAAATAGGATTCTGTTGCTTCGTGCTACTCGAAACTATCGAAATTTCACATTTTGATGACAGATAAAAAACTTCAGTTAAACGCAACATAAAAAGGCAGCAAATTTCAAATTCTGATGCCAGAAGGATGTATGAGGTGCTCTCACTTTATAGATATGAAACGCCAGTGCCATAAAAAAGTGGTGTATGAAATTTTACAAAGCAGTATCGATAACATCGTATTTTTACTAGACTTATTTTCTATATTTATTATTTCAATTGAGTTTAATAGACAAATTGTATATTCCAAACTGGGATTATGATTTATGATACTAGTTTGGAATATACAAATTTTCTATTTAATTAAAATTTCTATAAGGTCGCCATTAATCTTCTGTAGTAATTTAGCATCTTCATTTGTGAAAAGGACCGACTATTCGTACCTAACAGACTTACCCTCTACGCTCTCTTTCTTGTTACATAATATTTAAATTCTGTTACGCAGGGTGACCAGCTGCCGCCGACTTTATCCAGACATTAGATTCAAGGACAACAGCTCAGCTCTGGTATAATCCGAGTAAGCACCTATATGATACCACTGCGGCTGCGGTGCGGGCACAGGGCACGCGCCAACTCGAGCTCGCCATTTAAAACACCCGGCTTACCGCGACACTCGAAACTTTTATTCGTAGCTGTTTTTGGTGATAAGCTCTTGTGGTTAATGCGTATTTTCACGTAACAAGTATCATAAAGGGAAGCAATCAACAAACGATTCACAATACTTAATGAAGACACTCGCGAGGGACTTGAATGAAAACTTTAGTTTGAAAACACTTGATGATGTTGAAGCACTTTGTTGATTTTGTAGCGATAACATACTGCCTACTGTTATAACTTTCTGTTCTATTAATAAGAAACGAATGTGTATTTGATTCACCCATTTTTGGATAAGTACTTCAGGAAGGAGAGAGTGTTTCGAGAGATGTCATTTTATTTTACTCCTATTATTTTTATTTTTGTGTTTTCACAAAACACTTTGTTTTTGTTATACTTACTTAGTTCATAAGACAAAAAAGAGACATGATGTTATTTCAAAGTAAATGATTTGATTATCTCCAGAAGTGTCTTACACGTACTGATTTATATCGTCCTGAAATATGTTGTGTAAATAAAGTGCCTTTATTCATTCTTTCAAATAGGTCCGCATTTCCAATAAGCATATTTTTTCAAGCAGCCCTCCTAATTGACTGTCGTACGTTACACGAGTACGTCTGATGCCTACCTCCCTTAAGTAATTTGTCAAAAGACATCCCACACATTGCCTCTTATCTCCAGGATAAGGTCCATTGAGCATTTAATTTGAATTCGTCCTCGCGCTCGGATCCAAACCCGAGCATTAGGCAAGGCTTTCAGTCTCACAAGAGGCGGACCGGCGGCGGCGGTGGCGGTGGCGGTGGCCCAGTACCGCTCCCTGCGGCACTCCGACTCCCGGCTTTCACTGGGAAAGGATTTAATCAAATCCGCCCAAAGATAGAGGGCCGGTAATGCGGAGATTTCATTATGTTAGGTAAATATCCCGGCCCCGCGCAGGGCTCCACGGATCACTCAATTGAACTCAGAAGCAGGCGTACCTAGATGCTTTGTAGAGTTACATTTGAAAGGTGTGCATACTGTTTAAATGTAGTAAAGGATAAAACATACCTCAATGGATAGTGGTGCGGGTCGTACTTTATCTGAAATGAAACAAATAAATTGTTATTAATTGACATTAAAAAGGCCATGAAGACTTGTATGAATTGTCGCCTGCGGTATTTCCGGACCGATACGACATTCAAACCTTCAAGAAAAGAAAGGTCGGCAACGGTGTTGCGGGTGTCTATGCGTGGACGGCGGTAATCGCTTACCATCAGGTGATCCGTCTGCTCGTTTGCCACCTTTGCCATAAAAAAAAACAAACGTAGGTACCTACCTACTTATTCAAATGTTATGTAATGATTGTGTCTAGAATCTAGATTTAGCAATGGGAATATCTAACAAAGTAGATTATTATGTTATCCAAAGGACTATTCGGAGTTCTAGTGCTGGACATTTGGGCAGCCAAATATACCCCGAATAGTCCTTTGTACAAAAGAACGCATTTGGCAACGCGCTTCAATGTTATGTAATTTTGTGCAGTTTGTGAAAATGACTGCTGTTTTGTAGTTATGCGGTCTATAGTGAGTCCGCTTCCGTCCTGTGGGGACGTGGCTGTAACATCTGCACGTTTCAACTAATTATCACTTGTGCAACTAGAAGGAAATAAGTGGATTCTAGCATACATGCCATTTTATCTGCGTCCATTAATTAACCTTATTGGAGAAAAAAATACCTGGGATCTGTCAAGGGATCCAGACAGTAAATCCTTGGGGAAAGCGGGAAACTTATGTAGTTAATTTTCCGAATATAATACGGGTGTGAGCAAGGCTCAGTGGGACAGAATACATAAGTAAGTATATAGCTACCAATGCAAATGCTATCTTAGAATTTACGGCAAAATATATTCGTGTCCTGCAACATAGATAAACCTAAAAGCTCACAGGCTCACAGATGAAAGCTGAAATTGTCAACGACAAGCTGATAGCTGATTTCTATTAGGTATGCAGAATGTAAAAAGACCACCCTCGAAAGTTTAAACGGTGGATTCTACTCATGAAACTGAACAACTTTTTCCATGGAATCCATACTAAGATTCTCAAAAAAAATTTGACTTCATACAAAATTGTCTGATTGGCCGATCAGTTTATATGAAAAATCATTTTTTTGCGAATTCTTGATCGGATCTTTAGGAAAAGTTATTCAGTTTCATGTGTAGAACATCCTGTATTACATTACAATCCAAAACATGTCATGTTTAATATTTAAATGATTTATTACTTCTTTACAATAGTCAGCGATAACCGCCCTCATTGTAACCATAAAAAAATATAGTAAGTCCATAAATTACCTGCAATTTATTAGTTGCAGATATTAGACAGCGCAAGACAGTAAGCTGGCAAAAATAAAAATAAAAAAACCTTTCAACAAAAACAAATTGCCTAAAACTTTTCTACAATATTATCTCCGAAATTATTGTGCGATGAAAACGCGCCTAGCTCAGAAAGTTCTGCTGGTAATGGGAATAGTTCTGTTCTGTCCTACCGCCGCCGCAGTTCTTTCTGCTAAATTATTTAGGCGTATGTAAATGACAGATGGTAAAGTTTCCTAATTATGCAGATTGTTATCAAAGTTGGCGTGGAATTAGATCTGATATTTCTTTGGGCGAACTACAATAAAACGCGTCAGTTTATGTACCTACGTCAATTACAACGAACTTATAGTTTACTACGACACGACAGTTGTTTCAAAGTACTATTGAAAATCCGACCCGAGAGGGCCGGAAGGCTCGCCGGCGGCGCCACACGTACATAAAACAGTTTCGAACTACCCTGATCCAGAAACAATGAGCTTTATGGTTTCTTTGGGAGCCTCATTTTAACCCGTTGTTTCACGAAATAAGCAGATTATATCGACTTTTGATCTGCATGTTTCCTCTCGCCGTGCCCTTGAGCCGGTCGACGACTCCGCGGGATTGTTTCTGAGCGATTGAGTTGTTTATGGTCTGAGCGCGATTTCCCCGCGGAGGCTGTATACAATGCGCTGTGCGAGTGCGAGACTCGGGCCCGCTAGCTCGCTACGTGCTGCCCGGAGTAGACGCACGGCTCATCAATAAAAGATTGAGTTATTTTGTAGCAAGCACTTGTTTGTGTCACTTTTATGCCCCAGCGGATGGTAACACTTTTCAAATGTTTGTAAGTATGTATGAGCTAAAGCGTCTGCTGCTGAACGTAGCTGGTAGTCATAGTTGCCACTTTAAAATATTGTTGTTGAAGACTGGTAAAGTCTTAGGTCATTCTAATGACAAAAAGCTGTCGGGATTTCTTCAGTATGATAAAATTACACCTACATAACTGTGTACCATCATCGGTGGAATCTTCGTTAGTACCTCAAACTAGGATTTTTTAAAATAAGATAGCCATCTAAACATTTATTATACCTAATTACACGAAAAAGTGTCAAATAAACAAGGAAAATAAAGAAACATCTTAACTCCTTACACCAGCTCATAGCTCATTTTAATTATAAACATTCTTAAAATATGTTTATGGGTAGTTCGGTAAGGAATCTGGTGCCTTGAACATTTTTGTCCTTCAGCAAGTATGCGTGGAATTCAGGTGGGCCGTGGAGCGGCGCCGGCCGGTGGAGGTCGCGCGGCCGGTTCGTAGCTCGACCTCGCCCGCTTCGGACGCTGGACTTCTTCAAAGTCAACGTGCAAAAAGACGACTGACCATTGATCAACCTTCCCCAAGGAAACCATACTAACTAAATTTGCAAAAATATTTTTCGACGTCCCATACGAAATTGGCGGATCATTTGATCAATTAGTATGCAGAGTCCAAAATTTTTTTTCGATATATGTATATGTAGATTTTCCGTTTTATAGAAGCGGTGGCAAAAAAAAACCGGAATTTCATAAGGCTATATTGCAAGATACAATTTTTGTTAAAAAAGCATGCGTTGGCCGAGAATCGAACTCGGATCAACTGCTTGGAAGGCAACTATGCTGACCATTACACCACCAACGCATCTGTTAGAGGCGACATATTCATTGCTCAGGTTCTTATTATAATTTATTGAATACATCTGTTCATTTAGTAGTTCAAGGTTCATTGTGCCGCAGTTAAATTTTAATTGTTTTCCGAACCAAGTATTGAAATTACGAGAACTGTATTGAACTAGCTAATAAGAGTGACTGGATCATACCTGAAAACCTCTTACCTGGTGAATCTACTCATGAAACTAAACAACTACTTTAAATTTCGAGACTTTTCATACAAATCTAACAGATTGTGAGCCTTCGTATGGAAATTCCAAAAATGCATTGTTCAATCTTATGAATAGTATCAGCAGTTAACTGTTTACGGTAACCCTGTAAAAATACTTATGTAATCAATAGACACCCCTTTGTTCCATTATCATCATCAGCAATAATACTTCCACTGCTGAACAAAGTCTCCCAACAAAGACTTCCAGGACGACCGGTCTTGCTCAGCATTATTTACTTACATAGTGCCTGTATACCTAACCTAACAAACAACAGGTTGACAGCAACAGAAGCAGATATGTATGTACCTACACCATGGGACACTAGCGCCGCGACACACCTCCGTCAGCGCAAACACTGACCCTCTGGAGACCGCGCCACTCAGCAGATTGTGCCCTACACGAGTACCTACCGAGGCCTCAGTACAACGACGTGGTATGGACGAGTCCACCGGTGTTCACTATAAAAAGGAAAAATATTTTATTCTAAGTAGACGGTAGCATTATAACCTTGTTCGAAAAACAAATTCTACCTAATACGAGGTTCCTACCACTTGAATTTGGAACTCGTATACCCGCCGCCGTTTCGAGAAGTGTTTGCGGAGTGCGAAGAAACGGCGGACCCAAAGGAACTCCATCTAGCACATTTTTTCAAAGGCACACACACAGGTTTTATAAGCTATTTCATCTTAATTACGTAACGTTTAACACCAAAGAAAAGTCACGTGCAATGGGACCTTGAACTACAATAAAATCAGTTTCGATATGCCTACTCAAAAATTATTGTTTTGATGATGGAACACAAAGAGGTAGGTAATGGAAAGTGACGTTCGGAGGGCTTTATCCTTTTATCATTTTTAAGTTGTTTGACCAAACACTCACGAGTATAACGAACGGACAGGTATACACTTGCTGGCGCCACGGCGCCCTCTCATAATTTATGCAGAGCTTAATACAAGTTTTATATTGAACTTATAGTAGGCAGTAATTTTACATGAATCTTTTATTTAGTTAGTACATTAGATACTTTTTTGTTTATTAGTTTAGATAAAGTAGTAGCCATGACTACTTCTGTGTTGATTAAAGACAAAGACAGCTGATTAAACCCGGTAAAACAACTATGTTTCTCAACATAGAGTAGAAAAATATGTATTATCCAGTATTACTAGGAATGTAAAAAATACTTTAAGAAACCTGAATAAATATTTGGTTCACAATTTTACTTAAGCGGGTAAATTTTTCAACTTTGTTCCACCTTGTGTAGTAGAGCGGAGTTCCACAGAACCTCACATTAGATTTTCAAACTTCATACCCAATTTCACCGCTTCAAAACAGGATTTACAAAAATACGTTCTTGACGCACCCCTACACGCGTACACGCCGTGACCCTCACATTGCAGCTGATGCTTTATTGTGGTGCCTTGAAGGCAACGTTTACGTTACGGTGATAAATTAAACCAACGCGGTTCGCTATACCTTTCTTTTCTTCGTTGTTTTTCTTCTCCGACTTCTTTCTTGTGATATCACAAAGTCAACCAGAAATCTCATTTTTTCATCTTATTTTGCAAGCGGCCTATTCTCGTTCTATCAAAAAATAAATAACTTCCTCTCTCGGGGCCGAGGGTATCGAAATAAGAAGCGGCTCGAAGGCCGGCGTCGGTTGCTACAGTATAGAATTGTGGAGAATTTGTGCTAATATCTCGCGGAGGCTGCTTTTGTAGCGGTGGCGGCTATCCCTCGCCGGGGCGCCGCCGGTGGAGCACGGCATGAGCGGTCAGACTAAAAGACAGAAATCTATTAAACTTGTAAAGAGATCGTACTGCCTTTCTAGTCTAGAGCGAGTGTTCCGTATAAATTCATAATCACACATGTCTTGAACTCTATATTTTTTATATTTGAGTTGATTGAATGAAAGGTAATTTGCGGTTTACGATTTATGACGTATTTAAAAAAAAAAGCACTTACTAGATCTCGTTCAAACCAATTTTCGGTGGAAGTTTGTATAGTAATGTACATCATATATTTTTTCTAGTTTTATCATTCTCTTATTTTAGAAGCTACAGGGGGGGACACACATTTTACCACTTTGGAAGTGTCTCTCGCGCAAACTATTCGATTTAGAAAAAAATGATATTAGAAACCTCAATATCATTTTTGAAGATCTATCCATAGATACCCCACACGTATAGGTTTGATGAAAAAAAAAGTTTGAGTTTCAGTTCTAAGTATGGGGAACCCCCAAAATTTATTGTTTTGTTTTCTATTTTTATGTCAAAATCTTAATGCGGTTCACAGACTAACATCTACATGCCAAGTTTCAACAGTATAGTTCTTATAGTTTCGGAAAAAAGTGGCTGTGACATACGGACGGACAGACAGACAGACAGACAGACAGACATGACGAATCCATAAGAGTTCCGTTTTTTGCCATTTGGCTACGGAACCCTAAAAAGTACCCACAATTTAAAATGATTCACAGTCCACGCCGTTTCAACCATTAGGAGTAGTTTTGTAACACCCTGTATATTATTTTGCACCTCGCTAACATGTTGCTTCAGTAAACTGAAATCGCTGGTCGCTCCTGCCCTTTCCCGCACTACAATCGCCTGCGGAGACGGACCGCTCTGCGGTATGAAATTGAAAATTTATGAAACAACAAGATTTGTGCTGTACTGCGCACACTCGGCGCCTGCCGAACAATCGAGGATGCGCTTGTACCATCCTATGTCGGACGTGTCGACAGAACAGAACTGCAAAGAAATTTTGTTTGCAATAGGTGAAGCTGATGTAAATATCAGTAATGTGAAAGAAAGCTCAAATACTGTACAAAAGGCAATTGAAAGAGAGCAAAATCCTGTGATGGCTTACTTCTAGTTGACCATAGTCGTCGTAGATTATGATCTTATTCGAAATACAAATACCTACAAAACGGCTTGTTTATTTGATTCCAATGTAATAATACTCGTAGAGTTAGCACTAACAACTGAACCGATGATTTCCACACTCCACATCGCACCGCGTTCAACATGATTGGTTCCATTACTCCATAATCAATTGTTGTGATTTTATTCGATGGCAAGCAGCGAGCGCTGACATCAGTAGTTTAATTCATATTCCCACTTCATGTTGATTTAAAACAACAATGATTTGTTTATTCGGGTAAAATATTCAAGTATCACAACAGAATATTTACAAATAAAATATAAATGCGTAATCACCATTAGGAATATTTGGAGTAATATGAGAAAGAGAAACACAACGCAAGCGTTACTTCACGCCGGTTTTCTGTGAGGCCGTGGTATCACTCCAATCGAGCAGGCCCGTTTATAGTTAATTATAGTACATGTATCGACCAATGACATGATATCATTAGATATTTGAAAAGATTACTCGCATTTTTTTCAATTATGATCTCTGGCGAGACTGCTATGCGTTTCTACGCACTTGCCTACGCGAGCGTAGCAGACTTATTACTAGACAATCCGCAAATTTCCACAGAAAATGGTTTATGTCCGTTGGTCTAGACACATTGGACTTCTAACAAAAAGTTATCGTTAAATAAAATTCAGAATATAGTTAAAAGTTTAAGTTATAAATAAATACTACTGATTTTTAACTAAAATTTGGTCATGACGTAGACCCACAGTTATTTCTCTATTTTTCATAAATTTCTCAAAACGTGTAAGTAAAACAAAACAACATACATGCTTCTTGAAGCTCCATTATAAATAAAGTTACTTAAATCACATTAGTCTAAGAAATCAGTTACTAAAGACCGGTCACTTAACAAGTTACTAACTTATCAATACACTTAGGTGCGCATGTGTTCACTTTCAAGGTTTATTCTCTCTTCTTTATCTTAAGAGCTAGGCTCTTGTCGGTGGAGTAACTGCCATTCTTTTCTATTCCTTGCCAACTCCTTGACTTCCTGGTACGACACGACTTTGACTTTGGCCTTCATTTGATCGACGTAACTTATTCTTGGCTTCCCTCTACCTCTCTTTCCTTCTATCTTTCCTTCCATAATGTTCGTTATGAAGTCGTCATGTCGTACCAAATGTCCAATCATATTTCCTCTTCTGTTCTCAATAGTGTCTATGATGTTTCTTTTATCTTTCACTCTATCCAACACTTCTTCGTTTGTGACTTTTTCTGTCCAGCTTATTATACCTTCCATTCGCCTCCAGCACCACATTTCAAATGCTTGCAATCTTTCCTTATCTCTTTTTGTCATTGTCCAGCTTTCACTGCCATATAATGCTACGCTCCAAATATAACATTTTATTAAACGTTTCCTTAATTTTATAGATATTTTCTTTGATTTCAGTATGGACTTTTTACTATTAAATGATGTTTTAGCTATTGCGATTCTTGTGATTATGTCCTGAGTACATCTAGAGTCTTGGTTAATGATGCTACCTAAATACTTGAAATACTTTACTTGTTCTAGTGTATGGCCATTTAGTGTAATCGGTATAATATGTGGAGTTGTTTTAGCGGTACTGACTATTTTAGTTTTGTTGATATTGATTCTGAGGTTATATTCTCTAAAGATTTCATCCATGGATGTAACCAGGTTATTCAGTTGGTTAGAAGTTTCTGCTAAAGCTGCAATGTCATCTGCAAATCGAATAAAATGTATTCTACTTCCATTTAATTTAACTCCTCCATGTTCATTTTCTTTATTTTTTTCTATTGCAGTTTCTATAAAAAGGGTTAAAAATAAGGGGTGAAAGTGGACAACCTTGTCTAACTCCTTGTCTTAGTACCGCAAAATCCTTTTCTTCTCCCATTTCTACTAGTGTTTTTTGCTCTCTATATAATTCATAAATTATTCTTCTGTCTCTGTAATCTATTCCGGCGTACCCAATGATTTTAAAGTTAGCAAAATAGTTACATTGCCCGAAAAAGTTAATACTGTTAAATGCGAAGAACATAGAACCTTATGTCTTATCTCTCAAGCATCTAAAATTCTTCTTAAAATTATTCAGAACAGATTAAGAAATAAGATAGAGGGAAAAATAGGAGATGATCAGTATGGATTTAGAAAAAAATTATCTATGCTATTTTAGCTTTGGGAACGATTGTTGACAGACGCATGGATTTAGGACTTGAAACACATATAGCTTTTATCGATTTGGAAAAAGCATTTGATAAAGTAAACTGGAAATTAATGATGAATGTCTTGAGAAACGCCGGAATAGATTACAAGGTTAATTAGAGGTTGAAATTATTTAGTTACCCGGGATGTATTTATAGTTAATTATAGTACATGTCCATATCGACCAATGATATGATATCAGTAGATATTTGAAAAGACTACTTGCATTTTTTCAATTATGACCTCTAGCGAGACCGCTGTGCACTGTGAGAAAAGTTACACATCTATACAGGGTTACAGGAAAAGTCGTACTGAATATTAAAACACGTTATTATTCAGGTGATTTCTGATGGATTTGATTCTATGATATGGTGTCCGAAACTTAACCGTTATGGAGATATTGAACTTTAAAGATTTTTTTAAAAATCCTCAATTTTTTGGCTTTCTTGTCGATTTTTTGGGATTAGTGCTTCTGAGGTACGTTTTTTTGATGTAACTAGTTAGAAGTCATGTTAATTAATAAAAATGATTAACCAAAACTGATCTTACTACTAACAGCTTGAAAAGACTGCTTGACAACTGTTAGAATTAAATAATTTTCATTAAGTGTTTTTAAATTTGAAGCTCTCTGTTTTAAAAAAAATGTATGGAACTTATTCTGCAAATAGTTTAAAACTTCTACGTCTCTTTAGCTATTCAAAAATGTATAACACTTACTATTAAATAGGCAAAATATTGACCAAATAACAGTTAAGTTAGCAGAGGGTACATTTTTTTGACAACTCTTTAGTCAAATTCAGCTCCAAACGAAGAGCAGTTTTCTTCTCAAAACTTTGTTTAAGGCCTTAATTCTTGTTAATCGATTCTTTAATTTACAGATTCTCATCGATTAATAAGACTAAAGGCCTTAGGGTGCATTTCCACTGATGCGGAGCGGGGCTGAGCAGGGCGGAGAAGATCAGAGAATAGTAGCAAGTGTTTCCACTGAAGCGGGGCGGAGCAGAGTAGAGCAGAGTGTAGCGAAGTAGGGCGGATCAGAGTAGAGCAGAGTGGAGCGAATTAGTGTGGAATGGAGTGGAGCGGAGCAGAGCAGACCTAGAAAATGGTCACATGTAGCTCCAGACCACTCAGCTTAGCTTCGCTTCGCTCCGTGCCGCTCAGCTCTGCCCCGCTCCGCTCCACCCTACTTCGCTCCACTCTGCCCTACTTCGCTCCACTCTACTCTACTCAGAGCTCCGTCCCGCTTCAGTGGAAACACTTGCTACTATTCTCTGATCTTCTCCACCCTACTCAGCCCCGCTCCGCATCAGTGGAAATGCACCCTAAGGCCTTTAGTCTTATTAATCGATGAGAATCTGTAAATTAAAGAATCGATTAACAAGAATTAAGGCCTTAAACAAAGTTTTGAGAAGAAAACTGCTCTTCGTTTGGAGCTGAATTTGACTAAAGAGTTGTCAAAAAAATGTACCCTCTGCTAACTTAACTGTTATTTGGTCAATATTTTGCCTATTTAATAGTAAGTGTTATACTTTTTTGAATAGCTAAAGAGACGTAGAAGTTTTTGAAACTATTTGCAGAACAAGTTCCATACATTTTTTTTAAAACAGAGAGCTTCAAATTTAAAAACACTTAATGAAAATTAT
Source organism: Coleophora deauratella (assembly GCA_958295455.1). Classification (NCBI taxonomy): domain Eukaryota; kingdom Metazoa; phylum Arthropoda; class Insecta; order Lepidoptera; family Coleophoridae; genus Coleophora; species Coleophora deauratella. The sequence continues at coordinate 16,713,501 of OY282402.1, forward strand.
TTAATTCTAACCATTGTCAAGCTGTCTTTTTAAGCTGTCAGTAGTAGGTTCAGTTTTGGTTAATCATTTTTATTAATTAACATGCCTTGTAACTAGTTACATCAAAAAAATGGACCCTAGAAGTACTAATTCCAAAAAAATCGTTAAAAAAGCCAAAAAAATAAGGATTTTAAAAAAAATCTTTAAAGTTCAATATCTCTATAACGGTTAAGTTTCGGACACCATATCATAGAATCAAATCCATCAGAAATGACCTGAATAATAACGTCCTTTAATATTCAGTACGACTTTTCCTGTAACCCTGTAGATCAGCCAGAAATGTACGACGAGAATGTTATGAGATCAGATCAAGTTCCTATATACCAATAAATGATCTACTAGTTATTAGATCTGATACTCTCGTCCGATCCGTGTTATGAGAGTTTCTCCGCGCAGTGAGTTGTTCGGGGGAACAGGCAAGTTCGGTCGCCGCGGGCGAGCGGAGTGCAAGACGCTCCTGCAAGTTGCGAGCGGCTGTGCAGTCCGGAGTCTAGTGCATGTCTGCGGCATAACTATCATTCTGCTGTTCCCAGTAACATTATAAACCACGTAAATGGAAAATCTTCACCTATACGAGCGATTGCGAGCGTCCTTTATGCAGATGATCCAAAAAACGGGATGAAAACTCATTTATTCCGATTACGCAACTCATTCCATAAATAAACAAATAGCTACTTTGTAATCTTACACATGGAGCTCCAAAATGGTCTATAAATAACGTACTTAATTCTTTCGAGGGAACGGGAAGCAAGCTTTTCCAAGGCACCAGTCACAATGTCCGTGATGATAAATTCGGCGCAGGGGTCGAATGGACCCCAGCTGATTGATGGAGAGCCTCGGGAACCCGCGCTGACGGACGTCTTTAATACGCAATCTCGTCGTTTGGATAACATACTGGGTACTTACTGGGCAATGCCGTTTCGGCGAGCGACCAAAATTATGGTTGTCATTCTTGTGGGAAATTTCCTTGCCCTCCCTTTGTATCTTTTGGTTGGTAAAACAATTTAAACATAACTGTCAGAGATGTTCAAAGTCTTGTCCTTTAGTAGATTTGAACAAGTAAGTTTATTGTGTGCAGTTCCATGCTGTAATATAAATTTGTTTTTCAATATTGAGCTTTCGGTCCATTTTTATTAAGACAGTAGTTAATCCACGAAAATAGTGACTGCAGTCCAGATTCTAAATTAAATATTAAATATATATGACACTAGTTTTGTGCGGAGTATGGCCTCACCTTCCCGAGACGAGGGATGTCGGGAGCCTAGCAACAATTATGAAATTAATTTATCGCTAAAAATGTTTTTCGTTTGCCGTACCCACCACAACCCACACCGCATCCAAAGTCAAACGAAATAACTGGTCCAGTACGTTAATTAGTTGAAAATGAAAATTATTTGCTACCGTTAGGAAATAATCTTTTGCCTTCAGTCACGCACATTTTAGTCGGAGTTGTAGACAAATGAGGCAAGAGACTTCGCAGAGTCGGAACAACGATAACCGTGCAATAGTTTGGTGAGCGTCATTGATTGATACTTGCATATTTGTATCTAACAGCACTGTGACCTTGTCAGTGCTATGTGAGGTTTCATTTTACACTGTCTTATTCATTTCGTTAATTTTCGGTTTTAAATATGCAGACATTCGACAACTGTATATTGAAAATATTGTTTCTTTTCTCTACCTCAACCCCAAAATAAGCAAAGCTTTTACAAAACACAGCTCAAGCCGAACAACAAAAAGGTTCGCCTCGTAAATCACGCAAGACCTATATAGCTATGGACTGTCCTAAAAGTCTAGGTTTATGGGTTACGTGGAATATTGCTTTATTCTCGTAAACATTGTTTCTTGTTATACCTCTGTGACTCCGTATTAAATAGGATTTATTCTGACAGCTTGACTTGGCTTTTAGGCAAATGAAATTACAAAAATTTTGTAGTGCAGTCAGACCATTTCAGCCCTGGCTCGCCGACTACGACGCGGCCCTTAAAATAGAACATTTCATCAGTAATTCAGCAGCGCCCGCGCTGCCGCCGCCGCGTTGACCGCTGCATTAAAGAGCGCGAGATCGCATTGCGCTGCCTGCCGTGTGTGATTGTGCCCTAATGCGATTATTACTAACTTCATTCTTCCTAAACACTAATTAGTACTGAGCAGCTGTGAACATTTTTTTTGTATTTTTTTTTAGTTCGGTGCTGTCTTTCAACCCACAGGAAACGGTGGCAAATAAATTATTTTCGATTTCCTATTGCCTGTCATATACATATATTCATAAGTATTGTTATTATTCCTTTTATATAATAAGTCGTACTCTATTCTATATTGATGTAATAATACTGTTTGTTTTGGCCTTTTGTTGTATTGTAGCTTCAGGCCCAATAATTCTGCCAATGTCTACGTACGTGATATATTGTGTTTGTAGTAACAAATAAACTTGTTATCTAATATATGTATATTCTAAGTAATCCGATATTTATCTGCGCATTGTTTTAAACAAGCTTAATATGCTTTTTCCCTCTTTTATTTCGTCTATTCTTATTCCCATTACTTGGGGTCAGTCAGTATACTGATTTAAACTTACTTCATTTTCGTATGTGTACCTTTACAATTTTATGGCATCCAAATAACTCAGCTGAGATTGTAGCTCGCGTCTCGGGTCGGTCAAAGCCGCAGCGATATAACATGTTACTGAAACGTTTCTAGATAATCTGAAGTTAACTTTTTATTACATTAAAATTTCAACCTTCGTTTAAACAACGTCGCGTGCGCGCCGGAAATTAAAACACAATGCGGAACCAGCGCCAAAACTACATCGAACTTTTACTCGAATGAAAAATATTCGCAATTCACAATAAAATTTATAAAACAAGAAACTCGTATTAAAATTACACTGTCGACAATCTGATAGCGTAGTGTTGTATGCAGCGCTAGTGCGCTGCGCAGCGCTCGCGGGCTCACTTGTTAATTGGACTGGTTTTTAGGCGTCAAAGCAGTGCGAAGCGCAAAGGAAAATCACATAAAAGCACTTGACTGTGGCCAGTTTTATGCTCTTTTATGACTTTCATATTTACGAGTAATCTAAGGAGAATAAGGTAGCCTGTTTAATAATAGTATTTTACCTGTCTGCATAAATGTTACCATGTCATTATATGGCTCGAAGAGACCTAGCTCTGCAAAACCCATCAAGCTGTTTTTGCTGCAGGTAGTAGTGATGTGTAGTAAATAAATCTACATCTACATACTCACGTACATACACTTATAAAACATAACCCTCCATATAGGCAGTTGGTAAAAATTCAATAACGTCTAAATGATTTCGCATATTTAAGCTGTACAATAGCAGGAACATCGTGTATGACAAGTAGACCCATTTATCACAATAGCGTAGCGCGTCAGGGGCGCGGGCGCGATATTGTGGAGCGAACTTTGCGCTGGCGATGTCAATACTTCTCACAGCATGTAGCAATTTATTATCACGATGTGAGGACGACTGTTTGCCTGATTGCCCCAGAAAATAGTTATCTAATACATAAATATCCAGGGGCAAACTACACACAGCAACTACATCTGGCCCCAAACTAGGATTTCCTGTGTTATGGGAATCAGACACTTAGGGCCTGCGCAAACGAGATACTTTTTTCCGCAGAGGTACAGATATACTAAATATACTGAATTTAGAAATTGAAATTGTAATATTTTATTTTGCCAGAACATACTGTGAATTCAGGTGTTACAAAATTACAATATCCTTATGTTCTACTATATAATGAGGCATTCAAAATTATTAATTGCTTAAAGATTGTTATTAATTAATATTTATTATTTAGAAACTCCATGGTCGAATAAAAACATTTTTGTAATAGGCATTTAGATATATTTGTTTTAAATTGTCTTATTGGTAAATCTTTGATGTGTTGTGGTAAATTGTTATAACTAAGATAGAATTGGATTCTAGACCATAAAAAAGTTCGTCAGAAAAATATGTTGCCCTAGTGCGGTTGTTGCACTGCGTTACGTACGATTTGTTGCCGACACAGTTTATAAGGAATCTTTATTGATGAACAAAAAGTATCCCGCGGATAGTATACAGGCTGTGAAGACCACTGCTGGAAACATGAACGGGGTTAACGGGGTTCCACTCATGAAATTGAACAAGTTCTTCAAAGCTCATCATACTGAAGGGTCAAAAATTTTATGGACATTCCATACGAAATTACCTTACTATGCCGACCAATTTGTATGATAAGTCATTTTTTTGCGAATTCATTATTCTTCTTTATCTGAGGAAATAGGCTCTTTTCAGTTGTCATAAATAAGTCTTTGTAAACATTGAGTCAAAGTTCAGACGATATGGTTTCTTTCTGTAATTAATGTATTTAAGATATATGCTTTCGCTGGTTGCTAGACGCTCATCTGAAATCTATTCTCAATGATAATATCACATAACCTGAGCAAAATGATAGATAATACACTCCTCTTTGGTTTACGGTTTGAATAATCAATTTTAAACATGTTTTCTTTGTAGATGCAGCTATCTAAAGTGCAGCAGCTTGCTAGCCGGGCTAGAGAGGTGCACCATATCGGACCATAAGCCGGAAGCCGGGACACGGCGGGACACGTCGGACCGGAATCACGCGGACAGATATAAATGCGCGCGAGTCCCGCGGACCTCCGCGCCCGCTAGAGAGCAATCCCGCGATAAATCCACGCTAAAGCGTTATTCATGGCTGTGACTCTACGCGAGTTCCGTGCAATCGATTGAATGTTTTTACAGTTTACGACATTCTCCATCAGTTTGTTGAGTTAACGACCGCGCCAGTTCTGCAGCTGCCCCTGGTTCCATCTATGTACTACCTATCTTTATATTTCAAGAATTTATTGAAGTCTATTATGTAATGTGCTGATGAAAACATCGGCATATTGTATCAAATTAATCGAGCGCTATGATTTCTTTAGACTATTACGGTAAAAATGAAGTTGTTGTTCAGACATTTAATTCTTTTTTTTAAAACAATATCAAATGCAAGTAAAAAATCTGCTTTTGACACTTGGAACACAAAAAAATCGTACAATAGATAAACTGAGTTAATCTCTATTTGTTCTTTTTTCTGCAAGGTCGGTTGACACAAAATAATTGGTTGTGATCACAAAACTTCTCCGGTAGTTTAATAACTTTTACAGTACCTAACTATAACGAATAGTTACAGCAGATTTCAATGTGGTATAATGAATTAATTCGCCAACCCGCGGGAATCCGCGCCAATCCCGGATTAGCGCGGCAAGTTTCAGATTGCCGGATGGATGCGTGTTGTGTATGTGTTTATGTGTGTGTGTGTGTGTAAGGGATAGTGTGTTAGGGGAGGGAGAAGGGGGGATTTACAGAAGGGCTAAGTATCCTTTAATGCGGGGTATTACACTAGTCGGGTCGGGCGTGAAACACATAGTTTGATAATAACAGTAATCTGTGGGAACTTAGTGACTGATGCGCAATTATAATTTATAGGCTCCATTTATCGGGTTAACCGTAAGGTATTATGACGGTATAAGGTATCATCAAATTCGACCTAATTTCATTTAATGTAGGTTAGATAGAATACGAGTATATGATAGAATCAGAAATGAGGAGATACGTAGGAGAACCAAAGTCACCGACATAGCTCACAGAATCGCTAAACTGAAATGGTGGTGGGCGAGGCACATAGCTCCTAGAACAGATTGCCGTTGGGGCATTATAGTTCTCGAGTGGCGACCGCGCACCGATAAACGCAGGCCTCCCACTCGGTGGACCGATGACCTGGTGAAGGTTGCGGGAAGCCACTGGATGTGAGCAGCACCGGTCGGTAGTGATAGAATATTGAACATTTTTCTTATTTTGTTTCAGTATTGTAAGTCGCGAGCATATAAAGTGGTATAGGTTCTAGTACAACATGACACACGATTCTAAAGTCAACGTGTCGCGTCGTGTGACAGTGAACGATGGCTTGTACTTGTCAGTGTACCCTCCCCCCCCCCCCCCAAACAGTTTAATACTGTTTAGCTCGTATATTTCATACACTTGTGGTACACCTGTAAGGTATACCACTTCGCGCAGGTTGCTCTGCACTCACTAGTATTTAGCTAGGAGTACACAGCAGCAGTGTTGCCAGCTGTACGGCTGCAGATAGCCGTGAGTTATAGCAGTTGTCGCACGTGCCTGAAAAATGCATGCGAGCGGTCTCCGCTGTATTACGTGTGGTGTGGCGAGCGCCATAATGAAACACCTGGATCCCACTCGAGTTCCAACTGAAATTCCTATTAAAAGGCGAATATTTCATAGTGACATTTGATTAATTACGGCTGAGTTTTTTAAGGTTCCTTTAATCGTTGTACTTTTACGAACTGCTACCAGGCAACCGCCATCTATACTTTAGGGATGGATGGTTAAATAAGCCACACGATAAGAAAACAAAAAGACTTACCTGTGGCTCTATCAAAGTGTATGCTTTATTCATTATTTTTTATCCGTATTTTTTATGTCACGTACAAAGTCCTTACCATGAGGAAATTGTGACACAAAAGTACGAGTACATTGTAATTATGTATGCGAGTTTTGAATACTAAGTTCTTGAATAGTGTTTAAAGCAAGTTGTTAACTGCAGAGGCACAGGTCTATTCCCATAACTCGGGAAGGTTTAGGCCATACTCCACACATGGGGGTCAAGTCCGGATTGGTGGAGGTTGTGGGGCTAGTGGCCAACCCGAGTGTCAGAAGTTTTCAAGCCGCCTATAAGGCCTCTGACATGGCTTAACGACTGCTAGCGATAGTAGCCGGCACCAACAGCTTAAAGTGCCTTGCGAAGCACGGAAACGGTCGAGATAAATGCCACTAACAGTCAAACCCATCCAGGTTATGACCGTGTCTGTAGTCAGTTAACCTGCGTGATCGATGCGACCACGCAAGCCGCACTGAGCCACGACCGCTTCCGTTTAAAGCAAGTACCTAAACAAAAGAAAGATAGGTAATTTTGATTCTCGTTTTCGAGTTTCGACTATACACACGACTGACAATTTAGCGACAAAGAATGTGAAAAAAACAGCATCACGAGTCAACCTCAAACTCAAAATGTTTTTTTTTATTTAAGTAGATGCTTTACACATGCTTTTAAATCGTCAATATTTTTTCTACCTAGTACAAAGTCTCTACCACGCGGGACTTGTACACTCAATGTTTTGGAAAGTGTTTGCGAAGCGAGAAGAAACGTCTAGCCCAAAAGAAACTCACTTCAACACATTTTTTAAATAAAATCTTAATTTTTATTACAATTTAGTATTTTGTAAATTATAATGATATATGGACATGTACAGATCCTCCAGCTCACAATTTTATTGATGACATAAATTGTAATAAAATTTAAGATTTTATTTAAAAAATGTGTTGAAGTGAGTTTCTTTTGGGCCATATATCATTGTCATTTACATAATCTAGTATTTTGTAATACCCTTTAGAGCGTAAACAATTTTTCACATGCAATTCAAATTTGTTTTGTATAATCCAGAAAGAACAGTATTGAAAACAAAGGCAATGACATGGAGTATCGTAGAGTCGAAAACAAGGAGCGAAAAGCGAGTTAATAACGACCCAACCGTGTGTAAAACACTTGTGTCAACACAAGTCAAGGTTTACATAAACACACTGGGTAAGCTGCGCACCTGCTCGAAAGTGAAGCGATGTTAGCGGTGGTGGGACCAGGTGCGTTGGTGGTGTAATGGTCAGCATAGTTGCCTTCCAAGCAGTTGATCCGAGTTCGATTCTCGGCCAACGCATGCTTTTTGTACGATATTGATACTCTCGCTAGATAGTCTTAAGTCAAAGAGTGGTGTGGAAAATACGATGTACCGTAAATGGTAAATAAAGGTGTAATCCACAAAGAAGGTGGTATTGGCCCGGTTTTCGAAACCGTTTTATTCAAATCAATCACTATGAATTCCCGAAAGTTGACTAGTAAGGTGGACCTCTGCGCCTGTTAGTTACAAGGGCATAGGTCCACCTCGATTATCGATTTAATTAGTGTTTTGGAGAACTCCTCACTTAAGATAATGACGTTGTTAATTAATAGGTATGTGCTGACATGACACGTCTGTTGCGGACTTTTCACACCAGTGCCTTAGAGAATTTTTTTTGGTGCGATGGCGCCTTTTCAGAGAATTGGTGTCTTTTTCTCTGGGTACACGGCAGAAAATTACGAAGCGCCTCACACAGTAGAACTTCTCACCCTTTAAGCAGCTATTCCGGCCACTGCTCCATGATGCGCTGGGGTATGATCAGCATTTTCAGCACAATGCTGGCAAACAGAGCACCTAGTTTTTTGCTTACTAAGATTTTACAACTCTCGCTTAAACAGCAAAAACTCTGGACAAACTTGGTTTAAAAGCGCTCTTTTAAAATTTCGGTGTATTTATCGTTTCGGCCGGGCTCGCTGGGTGATGTGTTTTGTTTCTCTCTTTTCGCCCAAACAGCGACGACAACGAAAGCTGTTGGTTAGCGTGGGCGCCGGCCGGTGGCGGCAGCGGCGCGCGGCGGCGGGCTAATGGATAGTTCCGCAGCGAGCGTACAAAAAAAACAGAAACAAAACGCAAAGGTTAAACGATGAACGTTCGTTTGGGATTTCGATGCGAAAACAGAACGCGGCTGGAACTCATAGGGAAATTTGTTGAGTCATCCTTATTTTTCTGTTTTTGTTTTATAAACCAATTCAGCAAGACTATGTGACTCTGTCCGCTACTGTCTCTGCCACTGTTCCTTGCGGCAGACGCAGTCAGTTATGTGTCACATAATAAGAAACCAACTGGGGCAAGGAACCGCCCATGAAATCGTGGCCCGTCATCGAGAATCCTACATATATGTAATGTTGTCCAGTTGAGTTCAGCGATTCTGCGAAACATCTTAACATCTCAACTTCACGTAAAAAGTAAGAAATATATACAGGGTGTAAGGGATAGGTTTCCCAAAACTTTAAGGGCTTGCTCAGTAGACGAAACTGAACAACTTTCCACAAGATTTTTTTTTAGGAAACGAAAAAAAATCGACTTGTCCATACAAACTGTCCAATCAAGTTTATAATTTTGTATGGAGAAGTCGTTTTTTTTTCGTTTCCTGAAAAAAATTCTTGTGAAAAGTTGTTCAGTTTCGTCTACTGAGCAAGCCCTTAAAGTTTTCGGAAACCTGTCCCTTACACCCTGTATTTTATTGTATTTATTTAAAACATAAAATACTGTGTAGTATGTTAGAAGGAGCCGGCCGTATGTTGATATTCAAAATATATAATTTATCTCTGTGTCAACAATCACACGCGAGACGTGGAGCTGTCTGTCGTGTTCACACTCGGCTTTTAGCGCGTTGTGCTTGTGCCGATGTCGCATGACTTTCGGTAAACTGACTGAGTCATGTGGGGCTGGGATACTGGGACTCCAACTTTAAGACAATATTTTGCAACTTGATATTTATGTTTTTCATGTAAGAAAAATGAACATTTTGATAACCTTAATAAATAACCTTATTTCATTTTTTTTATAAACGCAAAAGAATGGATGTTTTTTTGTTCGTTTGTTCCATTTTCACGCCTAAACTGCGGCTCAAATTTTATGCAGATAAATGAAGCACTTGAACAAAACGTAGGCAAATTTTTACCTCAGAAAATATCAAAGAAATCATTAAGGTTCAAACGAGGCAATGAAAAAGTATTTTGTATCATTTTTACAAAATGGTGTCGTAAAAATATATTTTGTCCTCGGCGCGGCGCGGAGGGTCACTCTAATTATACCTGCAATGTTTCAAATCTACCTTAAGATTTGAACTTAATTGTGCTTCTTTTCGACGCTATTTTTGCTAAAGATATTCTTATTTATTTTGAAAGACCCAAAATCTTATGAGCCACGCGCTATATTTGTGTAACATTTATTTCATCGAGCCATTCAAACGGACAGACAGACGGAATTTTGGCACAGAATTTGTCCCATTATTAATACCACAAATAGATTCGTGAGTTTTAATGCTCTTTATTAATATTCACAGGAATATTTATTTTTACTCAATCCTTTAAAAATCGTTTCAGTGAACCGCTTTTCAATACTTTTGATTTATTTGAAACGTTAATTAATCCTTTGTTATTTATCAAAAATTAAAAAGTAAAATTTCGACAAAATTCGCGATAAATATCCTACTTAACTAATCTCCCTTACTTCTCATTATTTTTTTCATATTTTCGACTACAGAAGCGTTTGCGATTAGCCTTTCCGACGACGACAAAGCGTTATGACTTACCTTCAGTATATTTTGTTAATTAACGTTCTACTGTAAAACGCAGATATCCACGGAGTATAAAGAAGTCAAATTAAGATGCCCTAATAAACGGGTCTCCTTGCTGCAGTTAACTGACTCTCAAGTTAGTTGGCTTATCCGGGCAGTCTGTAAGTCCGTAACAGCTGTCCCGGCGCTTAATATTACAAATTGTCTGCTCTAATTCGTTTCGACTCGATCCCTGTTGTTGCTTCAGCTTCGGAATGGAACCTTGTCTTACTTATTTGTAACGACTACAAAGGGAGTAACAAAAGGCGCGATACTTTAACTGTGTGCGCTTATAGCGCCCCATATCTGTGCTATATGCTTTGCAAATGCCGAGGTTTTTAAGTAATCCTACAGAAAATACGAAGTTGAACTTAAATAGGTAAGTTTACACAAAAATACCGGGACTTAACTGAATTATACAGACCGGAATTCAGGAAATAGACAATATCGTTATTCCTTACATATCCTACAATTTTAATTAAAACGCGAATGTAAGTTTTGTCTATTTGTCCTTATTTCACGTTACAACGGAGCAGTGGATCGACATGATTTTTTGTACAAAGAGAGTTGACAGGGTCGGAAGTGTCATAAACTACATTTCCGAAATCTCATTTCCGAGCTGTTTGCAGCTCGCACAATGAGCTCGCTCTCTGAAAGATGTTAACTCTTCTTTTTTACAGAACACAGTTACGAAAAGAGATAGAAAAGTCTTCGTTTGTATCCAGCGACGAGAAAAGAAGATTTCTTCTTTGGTAACTGGTTTCAGTTCACTGGCGGCCGGAAGGTCATAAAACTCTATCCAGTAAGCGCTAGTTACAGTGATATTATTTCATCTTTGTCTTTGATTCGATCAGTGGATTGCCCATCTTGTCTTGTACGGCCCTCCGCACTTATTTAACCACTTTTTTACCCACAATTGGTAAGCCAAAGCACAAAGTTGATTAGTTGGTTTTCTTTCATTTTTACTACACTTTCATTAACTTTCATCACGAACCAACATCGAACTGTTATTCATTATCATCATAATTATTATTTGGGTAGATACAAAGTGTTATTATTAAGTTTGTAAAAAAGAAATTCACAACCTCTTATTAAATATACAGTGAGTCCCAGGTTGAACTAGCGATATTTTAGGATCATGTAACATAACCTATTTCCACATTAAAACCATCACCGAGATGGACCCCATAATGGGGGTGGTTTTAATGTGCAAAAGGCTTATATTTATATTATACACGATCCTAAAATATCGCTAGTTCAACCTGGAACACGCTGTATATGAAAGGTTTTGTTAATTACCTACTGATTTTAGCGGAAACCCCCTGAAGCAATTATGTGAATAAAATATTCTTACTCCTGCATCACCTCTTGAATTCTCGCTTGTATTCATATAACTCAGTTCTCTTCTTACTTCGTATTTCAGTTTTTCCGAAACACAAAAGTGCGATGGTTGGTGTGAAGAGGCTTATCGCCGCCGTAAGCGCAGATGATCCGCGCGGTGCGGGGGGAAATGGTTCACTCGAGGGCCACTAGAGGGCGCCGCCGCGCCGCCGTCGCGCCGTCGCGAAGAGACACTAGTGTTTGCTCTCGACAGTGTTAGGTGTAGGGCAGGACTCGGAATATCGATAAACTCAATTATGTTAAATAGGTACACGAACACGAGACAAGCATACTGTACTCAGCAAACAAGATAAAAATTGGTATAAACATACTCTGATTTTGTTGCAACTTGGTCAGTTTTGTGTGGTTGAGAGAGTCTTCATTTATTTTAGATATCAAAATAATGAAACAAAAAAAGTTGTTCAATATGATGAGTAGAAGCCGCGGCTGACGGATCCTACACCTGTTTTGTTACAACCTGCACCTATAAATTAAGTAAAACTATTAGAAACGTAATGACGTGTTTGTAATAAAATACATTTTAACACTTACACTTGCTACTTACAGGAAAAACTTGAACGTGCGACCAATGAAGCAGCTGTCTTAATCATGTTAACAATGATGGACACCATCAGTCAGACACTATCGTGACTCTTGCATTGGGTTCCCCGCCTATTTCATTCTTAAACCGGGAGCCGGGTCGTTTCCTTCCCTCAAATATGGTTGAGGGGAGCGATGGCTGACTCTCGCGTTATACTCGTGATCGGGTGCTGTCCGTTTGAACGGCCTGCTCTTGTCATTGGTTTTTGTAATTGTTAGTCATTAGCTACAAATAACTTTTATCTCTTTTGAATCCTTTCTTTTTTTATTCTTATTATTTTTATTTACAGACATGACATTATATAAATCATCTCTTGACCTAGCATTAAGATGTAATAGAATTTAAAACTATTTAAAAAATGTGTTGAAGGGAGTTTCTTTAGGGCCCGTCGTTTCTTCTCAATCCACAAACACTTCCTGAAACGGCGGGTATACGAGTTCTGAGTGGTAAGAACCTCGTATTCGTTTTTTTTATTTTATTATTTTGGTTTATTGGGACATCAACAGCCATAGTACATGAAACTTACAAAATTAACACACAAAGTAGAAGGCCAATTACAGACATCCACATCTTATACATTATACTGAGTCGAGGACAGAACCCATAATATGTGTGCATATATTATTATTCTACGAGAAACAACATAGTGAAAAAACAAAAAAAAAACTATTGCCATTGCTGATCTTAGTTTAAAAAATTAAGCTTGAGTTAATAATAAGTTGAGTTTTGAGTTGAGTTAATTTTAAATTGAGTTTTGAATTTTAAAGTTTAATTTTAAGTCAATAATAAAAAAATAACAAAAACTTTAATTTACTTAAAGAAGAAAATAAAATTAGGTAGATAAAAGAATGACGTTCAAAAATTTTACTCTGCTACCTACTTCGAATAAAATATTTTCATTTCAAACTCCTCACCTTGCACATCAAATTTCAATGAGCTTTCCACTATCATTTCCGGAGCAATCCCATTTGGAACCTCTAAATTACCCATAAATATGTTCGAATTGCTACTCCGTTCGAGAGCGCGTCTCCCAATTTATGATTACGCGCCGCCTACTCGTAACTAACTTTCCAAAGAGTAAAGGGAACGTACGTTTCATAGAAAATTATTCAAATGTAAATGAATACAAAGATCTCGTTTGTAGAAGGCTCCTTTGCAATTGTTGGCTCAACTGAATGAATGTTAATTACCTGGCACACGCTCCCGCGCAATTCCAATGCAACCCGTTCTTTGTGGAGCTAAGCGAGCGAAGCGCCAGCTGTCTATTCACATGATGAAAGAACAAGTGTGTTTTAGAACTTAAGAGTCTAGGTAAACAACATTTTGTATTTTCAAGCAAAGATGGCTAATTCAGAAGTAAACATTACTTATCTTTGCTATATGTATAGGTTATACGATATACGAGTATGTATACTGTACTTATACTATCCTTACTAATATTATTTATATAAATATGAAAGTGGCTTGTTTTTCTCCTTCATTCGCCTCGCAACGGAGCTCGGAGCTACGGATTGACAAGATTTTATGCACAGAGAGCTGATGGAATCGGAAGTAGCATTAGGCTACATTTTTTCTGTAAAAACATCTAATTCCCTCGGGTATCACACCTTTAAAAAATGCTTAAATAAACCTTGACGAAAGTATTTATTACTACGCTACCGAATTCATTGTTTGACAATAGCTTAAAGGGTGGGAACAACATAGAATAGTTTTATCCCGAAAAACTTGTTTCCGTGCTCTCGAGCACTCGACAGTCAAAACGATATCCACGCGGACAAAGCTGCGTTAAGCTTACTGCGTACGGCCAAAAGCTAGTTATATTAATATTTTTATAATATAAATCAAAACTTTTGCTTAACAATTATTATTTTTATTAGGCTATTATTTGGCAAACATAATAAAAGAAATAAAAAGAAACAACCCGGCAAATGTGCGTCAGACTTACGTACCACAGTCCCGTAACACTATAATATGCATCATTTCGGTTAAGTATGTTTTTACGTGTTGTGTTACGTTTAACTTCAGCTAGGGATCATAAGCGCGAGTCTAACTCACACTTGGCCGGTTTTTTACGTAATTGATTTAAATAAAAAGTTACTATATTCACATTTGAAGCTTGTATGTATAAACTTTTTGTTATAAAGCAAAAATATAACACGTTTCTTGTTTATTTATTTTGTTTGTGTATGTGCCATATTGAAACTCACCTTTAGAAAAGAGTGTAGCCTATTATGAGACAGTCAAACGGAGAGATGGACGGCGTTGGCTAGTAAGAGGTTTCGTGGGCCACACAGATACAAACTTTAATAAGTTTAATAAGTTACATAATAAACGCCCGATTTGTGTAGAGCAAACCCTCGCATCGTGACCAGTATCTGCAGAGCGTTTCGAGACGCGCATTTCCCACTTGTTCCGTAAGTTCGTTAAACTTCACAAGTGCACGACACTGCACTGAATCGAAATGTTTGCGTTGTTGGGTTCCGCCCCCCCCCTCCCCCCACTTGAAAATTGTCACAGTTTCAAAGCAATCTAATTGACGGAACATCATTCAGTGGCAGCTTCGGTAGTTTCATGCATAAAAAAGTTTTTTTATCAAACTTGCTAAAAAAACATTAATCGCTTGTATTTTAATGATGCTAATATTATATTCTTTTGAAAATGAAAATATTTTATTTGAATGAGGTAGCTTGAGTAAATTTTTTGAACGTAATACTTTTATCTACCTAATATGAGATTCTTACCGCCTACCACTCGGAACTCGTATACCCTTTTATAAATGTAACTAATTTTTGAAGTTTATTCAAGCCATGCAAGTTTGCCAGTTCGCCACGGAGGACTAGGCGTGAGACGTTTGCAGGACACAAGACCTTCGGCTTTCTTGGCTTCTGCGCATGGGGTGCTGAATCTTGTTCTAGCAACCTTTCTTTTGAAGGCAATAATTTCAGCATCCCTTTTGCAAATGAAGCATTAACAGCCTAGAATTCTGCTTGCCCCAATACCTCTCCTCCCTGAAAACCTGAAATGCAGAATCTGTGGGATGACTTGTGGACGGAGTCAGTAATTGGGGATCTTATTGGGTCCTCTTCAGGAGTGGACATGGCGCGTCTCAAAGTCACATCATGCGTTGACTCTGATGCCTGGCTGCAAGCTCTGCCTTCGCCGCACGTAGGCACTTTCCTTGACGACAACTCCCTGCATATTGCAGTGGCTCTTCGGCTCGGGAGCAAGGTTTGTGAGCCTCATGCGTGCAGGTGCAGCGCGTGGGTTGACCAAGGCGGCCGCCACGGTCTTAGCTGCAGGCTGTGTGCTGGCAGACATCCACGTCACCACGCGCTGAATGAGTTGATTCGCCGTGCGTTGGTTTCAGTCGATATCCTCTGTGTCTTGGAGCCACCTAGTTTGAGTCGATCTGATGGTAAGAGACCAGACGGCATGACTTTAATACCCTGGGGGAAAGGAGAAGTGTCTTCTGTGGGATGCAACCTGTCGCTGCACATATGCGGTTGCGCAATTGCCCCGAACGTCGCGTTTGGCTGGTTCCGCGGCGGAATGGTTGGCGAAACAAAAATTGGACAAATACGCTGGCCTACTCCAGAACTATGATTTTGTCCCCTTCGCAGTAGAGACTTCTGCACTGCGGCTAAGTACTCGTATTTTGTGCGCGACTTGGGTCGGCGCTTGAGGGAGCGTGGCGGTGACCCCCGCGCCGGCTCTTTTCTGGTCCAACAGTTGTCACTGGCTATTCAACGCGGCAATGCGGCCAGCGTTATGGGCACTTTTGGACCGGGGTCGAGTGGGGTGGGTTTGATTAGGTAGTTTATTTTTATTTGTTTTTTGTGGATTAATATGATTATTTATTTTAATACGTCTACACTCATATACACGCACACATCACAAAATACATATCACACAACACATACGTGCTGTCCGTTTCTAAACTCCACTTTTAGTTGCCTATCTTGATTTTATTTTTTTATGAGGTACCTAACTGTAATTGACAAAAATGTGTGTTATTTAGGTTTCCTTCTTAAGAACTTAACAACTACCATTAACCGTCTACTGTAAAATTTCAATGTGTCGACTTTTGTAACTGGCTATTTAGATTGTAATTGAAGAAAAAGCTGTGAAATTTTACCTTTGACTTATTATATTATATTTATTTACTTAGATAATTAACTTTGACTTTAAGCGTGATTTGATAAAAACCAAAAACCGTGTAATCGAAGTTTTACTACGCAATCTTACGTAATGCATACTGTTCATTTTGTTGTTTGAAGGCGGGCTTCTATTCTTCTAATTAAAAAAAGAAACAATTCATCCCATACAAAGTGGCTAATTAGCTGATCAATTTGTATAAAAAGTATTTTTTCTTGCGATTTTATTTGTAGAAATGCAGTTGTTCAGTTCCAAGAATAGTAGGTCACTTTTAGATCAGGCCCCCCTCTAGATATATAAAGTCAACAGCTAAGCAGGCTATCGATAGCGTCAGCTCTCACGCCGTAGCGCCATTGTCGCATCACTAAGGAAGCCCACTAATCGCAGCTCATAATTATACTCTATAACGTACTACTTTGCAATCGCGCGATCTGGCTTCCCCTTGCGATAATTAGTCGGCCCAACCATGCGAATCCCGTCTCTAGCCACACATAATAAGGAGGACATTTCGTTGCGCTCTTACAACCGTGACACTTTTTTTTTTAATGACACTTCGCTTCGGCGCCGTTCATAGAGGATTTTGAGCTGGTATTTCGCGCGTCAGGCTTTTCCATTTTGTCTCTCTTGTCGTGTCGAAACCTTTCTCGCTCGATGTGCTTTGGTTTACCGCCGACGTATCATTTTGAAATTTCAGCCAGCAATGCGCGAAGTACATAGCTTATTTTAGCTTTAGTTTGTGTTTGGACTGTTTATATTTTGAATCACAGAGCTCATAATAATTGACGCACTTTAAAAACAAAAAACTTTAAGTTTGATAATTCAAATGCACTGCGCCGCCGGGTTTCGAGCGAGTTAAATAGAATTCTGATCATAGAGGCGGACCGACATGGTGGTATTTTCGTACAAGCACTTCAACACTTCAATATATCGATAGCCAACTTGGGATCATTGGACAAACTACGACTCGACAGTATCAAAGGCTTTCTCGAAGTCTACGAACGCCAAGCATAATGGCCGATTATACTGCTTGGTCTTCTCTATTATCTGCTGCAGCGTATGTATGTGGTAAAATAAAGCCAGGTAATAAAAAAAAACAATCTAGATTTGAATCCTAGGCGGGACACTAGGATAATTTTGAACCCCATTTAAAGATGGAAACTTACCTTATGACATGAAGTGTGTCCTTAAAAATCTGTAACAAACAAAATATACTTAAGTAAGTACGCGATGACACTGGATTAGCACTATTAGTAGCAATTAATAACTCCGAAAAATCACTCTGACCACAATTAATACGCAGCACCGCTTTAAATAAATAATAAATTAAGTAGCGTCGAGTATTTCAGAGCAATTATATGAAGTGTCTTCGTTGAAACCCATCAAAGCAAATTCATCAAAATCGTTAACCTCAATTTTAGCTAAGCACCTATCTAATAACAGATTGAGCCTTTTCACAATTCGATGGAAAAATAAAGTCATGTATTGTGTGCTAGATACAGGGAGCGACCCAGGCAATGAGCTAGCTTTGAGTGGATGACTCGCGAGATGGGCTGGATGAGGCGATACTCAGCGCTTTTCAGGAGGCGGCGCGGACACAATGGCCGGACCTGCCGAGTGGCGATGGCGGGTGGATATTGAATAAGCCCAAAAATGAGGCGATGGCGGATTTTCTGTCATATAACAATAACAATATCTGGGACAAATCACGCACGGTCATTTGGCCCCAAACTAGGATTCCCTGTATCTTGGGAACCAGAGACTGATACACACATACTTTTAAATACATACGTACATATATATAGATATAATACACCCAGACTCAGAGCAAACAATTTTGCTCATCACAGAAAAGTTTGCTCTATGTGGGGATCTAACCCACGACTCTCGGATCACAGGTCAGGATCGCTAACCACTTAGCCACCGAGTCAGTCTAGGTCAATACTAGCAAAACATATATCAATGAATTCAATATTTTTTCAATATTTTTCATGATTCATCTACGATTTTCAGTATTGAATGGATAGCGTTGGATATATCAAATCTCTGGTGTTGAAATGTTTGTCTTAAATATAACAAATAAGAAATTTATTCACGTTAATTTAGGCATGCCTACTTCGCTTACTTCCATTCGATGACTTCGGCGTTATGTTAAGTGGTGATTTAACGGACTTAGACCGAGTGTTTGTTTTTCAAACAAAAGTAATTAGGGTAGGATTTTGTTAGCGCAAGAGACACGCAGGAAGCAGTTCAAATCATTGCGTATGATGCAGCTCTTCAATGTAACTGTAAGAATTGTTGAAGTCCGTCCGACGTACTATCTAAGTATTTAATAGACGCCCTAGCGAAGTCGACACGGGAATATTGGATTTATATCGCCACGCAAGTCTTCAAAAAAGGAGAAAGTTCTCAATTTGGCCACATGTTTTTGTTTGTATGTATGTTACACGATTACTCCGCCAATTATGATTTTATTTTGATGATTGTTTTATTTATTGGTAGGTTATACTTCAGTGGTGGATCCATATAAATTGAATCGAAATTGATGAAACGCTTTTTGAAAAAATCAACAAATCCAAAAAAATTAAGCAAAACTGTAGTTGTTACGATTGAAGTCGGTTGTTTTTAACGCATTCAGCGTCAATTATATTAATTTGACATCTTTACGTTAGTTATTTTAGTACAGTTATTATTTTTAGTTTACGGTATCATTATTGTGTTTTATGGGGCTAGTACCTGAATATATCGTAAATGGTTTCAATTTCAATATATTAGGTATACTCTGACATTTTCCTTATTCCTAATAATATGTACAAACTGATATTGATAATAATCAATAAATTACTCAAAATTAAAGCAATAATTACAACAATCTTATTAAAAAAAATAAGGTATGTGGTTGATAATGACAACAACAACAGCCTACAAAAGTTATCAGAAACTTTGATACAGAGTAGAGAGCGGCCACAGCAAATTAAGCCACAAACTTCTATAAACTGACTGCAGCACAAATGTAACACACCTATGAAAGTGTTATTAACACTGTTACGAGCACTGTGGAACATTTCCCCCGAGAGAGCACACTGCGCGCCGCCCGCGCTCGCGCCGGTGGTAGCTGTGGCCGGCTGGACTTTATTCCAATATTCCCAATTCCCACCTGTTTGTTGTTTGCTTAGTTCACTCGAAGCCAATCCCAAAATATTCACCTTGTAACACTTACGTATTATTGAAGATAAGTAAAGAATTTGAAATAATTATCTTCCTTCGGGTTTCGTACCTCAAAAGGAAAAAAGGAACCGTTACAGAATCACTGCGTTATCCATCTGTCTGTCAAGACCCTTTTTCTCAGGAACTCGCGGAGATATCAAATTGGAATTAATATCAAATACTCAGGCTTGCAATCCCTTGGAGTAGTAAAAAAATTAAACTTCAAAGTCAACGCAATCAAATTTTGACACTCGCAAGGGAATCAAAACCTGTAGGGTACTTCCCGTTGACTCTGAAATCTAAATCTGAAATTTGGCAAGAAAAATCTGAAAACCGTATATAATTACATCACAAAAAATATTGCAGTTATCAGTATACCGCGACCTACATATGTCGATGTATGGGGACAACAGTTTTCCAACGACGAAGTTGTCGACCGATACGACATTCAAACCTTCAAGAAAAGAGCGTACTCCCATATCAAAGGCCGGCAACGCACTTGTGACTCCTCTGGTGTTGCGGGTGTCTATGGGCAGCGGTAATCGCTCACCATCAGATGATCCGTCTGCTCGTTTGCCACCTCTGCCATAAAAAAAATAAAAAAAAGTTTGTCCCTCAATCCCAAGCTCGTAAGGAACCCTCGGGGCGCGAGTCCGACTCGCATTTGGTCGGTCTTTTATCAATGAAATAAAATAATTATCAGGTTGTCCGGAGCAAATCCTCCGCTCTTTAATTACAAATTTATATATGTTGGTAAGATTTTGTGCGCGTGATACAAGTGCATTGTGTAGTATAGCTAATTTATCTATTACTAAGTGCCACACGCATCGTTACGTAATGGATCAATGTGAAGATTTGGAATATATTTTTTTATTGACCTGTATGACCAACGGCTCATCGTCAAGTTTTTTGTTTGCTCAGGGACATTTTGCAAATGAAGCCTATCGACAACTGCACAAAGTGACAGGAAACAACTGGTACGATGATTCTGCGGTTCACACTTGGTATCAAAAATTCAGGGAAAAAAGTAATGACGTTCGAAATCATCCTGGTGAAGCCCATAATACTAGTCATCAAACTGAAAAACGAATTGAAGCAGTGAGGAAAGCACTGGCAGGGGGTATTGTTACATAATGGTAATAACGCTTATAAATATCCAACACTCAAATAAGTACCTTATTAACTAAACTTTTTTGAAATTATTTTATGTCGGGGGATTAGCTCCGGACAACCGAATACTAATAGCTACAACAACTAGATCACTTCTAATAAGCCCCAATACATAAATATATTCCATAGATGTAACTCTTCTTTATCTTAAGAGCTAGGCTCTTGTCGGTGGAGTAACCGCCATTCTACTACTCGCCAACTCCTTGACTTCCGGTACGCCACGACATTGACTTTGGCCTTCACTTGATCGATGTAACTGATTCTCGGCCTCCCTCTACCTCTCTTTCCTTCTATCTTTCTCTCCATGTTCATTATGAAGTCATCGTGTCGTAACAAATGTCCAGTCATATTTCCTCTTCTGTTCTCGATAGTTTCTATGATGTTTCTTATTTATCTTTCACTCTATCCAACAGTTCTTCATTTGTGATGTTCTTCACCTTCCGTTCACCTCCAGCACCACATTAAAAATGCTTGCAATCTTTCTTTATCTTTTTTCATTGTCCAGATTTCACTCCCATATAATGCTACGCTCCAAATATAACATTTTATCAAACTTTTCCTTAATTTTATTGATATTTTTTTGATTTCAGTATGGACTTCTTACTATTAAATGATATTTTAGCTATTGCGATTCTTGCGATTATGTCCTGAGTAACAGTGAACAGATATAACTGATTAATTCAGTCAGTTACTTAGTGATGTTCACTTAATTATAATAAATGCGAAAGTGTGTTTTTAATTTACTGCACAGAGAAGACGGGTTGGGAAGTGGCATGGGCTACTTTTCAACCCGTAAAAGACTGAATCCAGCAGGAAGCGAATAATAATGCGTCATAAAAAGCAATATTTTTATGCCAATACTATTCAATTAATTTCTTTAAAATTAAGGAGCAAATAATGTAAAAGCTAAAATATAGCATACCTATGATACTTTTATTCCAAAATATGTGTAATTGCCAAGGCATTAAAGGTGACAATATTAATAAGATCTACGGATTGATCTGTCAGCTTGCGATAAAAATATTTGAACGGAGGATGTACCTATAGCAATGAACTTAATACTTCACAATCAGAATCTTTATTGTTGGCCATGGGTGGCCATGGTACAAACACGTTTAGTTTAAAAAGTAGCACATAAGCTGCTCAAATAGGCATATCTACAATAATTAAAAAATATATTTATATAAAAAAATAAAAACTTACGAGTAAGTAAGTACATCCGTCCCAGTGCCAGAACTAATAGATAAAAGCACACATTTTATAGCTACGTATATAAACGTTCTTTGAATTTATTTCAACCGATTTACCCTTAGAGACTACAGGTAGGTGACCGGCTAACCGGTGTACGCTTTCCAATACATCATATCTTATTTAACAAAAACAAAAACTTTTCGTATTGCCTTATTAGAGGGGCACTACAGTTTATGAATTCTTCTGAGACAAGTGATCAATGAAAACTTGGTAATGTGTCGTCGGCAGATAAATAATATAGGTTGTCGAGTGTCGAGTGTCGCCGAGAGCAGCAACTTTCGAAATTTCATGTTTTAGTAATTACTTATGTATATTAGGAACTTTGGAACGCCTAACAACAACAAACAAATGAAAGTTTCAAACTATAGCTACGCGACTTAATTTTATCGTTTTCTAATGTATTTAAACATCTACATATTATTACATCGTCACTTTCCATCAGTTGAGATGTATGTAGTCAAACGCACTCAGGATTTTTGAAAAAAAAAACTGTCATAGGTACGTATAGCAGCAAAATGATTTCGTCGAAATCAGAATTTTGTGTAAACTCGTCAGTTTCTATAAAAATCTATCTATAGGTACATACACCTCATTCGAACAAACGTCAGCGCGTGGTGCGTCACACGAAGCGAAGTGATCGTCATGAGTGTACCACTGCAGTCATATGAGATTTCAAAATACATAGTATTTATTGGTTTCAAGGTGAAAGTCCATGCAACTGTACGTAATCGCAAAACAGATCAAAAACCATTACTTTTCATGTGAAGCCCCATATTTGTAATTTTAAGGAAACTCGTAAAACAAGTCCTAATCTGAACCTATATCCTCACATTTTCTTACATTAAGAAAGGTTGCGCGATAATAGATCTATCATGGACGTCGTTTCCTTAGTTTCTGTTTTTCCGACGTCAGCAGAACTGGCCGTCGCAATTTTTTTTTACTTGAGCTAAAAAGAAGACATTTGCCTCATCGCCTACCGTTGGACACGTAATGGGCACGTGTGATGCGCAGATACTGGGTGTGTGGGCTGTAATACGGGAGCTGTTCGCAGTTTCCGCTGCGAGGGGTATTACTGCTAATGAGAGAGGAGCCCACTCCCGGTCCCGCACTTCAACATGTACTGACTACTAATGATAACGCAGTATAAAAGTACAGAATCTGAGCTACACACTTCAAAAGTTTTATTTAAAATAATCTAAGGAAACCAAAAATGTGACGAAAACTGGAAAGTGTGTTTTTCAGATTTACTGCTCTCATCGTAAGCACAGCAGATTACACGTGCTGCAGTTATAGAATCATGTTTAACAAAGATTAAATAATGTTTACTTCAGAAAGGACATTACAATTTTACAGAAACTATTATTATTATTATTATTTGTGTGTGGAGTACGGCCTAATCTTCCCGAGTTATGGCAAACCTTGCCTTCCCTTGCCCCTGCAGTGGGGACGTTATGGGTTGTTAACAACCATTATGAGTTTGTCCAATTTATTATTCAAAACAAGAATAACTAATCAACCCATTCCAAACTTGTTAGATAATTATCGGCAATGGCGCAGTGATTACAACAAAGTTGTGATCTCGGCATCTGTTCGTCCCGCCCGACCTGGGCCCGAGCCGGCGTCCCCCCTTCCCCGCCCCCCTCTCTCCCCGTCCCGGGCCGCCCGCTGTCCGTCTGTCCGTCCGCTGCGGGATTAGTTGCAGACGTCGCAGGCAACTACATAACTCACTGACCTTTAATATGCACCGTACTCTGATGTTATAGTCTTGAGCCTATCAGTCTAGAGTACCTAGCTCAGAAAGCTTCGCATTCCTAGTTTCAATGAGTTAAGAAATTAATATTTGAATTAAGATTAATTGAATTAAGATGTTATCTACCAATTACCAATTTGCTACTGTTGCATGTTAATTTTGCAACATGTTTTTTTTTAGAAACAGGACTCATTGGGGGTGTATTTTGTCTTCTACTCCCAGGACGTTCCGCAGGGTTCGTGCTGCGTGGCTTATGCCACCAGTGATGCCAAGAATAGAAGACAGAATACATCGCCAAGTGAGGTTGTGTTCGGAACATATCTTACCTAGTTTTCCAAGTCGATTAAACTTCTCACGCACTGGCATTCCATAGAATCAAACAGTTGCATCGCACATAACCATCCTACGTCTTGTCCAGCACTCAAACATATTAAGAAATACCGGATTTTAGTGTTTCATTCATCAAAACAATCTAATGTTGTTCACATTTCAGCATTGTCGATCTGTCACTTTTGACGTTGACAGGTTTCTCTTTGGCCGGTATTGCCGTTCGCAGGTTACTTACGTTACTTTTAATAGCTTCGGAGAGAGTTCAGTTTTTTATGGAGAATTAATAATATAATTTAGCTTGAAACCCGTTGGCAATATTTTTATTATTGCTGAGGAATAGATATTTTATTTAAACTTGTTTTGGTAACAATCGCTTTCATAAAACCGTTTTCGAACGCACGCATTTTTGTAGGTTATGGCAACATATTAAAAAGAAAGAGAGCCAATGGTCTAACCTTGTCTGTCAGAATCGACGTCGTCGCCTGAGTGCTAAATTTGAGCAATAAAAAACTTGAGAAAGTAATCCGTTTTCATCTTCGAGGAAAGAAAGAAGTGCCGACATGCGTCATCGGTGCCGTCATCCCTGGCTTTGGCCATTTAAAACACATCATACTTGATGTTTTTATAAAACAAGAGCGGCACGATGCCGCTCTTAATTTGATCTTTTAATTGACTTAAATGTATTCCAAAGTTTGCTCTAAAACTACGCTACAAAATGTATCCTCGTCTTTTTGAACTCTGAAAACACACGGAAGCTTCATTCTCCAGCCGAGGCTCCCAGCATCTGTCGTTTTCGCCTAGTGGGAACCAACGATAAGTAGTGCTGTGAATGTCAGAAGACTTTGGTATGTGATTTTGACCTTTTTTAGAACAAACCAGTGCCATGTGAGACAGTTTTAATAGACTATTATATGCAGAAACGTGAAGGCTGAGTTCGTACAGTAACGCTTCAACAACTTTTCATAACAAGAACTATACACCTAGAAATAAAATTTAGAATTTTGAGAACTTAGTGTAAGAATTAACATAATAAGAACCTCGGCTCCGTGTGGAAGGGCCCGTCCACACGTTGCCTATTGATAGAGTAACTTTGCAGACCTAATTATTTCATAAGCAGCTTCACTGAACCTTGGTCAAGCGAGAATCTTTTTTTAATACCCTCAGGTAATTTTATACCTTTTCGATATAATGTTAGAAATATATTTTATAATTCAATGTAATACTTCTTAGTGTTAATAGAATAACTCCTGACAAATAAATAGGAATAAATATTTTTTTTTGTGTGAATAAATATTTAGGGAATTTCATACCTTTTGCCCGAAATTTAAGAAAGTGGTTCTATAAGTAATGTAATCTACATATAAAGTAACAGAATAAAATATAAGTAAATTATTTCATTTTTATTTAATAATATATTTCAAGTTTCAAACTGGTGGCGCCCAATAGAATTAAGAGAAAATATCTCTTAGTTCAACATTCACTGGAAGCAACAGTCATTTAGCGTGCGGCGTGCGGCGTGCGGCGTGCGGCGTGCGGCGTGCGGCGTGCGGCGTGCGGCGTGCGGCGTGCGGCGTGCGGCGTGCGGCGTGCGGCGTGCGGCGTGCGGCGCCCATCAAGACACGTCAACTTGACAAGTCTAGCCGTCTGCCGTGTTTATCTCCAGTGTCGGCCGGCCACACTAGTCAACTTGTCAACTTGTAATCTATTTGCTGCCGAGCCGGTTGTTCTGTCTCACTGGCTAATCCTTACTGGATCTCTTGTCCGCCTCCAAAGTTCGTGTACTGTATGTACGTATGTGTGACAGGTGTTACTAGCCTCACCGTACTTAGTATTAAAAAAACGAAATTCTAATTCGAATAGATTAAAAAGAAACAAATGCAAAGATAATGATAAATAAAACTGAACAGTCTCATCTAAAATTAAGTTAACCATGTGTTGCAGCATGGGTTGGGTAATGATAATGAAAGTAAGTCTTCGTGTATTTCAGCATGTTCACTATGACAAACACTTGTGTTTTTATCAAACTACACCTAACAATATTACTTTTTCTATTAATATATTGTATCTGAGCATCTGTCTGTAGCATCGCATCTTCCAAACTGGTGAACTGAACCTGTTCCGTAGTCCCTGCGAGGAACCCTTTTCAAATCACCTGTCCGTCTGTCCATCACTGTCAGTCAAAGCGTCACAGCTTTTGCATTTTTGAACTAAACTACATAAAGGCATTAAAATAATTTGAATATAGATCACAGTTTTAAATAATCGATACAGTATTTCTGGCACGGCCCTGGGTTCTAACGAATTCGAAAGAATATTGTGTTTCAATACACGCTGCGCTTTTCGAATATATTTTAAATTAACATAATTTACTAATTTTTGAGTTCACTTTTAGGTGATGGACCGCAGTGATAGCGCTGCAGCGAAACACGCGAACGAAAATAATGCACGTTCACTCTCGCCTCGTCCAGCGATCGCCAGATTAGATTACGGACCTAAATAAATAGCTTCGTGTTTTTGTTTGAGCTCTCGTATTTATTTTATAAACACTGCGAAACAAAAAGGTCATCTACACCTCACTGAGCTGCGGCGGGTTCAGCCAGGGAAACGATATTAAATAATACTGTCAACAGTGACAGTGAAAGCCCCTCGAGAGCGATCTGTCACTCATTTCACCAGATAAAGCTACAAATTGTCAGAATCACCTCGCAACTTATCAAATTAGATTCAATTCCGTATTTCACGTGTAATTTTCCCTGTCTGTCAGTCTTCATAAGCATTATAAGACTGTATTACATTATATATTTTTGATGTTTTTAGTAAATGCCTTATGGTACTAGCTAAAGAACTGTAAAATAATTGTTTTACGTGAAAGAGAGCGTTGCAATGCAAAGGGCGGCGGAGAATTAGATTGCACTGTACGTGGCATTATAAGGGTTGATGTCATGGCTTTGGTGGTTACCGCCGCGAGCAACAGCGCTGCTGCACACGTTAACCTACTGCTGGGGTGAACTACGATACCTGCGGGAGAATTAACACAAACAGACAAGTGAGGAACAAATCCAAGCGATTGAATTATTTCTTTGTCAGAGCTAGGACGTTGATTTTTTTAGCGTTAAGGATGGCAAATGATGAAAACGTGATGGAAAGTGGATACCGCTTTCTATTGCAACACTAGGGGTTTGTAAGATAGACGAATTTATGTTTTGTCGAACCTTCAGAATACAGTTTTTAAGAAAAAACTAAACTCGCGCACCGAGGATTCCGTATAAATTCATATTCACATATGTCTTGAACTCTATATCAAATACTCAGGCCTGCAATCCCTTGAAGCTATGAAAAAATCAAACTTCTATCGATACGGCCGTTTTTGCCGCATATTTGGACACTCGCATGGGAATCAAAACCTGTAGGGTACTTCCCGTATACCTAAATCATGAATATTTGGCAACAAGCAATGCTTATAGCACAAGTAAAGGAAAAAGTCCGAATACCAAAAAAAAAATTGTTACATCACAAAAAAACATCAGATTATCAAACAATCACCTTCAAAGCTTTACGAATAATAATTTACAGAGAATTTAACCTTGTCTACAGAGAGATAGATAGATACAATTTAAATAAGATATAAAAGGACATTGGAGAATGCATTATGAATATAACTATTTTATAATTGTAGGATATAAATTGTCATAAAATGATATTGATAATTCTGCTCAATGCATATTCTGAATATTGCATGTCTGTAACGACTAAATGTGTGTTACTAACAAATATATAAGGAAAATGTAAACATCATAATCTACCACATTTATTGCAATAAAGAATATTCTATTCTATTCTATATTCTATTCTATAGATAGATAGATAATACATTTATTCCATTTCACGACACATACAATAACAAATAGTTACATTATAATTACACAAACAAAGAAAAAAAGAAACATAATTTTGAACAAAAAATAACGGGTAAAAAACACAACATACACAAAATAGTAAAAACAAACAATTCATCATTTTTTAAATTTTATATAATAAAACAAAGAAGTGCCGTGATCAGAAACGGCTCCGATCTCAGCATGAGCTGCAGTTTCCTGCAGCGCTGATTTTCAGTCGGCGCCGGTAAGAGACGATGTCAGTTGCTAACATCATACTTAGGTAATTTATTTCTATTTCAAACACTTCAGACAAAATGTACTTTATGTCGCGTTTTGCGCGTTATCGGTATTTGGAAACGCTTCCCAAAAACGTAAATAAAAAACATACTCTACGCAACTACGCGCTACGAAAATATACGAAAATTGCAAGCTCGCCTAAGCAAGCAAACGACGGAGCTCCTATCGACTTTTGAAATACAAACTATTTTCTAAAAGCTAACCCTTTAAAAAGCAGAAACTATTGAAATTAAAGTGCAAACAATTCATTTTAAACGGAACCTTTTAAAGTGGGAATTATTATTTTTAAGGTGTAAATTCCGCTGCCAGATCCGACGGGAGACAGCGGTTAGCTGCATAATAATGGAACCTGTAGAGTGGTGTTGAATTTTATGCTTAAGGGTACTGGAGTGACCATTTAACTGTGAGTGGCATGTTTAAAAGGAAGCTGTGAAGGCTTCGTGTTCGCGACTCGGCGAGTACCTAGTAAATATGCGGTGCGCGTGCGCGGCCGACACGTGCGCGCGTGCCGTTTGTGCACTACTCAGCGTACAGCCTACAACGTGTACCTACTACAAATTACATATACTGTATGTTTAACCGCCGCGCCGCCGGGCTGTCCGGGCCCAGCCCAGGGCCCCGATCGCGCTAATTTTAAACGGTAATACCAAAACAAAACCTCGACCATAAACGTTACGTTACGCACTTTTTGTATCTCGCTAACGAATTTAACGGTAACGAATTAGATTTTTATCGGAAAATGTGTTGGTGTAGCGATCGATCGAACTGTATGTATTCTATGGTATCGCGCTATTCTTTGACAACGTTTAAAAACAAAAACGTTTCGTTGGGAACGTGTTTTCCGCTATCAAACGAACGTTTCTGAAAAAGTTAGTGCCAAGGAACTTTTACGTATAGAAGCTGAGCTAACGCATTGAAAAATCTTTTGTTTTTTCGTATTTTTATCCACAATTCACACACTTCCACACTTGGTTAGCCCTTGGCATCATCTCAACTGATGATAAGTGATGATGATGCCAAGGATGGATGGAAGCGAGCTTATAAAAAAGCGCCAACGCAATGCGATTGGGGTGTAACAATTCATCATTTTTTAAATTTTATATAATAAAACAAAGAAGTGCCGTGATCGGAAACGGCTCCGATCTCAGCATGAGCTGCAGTTTCCTGCAGCGCTGATTTTCAGTCGGCGCCGGTAAGAGACGATGTCAGTTGCTAACATCATAGGTCATTTATTTCTATTTCAAACACTTCAGACAAAATGTACTTTATGTCGCGTTTTGCGCGTTATCGGTATTTGGAAACGCTTCCCAAAAACGTAAATAAAAAACATACTCTACGCAACTACGCGCTACGAAAATATACGAAAATTGCAAGCTCGCCTAAGCAAGCAAACGACGGAGCTCCTATCAACTTTTGAAATACAAACTATTTTCTAAAAGCTAACCCTTTAAAAAGCAGAAACTATTGAAATTAAAGTGCAAACAATTCATTTTAAACGGAACCTTTTAAAGTGGGAATTATTATTTTTAAGGTGTAAATTCCGCTGCCAGATCCGACGGGAGACAGCGGTTAGCTGCATAATAATGGAACCTGTAGATTGGTGTTGAATTTTATGCTTAAGGGTACTGGAGTGACCATTTAACTGTGAGTGGCATGTTTAAAAGGAAGCTGTGAAGGCTTCGTGTTCGCGACTCGGCGAGTACCTAGTAAATATGCAGTGCGCGTGCGCGGCCGACACGTGCGCGCGTGCCGTTTGTGCACTACTCAGCGTACAGCCTACAGCGTGTACCTACTACAAATTACATATACTGTATGTTTAACCGCGCCGCCGGGCTGTCCGGGCCCAGCCCAGGGTAGATGCTTAATTGCGGATGTGAGAGATCAAGTGTATTCCCGAAAGTTGTGTCTGAGAGCACTATTTTAATATTATCATTTTATATGCGTAGGAATTCCATATTACACTTCTAGTCAGTTTTGTGAGCAAAGTCTACATTTAACTGTCGGTGCAACCTTTAGTGACACCCTGCAGAACTCTCACTGCTCTTAGACAATTATTATATTATAATAAGTAATTCCAGTAATTAGCACAATTTTTCTACGTCAGCAAGTCTGACTGCTAAACTCTTCATTAATAACTGTCACAAGACTCCAGCTCGTGGACTGGCGATGGAGCGCTGGTCGCGAGTTGAGGCTGTCAGTAATTTGATCCCCACTCGAGGCGCTCGCTGACGAAAACTTTTCATCGATTTCCAATCAATCATAATCGTGGGCCGTTAACAGAGACTAATCTAATTAGTGCAGCCTCGGGACGGGCGCTGTTCTGCCGGTTGGCGAGCAGCTCAATTAGAAGGCGTTTTGTTTATCGAATAATTGTTAGGGTTCCGTACACAAACTGTGACTAACCCTACGCCGTCTGTCTGTTGGCCTGTACTAGCTAATGGCTAGATCTTTGGATCCGTAAGTGAAATTTCTCCAAACTCTAATAACCTATAGCACGAAATATTAAAAACAATTTTTTTTTTCTGATATTTAAGAAGGACTATATTGTGTGGTGGTATCTGCTGGTATAGAATTAAGTTGCTATACAAAATAATTAACTAAAAATACCTTCACCATTATTTTATTTGTCATACATTTCTGTCATAATTAGCATACCTAAACCAACTCGAACCGGATTGATATGTAAGGGTGGAAGTTTTTGAGGCAGGAAACTGTTCTGCAGTGGGCTGGCATGTCCAAGTGAACCGTGCGATGATCACAGCAACAGCTGACAAATACGGACTAATACGGAAATACAGAAAATACGGACGGCGTAATTTAAAAATTTTGTAAAGTATTTTTTGTTCGCATTTGCTCGACCTAGAAGCTTGGTCGCTCGCTTCACATAAGGAGGTCGAGGGTTCAATTTTCAGCGACCACCTTTGTAGGACTGGGTTTGTTTGGTGTTTTGGATAGCCACAGTTGTCATTGTAGTTATCATAACTTCAGAATATTTAACTTAAATGACGATATTACAAATTCTGCTCCAACCAAAATAAGTAAATTTAAAAGCACTACAAAAGTCTAATTCAGAAACGTGAACAGTTAAGTTCACTGTTAATTTGGCACGTGCGGAGAGAGCAGAAGTGTTTGCAGAGCGACCGGAGTCGACGTCGCCGAAACCGCTAATCGCTTGTCGGCTAGCGCAGCCACTTGGAGAAACGGATGACCTGAGGAGTGTGTGGAGTATCCTGCTCATTCTTTATATTAATGTGATAGCAACAGCACTAGTTATGATGACAAAATTTGGACGATAAAAATAACACATTAAAAATTCACCAACGTTGCAAGGTAATTATTTTTTAAATTATAATCTTTTATTTAATTTACACCTAGATATAAATATACATTTTTTAATGTAATCAATCGCACTATGGTTTCCCGTTAAGGAATACTTGTGACGAAAGGATATTCTCTAAAATGCTCTTAAAAACATGGACTCTTACATCGAAATTTATTACAACATACATACTATTCTCTGAACAGTATATTGTGACTATGATTTGGGATCGAACCAGTTCTCTGTTGCGGACTTTGTGTGTAGTTAAAAGTTTAAGGGCTACATTGTCCGTTTTAATACTTTGCGCTGTTATATTTGTGACTGTCAGCACAACTATTGCTTTCATAAAATACAGATCTCAGCGCTACTCTTGTTTACGCTCACACACCGCAGGGGCTTATGAAACAACAATACGCATTGAACCCGTTACCATGCAGTGTCAAACAAAACATCTCATCGACAAATTCTCGTAAATTGTTGTTGTGAAAATTTACAGATTTCAGAAACATGGTCTGTTGAAGTGTTGAACTGTACACTCGATCACCCAGAGCAGTCGAAGGAGACCAAATTAATAGTTCGAATACTTGTCAGTGTACCAGTAGAACTGAGAGTAGAACTAGATGGACGAAACGAAATTTGCGACCGACGTTGGCCGTACACACGGCACGGCTCGACAAGGATTCTCACGGGATCCTATTGTTGTCTCAGAGCCGTGTCCGATCGGCGACGGCGTGAGAGTCTAGAATAGGAGCTAAATGGGTAACGCTGTTAGGGAGAGGCAAAGATTATAAGTATAAACTGGATAGGATATAAGTATAAACTGGATTGGTTCTGAATTGACCGTCTCAGACTTAAATCTCATCATACATACAAACGACATTCTGAATACTCGTAACATAACCAATAAAATTTATTAAAGAGATTTAAATCTGGTTACATACTGAAAATATATATGTAATATTTTATGAATTTCTGTGACTCATTGACACAAAATATTTTGTGTTAATGAGTCAAAGAAATTCATGATATATTTTGTGTTATTAACACTTTATGAGTATTATAGTGTAGTTTGGATATTAATGCGACGCCATCTGGCAGTTTACGTGCACAGTTGCACACTAAAGATAGCTACTGTTCAGCTCCTTGTACAGTAGGTAGTTTTCAATCGGTAAATAGTAAATATTTTACTCGCGTACAAAAATTCAAAAATATGTCACTGTATTTTTATTATTATTAATAGAGTATGGTAGCAAAAATCTTCATGATATCCGCATTTGTAGTCCCCATCTGTAACCAATCGGCCCGAGCGGTGATGCATTCTCCTTGTGGAGCCATCTACCCCGGAGCCCCCCCTCCCCCTGGGCCGGGAGGTCGGCGAAGGATCGTTGACGCGTAGCGCACGTCCGTCCACACGGCGAAAGAGAAATTGAATTTCTGATTTACTAAATGTTACTCAAATTCAAACATAACCTTATTTTATTATTTCTCTAATTCTCTAATTTTGCACCTTATGCTTGGCGACCTTAACACACGAATTTAATTCAAAACAGCCATGTGCAAGTCGACTTTGGCGACCAATAAGTATCTTTGAAACGGTGCATCTGATAAAAGATATGCAGTTTAGTTCAAAAATGCAAACGTAATAGCGCTGTAATTGTCTGTAGCGGACAGACAGACCGATCGTATAAAAGTTCATCGTACCTCATGAAATCTTAAATATAAAACCGAACTGCTTAAATTCACGCCAGCGCATCGCCTCTTTTCAGATAAACCCAAAATAGACCCGGTAGGTCGAACTGTAGTTTACTAAATACTATGCTAATACATTACACGGCCCGGAAGGGTCAGCCAGTTATCGCCGCGTGCGCGCTCGCTCGTATTATTGCCAATAACTCTGTTTTCGCACGTTTCCTATTGAGTGTCGAGCGCCGTGACCGCTGATATTAGAACACGGGTTACCGAGGTGACCTAATTTCTCTTTTCCTGCTCATACCCAATGTCTGAGAAATGTTATCATTAAAATACTAGAGCGTATTTATCTATTGTATTAGCGGAAATTATTGCCCGGTATAACCTTCTGTAATATTAATAGACGTTAGAACTGGAACTCACAAGTTCCTGAGACAGATATTCACTACGTATCTTTGAGAGATGTGATCCTAAGTTACGGATTAATTCACCACAGTGTTTTAAAAAACTATAGATAGTTATTTGTTCAACTAGTGAACAAAGTTATTTTTTGCTACGAGTGCTGACTTTAAATCACGAACTAGCGAAGTAGTCTAGAATTGAATCAGGAGCATAGCAAGTGATTCTAATTTACACTACTGAGCGCAGTGAGTGATTAAAAGGCACGAGACATAAAAATAACTTGGTCTCGTGTGAAACATACCTACAACTTTTCACCTCTACCAGCGAGAAAAGTTTTATAGGTTGTAGGTAAAAACGTAGGTGATTAAATCATCTTTGGAGACAATATTTAAAAATGCTTTTTTATTTAGATGTTGAATCTGAGATGAAAACCCGACATGATATTTTTAAGTAATATAAAGTTATATTTATTTATAATATATTTTTTTATATATATTTATAATATAAATACCTATTACATCTTTAAAAAGGCAATTAAACAATTTATAAACTTAAATTTCAATAAATAATCGCTAGGCCAAAATGAGTTTCTGAACGAACCATCGCCCATATTTTATTCAGTGCCGAGGAA
Organism: Coleophora deauratella; assembly: GCA_958295455.1. Taxonomy (NCBI): domain Eukaryota; kingdom Metazoa; phylum Arthropoda; class Insecta; order Lepidoptera; family Coleophoridae; genus Coleophora; species Coleophora deauratella. Next base: position 16,747,918 of record OY282402.1, read on the forward strand.
AAGGTAGTGTTCGAAATTCGAATCACTTTTTCTCACACTCGAAGAAAAAACGTTTCTGCTGCGAGTTTTTACGCGCCAAAAGCACTCTTTTCGTGCTGGGGAGGTGAAAACATAATTATTTTAAGTTTCTATTTGACATATCCGATTAGAAAATTGAAATAGGAGCACTGAGAGACTTTTTTTAATATCGGTCTCTATGTGGTGTTGGTGAAATGGGGTGCTAAAGTTGATGTAGAAAATTGAATTTCCAACGGGTCCAGCGAGCGGACTGTTCGTTTACATCCGAAGTCTCCGCGGATGGTCAAACACGCGCGCTACACTAATACAGTAGAACCTCTTTAATCCGAACCCCTTTATAATCTGAATGTCCGCCGTTTCTCAGTAAGTCGCTGTACCACGCGTGCATTACAGTACAGTTATAGATCTGAAGTGGTACACGAATTGTATTCGACTGCTCCGCGTTACGCTATAGGTGCACTGAGCCGACACAGTAAGGACCGACAGATGATGATGTTACAGTCCAATCCAGTCACTGTACATTTTGTATGAGCGCTGGTGCACTCATCCGACACTAACATTCTTACCAGACTTATAACTTATAGAACGGATCTTATTTTATCGGCTCTTACTAGTCGCTGTACATTTTCTATGAACGCTGCTGCACTCATCCGACACTAACATTCTTATCGGACGAAACGAAGTGTTGGGCATCATTTATCGACATGGTATCGATTTACATATATTAATATGATAATGTTTAATAGGTAACTACAGAAATCAATATACATTTATAGAATATTCAAATACATAGGTATGTATGTATGGTTATATTATGGTATTTTGTATATACAATTTAAGAAAATGTGTAAAGCATCTACTTAGATAGAAAATACTTTAGATTTTCAGTTTTTATATTTTCAATTTACATGTTGAGTTTCTGTTACCAACCAAGTGCTTCAATGTAATGCGTTTTCAATAACAAATACAACGTTAGTTTTTAATTTATGTACCTATAGAAATTAATATACTTTTAGAATATGCAATTTAATATCATGATATGGTATTTTTTAAATGGTAGGTTTTATAATATAACCGCCATTTTAGATGTATTAAAGCACTTAGTTACCTACCTACCTATGCTTTTACTTTTACGCTGTATTTATAAAAATAACGCCAATAATTGGCGTTGGCTAAAAGCCGAGCACATTTTCTATAGTACTGCGCATAACACTATTCAGAAACAATGACGCGACGACGACGCTTACTATATGGCTCTAGTGGTGGAATGTGATGTGATGGAAGTGATGGAATTATTGTTTCGGTACGACAGTTATCGGACCAGTGCACCCGCGTACATCCTAGAGTTTTTAAGAGGACCGATAGGTGGGCGAGCTTGGCTGTCGGCTCTTATTTTATCGGCCAGTGCACCCGCGCCGTTACGCGTTTGCATAAATTAAGGGATAAAGCGTGTTCAATGTCGCTAAATACTAGTCGTCAAGTATTATAATGAAATTCTTAAAAAAATATTTATTGTAGCATTATCATCTAGTTGTGTTTTGCATGATTAAAACATAGTTTCAATAATAAACAGTTAAATTTGTTATAATGCCAGAAATGCCCTTCAAAATATCTACATACTATAATCCGAACGCTCCACAGATCCGAATGGGGGGTAAATTTTGGCTGTTCGGATTAAAGGGGTCCTAATGTATATTAGGGTGGAACGAAAAATTTTTTTTTTATATTTCTATTTGGAATAGTTGTATTTACTTGCCAATTGCCATCAGTTACCTCCATTAAAAATATAAATATTATCAGACAACGGTAAAAGCCCCCGCCACGACATCAAATATTTTCAAAAATTACAATTTAGGGGCTAATTGAGCGGCCTACAAAATAGTATAGAATTTATTAAAATTGTTTTTTTTTATTCGAAAATATATTCAAATATAGTTAACTAGCTGTTTGTTGCAATCAAATATTTCATTATTTTGATAAACTGTGGCACTGTGACAGAGAAGCAAAGTGCAAGACGAAGGGCACGAGCCGCATTACGTATTGCTGTGTTTTGTTTCAACTAGTGTCGATAATTATCTCACGGTCGCACGTCAATTATTTTTTACGAGTAATTGTTGATTTTTGTTTTTTAAAAGTTCTAATATGACTTCTACAAGAAAAAAGTTAAAATGTCCAATATTTGGTGAAAGTGCAGAGTTGAAAGAGAATATCCTACCTACGTATGAAAATGTGATGAAATTATATGAATGGGTTCGACAAGTCTTAAAAATAAGGAATAACACAAGAAAAGAACCTATGTTTTTTGAAATCGCCGAAATAGTTGGAACGAAAATTGAAGAATTATGGATAAAATATTACAGTTACAGTTACTAAAAAGTTATCACACAAAATGTTATAATTTAAAGAAATCTTCGAAGAAACTGAAAGAAGAAAAGTAAGAAGAGTTCAGAGTACAAACTAGAAAGCTTTTTGACATAGCTGCATGTAAATGTAAAGAATTTGTTAGCTGTATTTGTTTGAGAGAAAAGAAAGTGCCAAAAGAGGAACAAACTTTTTTAGAAGACCAACGCACTAATAGACTAATGGCTTTAGGAAGAACGGATCTTATTCAGAGTAAAAAATTGCAAAATAGAAGATTACGTACTCTAAAACAAAAAATCTGGCGTAATACAAATACACGAATTGAAGAAACTCCCTCTACTTCGTATCGACTAAATAGATATGAAGTTAGTTCTAACATCGACCTTCCTTCGTGTTCGTCGGCCGCAGATGGCAGATGGTCTTGACACCGCTGATACAGTGGCTCAAAAGCCCATAGAGCTCACGGATGCCAGTCTTTATAGTTTGACGACTGTATGCGATAGATACGGAGTATCAGACCGTGCTGCGGCGGCTATCGTATCATCTGTGCTGTGTTCGCATTTTAACGGCTCGTCAAGTGAATAAAAATTCTGTTTCGCGCATCTTTGAGGTGCCAAAAGTGAACTTAAATGCAGGTTCTTACATAGCCGTTATTGACTGGCAACAAAATATATATGAACCCCCAATACTGATGAATGTTTCCGAAGAGCTGTTACAAGTTCTAATTGAAAATGGAGGAGATACTGTTTTGGAGTTTATGAGACTGCCTTGCCACACCCAGGCTATTGAAAGATCAGTAAAAGTTGTAACAGAAGCAGCTCTAAGTGTATGCGACAAGACAAGAAAAGAGGCATTCGTAAAGTCTTAATTAGCATCTCGAAAGATCATGCCAAAGTTTGAGACGAAAAAGGATTTTTGCTGTAAAAAATGATGTTTTTCATACAGACATAACTTTCGGAACCTGTGTTTACTTTTGAAATAATGATTCTATTAATTAAAATATACTTTTATTTTAATATTTACAGGCATAACATATTATATTTACTTATAATTTTGTTTACAGGGTGTACAATACAAAACATCTACAAAAACTTAAAAAATGAAATTTCATGGCTATGGCGGGAGCTCAAGCTGTCGACCTAGAAGCTCCAAATTAAGGGGTGTTATTTACAATTATGTGAAGCAACTTTTACTTGGTATTCCAATTCGCAATAATAAAAAAAATATTCTTTCATACAAATGTGTTCCACCCTAATGTATATGTATGTTTGCATTTAAACGTATTTCATAATATCAGTCCCTGGACGTTTATGCAAACATTGCTTTCTCTTGACTTCCCTTGGAAAATAAAAGTATAAATTACAAGATATAGAAAAGTGTCACAAATATTGACAATATGGGCCAACGAAGTGACGGGTTGCCACGTCCCCCCCCCCCCCTCCCGAACGGCAGCGTATCCCTCACTGTCACTGGTCACTGGCAGCGTCGCTGACGTCTGTCACATGACGACATGTCGGTCGGCTTTATTGAAGTTGAAACCCAATCTATAAGATTAGAACACTTCAACTGCTGCGCTGCTCCATTCAAAACAATGTAAAACTGAAACAGTAATGTATCTGCCCTACTTTAGGGTTACATCAGAAAAAACTAGCTAATTGCCAGTAATTGCAATAATATAATTTGAGTTCCCATTTGAAGTACAAACATACTGTGAGTAGTATCTACATGTTCCAAATGCGGAAAAAAATAAACCTCCAATAAGACAAATCATTATGTTTCAATCTGAAATTTTCGAGCACTTCTTTAACGTAGGAGTTAAAAGATTACGAAATAATTTTCTCCGTTCCCCATTCGAATAACTGAAGTGGTTCGAATGATCGGCTATATTTTGTGCGCGGCTAATCGACCGCGAGAGTGGCTCGAGTGTGAGTCGCACAGTGCATTAGTACCTAGTGTCGATGTATGTATATCTATTTATATGACTGTAATATTGCACACCTCGCAATAATGTTAGAACACAGAAGAAAAGGATTCCAGTTCTCTCTGAACTGAACCTTTGATGACAAAATGGCGCTAAGTAATGACAGAATAGAGCTTGTCGCCACAAAATTATTATGTTTTCCGCACTCAATACACACTCGTTAGATCAGAGCCGAAGGGAGGCAAGTATTTTTATATGGCCCTCAGCACAGCGCGTAATTAACTCGCCGCCACGCGGGGACATAATAAAAGACCCCTTGATTGGAATTCGCCGGGAGCTTGCCGACCGCCTGAAAAAAGTGTACGACCCTACTTTTTTGAGATGAAAAATACTGTAATTTTTCGACAGGGATCATTGAAGAACTGGTGGGTTAAGCACTTGGGAAATCTTTTTTTCAAATTAGAAATTGCTTGGCTTTGGAAATAAAGTTGGTATTTTCGTTATGTTCAACACACTGGGGACTTAGAATTCTTAGTAATTCATATTGAGGTTGATGATGAATAATATTGTTTTAAGTAATTCAACGTATTCAATCAAAAGACATAAATGAACTGCACTGAAACCTACCAAAGCTAGAAGCACAATTACAGCATAACAATAAGGATGATATAATATTGTGGCATGTGTCATTGTTCGTGTGATTTGATACAACGCTGCCGCGTGCGAGCGCTCGCAGCGATGACGCTCGGATCGCTGGCTGATCGATCACTAACAGTGTTGCAGCGTATTGAGTGTGACATAATGTCGCATGATAGACGACGGATCCAACTGTTATCAGTTGTGTTGAATGCGTGAGTTTCGGCAGCTGATGCAGTAGTGAATAGGTGAATACGGTGGCAGAGAATAACGCATTTTAGACGCTCTCCGAATTATTATTTTTGTCGCTCCCGCTATAAGTATTTATGAAGTAAAAAGTTATAAATAAAACATAAATAAATAAAATAACTCAAAGGAAATGTAACTCATAATTTTTTTCTTCGAAACGAAATTTGATATGCAAAAATACTATTAGTATATTTAATGTTATGCAACTTATTATTTAAGCAAATTTTCTATTATTCGAATAAATGTTATGCTTTAAGATTGTTAGGAAATTTAGCGTTAGGCGACTTTATAGTTATGTACATTTCTAATGATTCCTATGAATATTATGCTCATAAATATTAGGAAAACATAAATATGCTTTATGCCAAAATATTTTATGCACAATAATGTTAATAATAGTCATAAAAAAATATGCGATATTATAAAGAGCCACGTCATACACATGCTCATGCACCTGCGATCCAATATTCAAGTTATCACATTTGGCACTCACTGTGTGCATGAGTTTTCTGCTGCGACGGGCAACGTAGAAACTGTACTTATTAGTAGATACCCGAAATTAGCTTCGTATACCTGTATATCAGTAAATCACTGATTAATAACTGGAATGGATTTAAAAATAGTGTTAATTAAAAGTTTATTATTGCAGTGAAAACTTCTTCAGGCGCACTTTGCTGAGTAGTAAACGACACTGAACCGTCGCGCTCGTGTCGGCCGTCGCGCTCGTGTCGGCCGGTGACGCTGATTAACGGACATAAAATTTTGACTTCGTGCAGTGAGTGTACAAGTTCCGAGTGATAGGTACTGTGCTAGAGTGCTAGGTGTAAAAAATGACGATGTAAAATAATGTGTACAGCATTTATTATAATAAAAATATTTTGGTTTTGATTTAATTTTTTGTCTGCTATCGAGTGTCATATCACAAGCACACATTTTTTTACTTATTCAATTTCAGAACTTTTTTTTTCTCTTTTGTGCGCGACTGAAAAAAATACTTGATGCAGCAAAAGGAGTGTAGTGGGCGGCATGTCTCAGACTGGAGCTGCGCCCGCATACGCCCCGCCCGGGGAGCCACTCAGTTTTTGCGAATTTATGAATTTCGCCGCTGAACGTATGCTAATGTGCGTTTCGGCGCATAATGGACGACTAGTGGCAAAGCGGCCGGAAAATTTCTTTTGTGAAGCTACTTAGTGGCCGGGGCTTTGTGGCGCCAGCTGTAACACGTGTTGCAACCGCATGTGCGCGAAAACTCGCTCATGACTGGTGAGTGCGCGAAGGAGTAAAGAATTATTGCCGTGATGAAAAAACGTACTTGACATTTTGATGGGGATCGAGTATGTTATTACATAATATATTATACTAATACAGCCGAAGAACACGTTATTACAATAAAATATAAATAAAGTGTTAGCGTTGTACGCGCCCAAAATATTTGTTATTAAAATCCTCGTGTAAACCTCTAAAAGCTCCGCCGCAGGTAATTGGCAAGTTTGCCCTAAATAAAATATGTGCAGTTCACCCCGGCGGCGCGCGGCGCCGGCAGCCGAGCGCGGCGTGCGCGGTCTCGCTACACCCGCTGAAAACTCGCAAATGATAAACTATGCTAGAAATCGTAAAACTGAAAAAGTTACCTAACAAATCTATACAGTCGAATGTGCGATATGTGTGTACATGACTATGTGTGTGTGTTTGTTTTTTGCATAACCCACAACAAAGTTTGCCAAACAGCTTTGCAATTTCAACATAGTCGTGCAACACAGGTCGTTCTGTGTGACGAGCAGAAGCTCCAGTAAACGAGTTCTACAACTTTATATTTTTGTATAAACATAACACGTGGAGGATTTTTTTCAGCTTAAACTCCGGCTACACCTGAGTAGGTAATCCGTAACATACTGAGTTAAGGACCTGGGTATATGCACGTCTATGGGTAGAGTTCGCACGCGATACTTGTTTACTGATTCGGCAAGTGAATGGTCACGAATCATGGCACAGTTTCGACGCAGTAATTAAGACTATATTTACGTCATGCTCCTTGGCAGCACATGTAACGATTTTTAAATTTTAAGTCATAAGGAATAATTGTACTCAATTGGTACAGTACCAATTGAGTAATAAATTAGTACTTGTTGTACAATTAGATTAAAAGTTGTGCTGCTGTAGAGCATGCTCCCCAGCAGCACATATGAATATCTACGATTCTACGCCTAGTAGGTACAAATTAATAGTATCAAAAACATGTACTCGACAAAAGTAGTTGATTTTATGACAAATTATTTAAATATAACCATGAAATAAGTAGATTAAGCAGTTTAAATTAAAGTACGTAAAAGCGCCTACGCCACAAAATAGACAGAAGCGCCGCTCAATACAAACCACTGAAATCGTTAGCATATACATGCTTATAGAAATATACGGTCGTTTCGAGCAAGGTCACGATCGCACAGTACGTGATCTTGCCTACAACGACCGTGTACGTCTATAAGCATGTATATGCTTAGGATTTTAGTGAGCGTATTGAGCGGCTCTTCTGTGTCTATGTGTTTTGTGCCTACGCAATGTATCTTCTAACGATTTTTTTATTTTCAGTTATAAAGAATAATTGTATTCAAACTGTACTCAATTAGTACTTCTTTGAAAAAAAAAATCTTTGAAGTTTAAGAGTGCAATTAGATTAAAAGGAGTCCTGCTGTAAAACAAGCACATATGAAAATCTACGATCCTACCCATAGTAGGTATAAATTAATAGTTAAAAAAATGTACTCGACAAAAGTAGTTGATATTATGACAAATTATTTAAATAACTATAAATAAACATGAAATAAGTATATACAGGGTGTAACAGAAGTGTGTGACAATACTTCAAGGTTGGCTTTTACCCACCAAACTGAACAACTTTTGTTCTACAACTTTGTTGAAATCGCAAAAAATGTTGGAATTTTCATACAAACTTGGTTCGCCAGCTGATCGATTTGTATGAAAAATCCAAAAAAAATTTTGCGATTTCAACAAAGTTGTAGAACAAAAGTTGTTCAGTTTGATGGGTAAAAGCCAACCTTGAAGTATTGTCACACACTTCTGTTACACCCTGTATAAGCAGTTTAAATTAATGTACGTAAAAGCGCCCACGCAAAGTATTCTCGCAAATACGTTTTATTGTAATAGTGTTTGGTCATTGCTTATACTGAATTATGCTTGCTAATTTTTAAAATATATTTTAATTAAAAAAAAAGAAATATTTTGAGATAAAATCTTTAAATTAACGTATGTTTAAGTGCCTGCGCAAATTATTTTAGCACTAAACTGATGAAAATTTAATAAAGACAATTGAAACTATGCGTACTATATTGAATTATAGTACTACGCACGCATATATGCGTATAGTACGCGTACGTCATTGATGTTATAGTTTAATGTATTTTTTGATCTTTGATATGAGTAACTCGGCGGTCGAGTATAGGTATACCGGGTGTTAAAAAAGTGCGTTTGAAAAGGGTTTACTCAGAATCACTTCTAGAATCGCTTACCATCAGGTGATCCGTCTGCTCGTTTGCCACCTACCACATAAAAAAAAAAAAGAATACAGGAAAAATATTTAAAAAATCCGCTCTTCAATTTTTTTATTCAGTTTTCCTTGCAAATTCAGATTTAGGATGGGAATCTGAAAAAAATTTGAAGAGCGGATATTTTCAATATTTTTCCTGTATTCTATACTTGATTCTGAGTAACCCTTTAAAATTTCAAACGCACTTATTTTAACACCCTGTATAAAAACACCAAGTCAAGTGAATTTATTTCAACAGCCGCCGCATATTCCCCGCGCCGCCGCCGCCGCCGCGCCTGCTCCACCGACTTGACCCGGTTGCCGCTCGAATGTAATCCGTTAATTCACCGACACATTTCCAGCGCAATCCCGCGGGTTCCGAAATAATGATACAGCACTCAACGGGCTGCGGCGTCCGTGCGGTTACTGCAACTTCTTCCATATTTTATAATTTTATTTTCTGTCGCCACGGCTAGTTCAGTTCACAGTCAGTTAAACCACCGTCATCACCAGTCACCGTCCACCACGATCTGACCGTCACAACAGCTCCTTAAGTTAATGTTCTGATTACTGCCTGATTGTCTGTAGGTATACAAAATTTAACGTAACCTCCCCTTGATCTTAAGATTAATACTCAATACTTTTTAAACAAGTCATATGTCCAAGCGAGGGCATAATGGGGCGTCGATGGAATTTCCTCAATAAAAGCGCGCCCAATCCAGCCACGGCCCATTGAATAACAGTTTAGTTGAATGTCGGAGCCCGACGGCTCGCTCCGTGAGATTACATTACCATAACGCGAGGCGCGCCCCCATTACCGGCGTCCCTTAAACTGCCGTATAATTGTGTTTATGGACAAAATATGGAACCGCAGCCTTCTGGACCGCCGTAAGTAAAGAGGCTTAGCAGCGGCCACATTACCAGCTTCATTTTACTTGTTGTTCCTCTCAACAAAAAGCAGCGACTAGCGACTCTTTACCTACTTTCCATACAGGACTCCTAACATGGTTTCTTACCAAACTTAATATGTAGTTTCGGTATGCTTTCCTTTGGTTCTAACAGAATTTTTCCACAAAACTTTTCCTACGAAAAAAGTTTTCGGACTTTTTACCTTTATTGTTAAAACATCCCTTAGATTAAAACTTGGTCTATATTTCACGAGTTCGCGTTAACGTCGGGTAACAAACAGCGAAACGGACGTGCGCTGAACTTATTTAATTCCAGATCGGCATTTAACGGAATGTGCGCCCGGAAGAGACGGAAATAAAAGACTATGGAAAACAACAAAACCGTGGCCTCCTCGCAGAATTCATATAGCCGGAGATAATTCTGAGAGAGATTTACCCTCCCATTCTCCGGCGGGCTCAATAAAGGACACACGATGTAATTGCGACCATTCCGCGGCCTGTTCATCTTCGCTAAATATTACACTCGCGACAATCGCTGGTCATGTTTCCCACTATAAAAGGCACCTGTTCTGGAAATTATGGCGTAATGTCCCGTAAAGAGGACACTGCTGTTCCTACTGGCTGCCGCTGCTCCGATACTACACTTATATTATTTGTAAGATTCCTACTAAATACTTTATGCTCCTCTTTGATTTCGTATCAAGTCTGAGAGAAGCATGATAATTATTATTAACTTCTGTTATTACAAAAAGTACACTATTCTTACAGAAAACTTCAAAAGCGAGCTTCAAGATATAGTTGGTGACACTTTTAAGATGGTGCAGAATCAGGTTGTGTTTCCGCATTCCTGATCCTAGAATGGTCTGTCGTAGTCAATGATCTAGCCACACACATTCAAAAGATCAGAAACGCTTCAGAGATGCTGAATGTATTTGAATGATTTGTGTAGTTAATAGATGAATTGGAATACTGTAGCTTCCAATCATCTTATCTTCAATCCCAATTGACAATAGGAAGCAGTTGCTGGCAGGGAGGCGTATTGAGTTGAATCCAATTGCCACCTTAACTAGTTCCCACCACCTGCAGGCGGCTGAATGAACCCGCAGCGTGCAGGTAATGCACAGTGCAGCGCCATTAGCCACCGGAGTCTCGAGACGCACAAGGCGCAGGGAAATTGCGCTCACTGCCGAGTGTCGAGTGCGCGACGAGTGCGGGCAGAACAGGGTATACGAGTGATGACGTAACGAGACGCATACGTCGACCGATAAAATATTTAGAAATATAGCGATCTTATGAGAAGCAAATATAAAATTAGGTCCAGATTTTTATAGTTATTCAAATCCCTGTTTCTATCTGCTATTTATTTGTTGTTGAATCTGTATGGCATTGTACCCGGTGGTACTTGTTTTAATCCAACCAATTTTAATTAAAACAAACAATCGTAGAATAGTGCTGTAGAATAGATGTGTGACTTTTTATTCTATACACGCTGCTGTATGATATTGAATGAGAGAGTTAAATCAATTTCTACTTTACTGATTTTAAAATTCTCTGAACGGCTCAGCAAAGTCACACGACGGCCGAGACAGGGGAGGGGGACAGATTACTTCGAGCACTGTCTCTTCCAGTATAAAGCTTACAGGTAGCTCGAATTAAGTGCAGATGCAATAGCTTTAGCTAAGCGTCAATCGCCAGTAACAGTAATACAGTAACAAGTAGGGCTAGGATGCGCTAGGAACCTATAACAATGCACTCTTGTGGGCATGTAGGTATTAAAATATAATGTCTAGGTCATCCATCGTGTAATGACTAAGCCCTAGATCAGGTTTGGTTCCGGCGGGATCTAACTCGGTAAGACTGGCTAGATACTACCATCTTACCTAATCTTGCCGCCAAACATCAGTGTTAAGCATTCATGTATTCCGACAACAAAGATAAGATAGTCAGTTTCCTCAATTCGGTAGGAAATCTTGAAAGCCCGCTTTCATATTCTGCCTCATCATCACTTACTGTCGCGGTGAGATGATAACAAGGGCTGACCAACAGACAGTAAAATAAGTATTTATTATAATAAGAATAAAATGATTATGAGAGTCAAGCTGATTTTTTATTTTCCAATTTAAAAATTTGTTGGTACAAAAGCAATGACTTGAAAAAAAACAAGAGTAAGTCAAGGTATGTCGTATGTAGAGCATCTACGAGTGAACTGGTGGAGCGTCGGAAACGTCACAAAATAAGCTGCAAGTATGTGTTATGCTATGCTTCACTGAAGGTAACTGCAGAGATATGCTTAATTTGATATTTATATCACTCTGTTAATTTGACCAAAAAAGTGTTATATTTAGGACAACAGCAAGGTATATTTTATCCTTTAATTAACAAGAACGGCGGCGCTGCCATCAGGTGTGCCGAAAAATTAAATGTCCTATCGGAAAAGAACTACATTCGTCAAACCGTAATCGTTTTGTTATAACACGAGTTTTTTAATAATTAAGGAGACTGATTATGGGTGTTTCAATTGAAAAGTAATAATGAGCCTTCTATTACAGGCGAGGTCGGCGGCGTGGTCGGCGGCAGCGGCGGCGGCGCGGCGGGCGGAATACAAGATGGACAACATAAAAAGAACAATTCATAGCCTTATTACCATCAGAAAGCGGAGCGGCAAGCGAGCGCGATACATTGCGCGCTGGCAGGCGCGCGCGGCGTGGGGGCAGAGGCCGGCGCGAAATGGAAACCATAAATAATACCCGCGAACACAGCCGGCAGTGTGCTGTATAGCTGCTGTAATTGCGAGCTGAAAACGTTTGCTTCGCGCTATGCGGTGTTGCTGTCGCCATTTAAAATATAACAGCGCGACTTCGGCGCCGCGCCGGCGCACGGCACGGTTCCTCGATATATAAGATGCTACTTTATTAGTGCCCGATATTTTAGTCAGTGCTTCTGCTCCTGATTCTGATCAACTTTCCCCAAGGAACCCATAGTCAAATCGTAAAAAAATTTTTGGACTCTTCATACAAATCGATCAGCCGAGCGGCCAAATTAGTATGAAGAGCCCAACAATTTTTTTGCGATTTGACTATGGGTTCCTTGGGGAAAGTTGATCAGAATCAGGAGCAGAAGCACTGACTAAAATATCGGGCACTAATAAAGTAGCACCTTATATATCGGTTCTGCGTGTGTTTGATACCAGTTATTTAAGTATGCACAGGCACGACCAAAAAAGCCCCAAAGAGTAGTCCCGTTCAGAACTGAAATTAAAGAGGAGTGGTCTGAAGAGCTACATATACTCGTAGCGCTCCCGCCACGAATGTTGACTGTGCAAGTTCCGCGTTGTAGTACTTATAAATGTTCGTGCGGATGGTGGCGTATCGGGAGCCGGGTCGTTCCCTTCCCTCAAATATGGTTGAGGGGAGCGATGGCTGACTCTCGCGTTATACTCGTGATCGGGTGCTGTCCGTGTGAACTGGCCTGCTCTTGTCATTGGTTTTTTGGAATTTGTTAGTCATTAGCTACAAACAATTTTTACTTTTATCTCTTTTGAATCCTTTCTTTATTCTTATTTTTGTATATTTTATTTACAGACATGACATTGTATAATTCATTTATTGATCTAGCATTAAGATGTAATAGAATATAAGACTTAAAAAAAAAATGTGTTGGAGGGAGTTTCTTTAGGGCCCGCCGTTTCTTCTCACTCCGCAAACACTTCCCGAAACGGTGGGTATACGAGTTCCGAGTGGTAGGAACCTCGTATTAGGTAGATAAAAGAATGACGTTCGAAAAGTGTACACTGCTACCTACTTCGAATAAAATATTTTCATTTTCATTTTCATTTTCATTATACTATTGGGTATTCTGTGGTTGTATTGAATTTTTACTACTTAAAGAATTTGTGAAACGTCTACCTACGTAAATAAATAAAAGACATTTTGATTTTGACTTAACACTAAGGGAAAAAGCAGCATTCGAAAGATAACATTGATCTACCTGTGTCAGACGTTTCTTGCCTAAACAGTAAAAAACCGGCCAAGTGCGAGTCGGACTCGCGCACCGAGGGTTCCGTATAAATTTATAATCACACATGTCTTGAACTCTATATTTTTTATATTTGAGTTGACTGAATGAAAGGTAATTTGCGGTTTACGATTTATGACGTATTAAAAAAAAACTACTTACTAGATCTCGTTCAAACTAATTTTCGGTGAAAGTTTGCATAGTAATGTACATCATATATTTTTTCTAGTTTTATCATTCTCTTATTTTAGAAGTTACAGTTACACACACACATTTAACTACTTTGAAAGTGTCTCTCGCGCAAACTATTCGGTAAGAAAAAAATGATATTAGACACCTCAATATCATTTTTGAAGACCTATCCATCCATAGATACCCCACACGTATAGGTTTGATGAAAAAAAAAATTTGAGTTTCAGTTCTAAGTATAAGGAACCCCCAAAATTTATTGTTTTTTTTTCTATTTTTGTGTGAAAATCTTAATTCGGTTCACAGAATACATCTACTTACCAAGTTTCAACAGTATAGTTCTTATAGTTTCGGAAAAAAGTGGCTGTGACGTACGGACAGACAGACAGACATGACGAATCCATAAGGGTTCCGTTTTTTGCCATTTGGCTACGGAAAAGGGTTGCATGCAAATAGGCTTACATATTCTTCTTCTTACATATTAAGGTTACTCTACTTTATTTTACCACCTACGAGGTCGAGTACGTAGACAACTGGCACGCGCCTGGCAATAAATCACCGCACCAGGCACGCGGCGCCAGGCACGGGCCAGGTGGCGGCACCGGGCCACCAGGCGAGCGCCGCCGACGGCTGCGGGCTCGCACTCGCCAACATTCAATCATTCATTCAACCTAATTTTCCTTTCTTTAGTTGAGACGACTGCCGCGGTCGTTTACTGCGTTCGTATTCGCACTACACGACCAGTGTCGTCGGCTCGACACGACTCCACGCCGTGCAAACGGGTTAATCAACTCATTAAAGGTACGAAAATGATAATAAATAATATTCTTGGGCTGGTAATCTTAGATAATATTATTATTTTCATCACACTGAATAAAACAATCACGAACATCGACTTATACAGTTGATAAAAAAATGTCTGGTAATATTTTAATAGTGGCTTCTACTCATCAATCTCAACCACTTTTCCTAAGAAACTCATGGTCAAAAAGAAAAACAATGTTGGACTTCCCATTTTCCCATGGACAAAGTTCATCAACCAACTGACGGATTTGTATGAAGAGTATGACTTTCTTGGGAAAAGTTGCTCAGATTGATGAGTAGAAGCCACAGTTAAAATATTAACAGACATTTCATGATCACTCTGTATGATCACGAACAGCTTCTCTCAACCTTCACAAAACACGGCCTCGGTGGTGTAGTGGTTAGGAGCTCCTGATTCTACGGCCAGAGTCGTGGTTTCCATCACTACACAGGGCCAGCTTTGTATCTACCTACAGTTAACTCGGTGTGTGAACTGACTTGTGCGATCACCTCGCCCGTGGAACTATCTTAACTATCGCGCACAGTCGAGTCGCTCCCCGCAGTAGATTCGAGGGGGCCCCAACTTTGAGCTAACTCACCTAGTTTAGTCAGAAACTAATTAGAATTACAAATATTGTTACCGACACATATTAGAAACAACTAATAGCGAACTAATGTATTGGAAATGTACGTATTTATTACTCAAAAATATTACCCATTCATTACTATTAGTAAATTTATTAT
Organism: Coleophora deauratella; assembly: GCA_958295455.1. Taxonomy (NCBI): domain Eukaryota; kingdom Metazoa; phylum Arthropoda; class Insecta; order Lepidoptera; family Coleophoridae; genus Coleophora; species Coleophora deauratella. The sequence goes on from OY282402.1 coordinate 16,763,303, forward strand.
TTAGTTCTAGTTCAGGCACGTATACTATTTAACTCTAATAATACATATTAGATTAGATATTGTGTTTAATCTTTACGGCTTATTACAGTTACTGTCCAATACATTTATCGTAATTTAATAAACAGTGGATTACAACTTGCGCAAAGGGTTCTATACACATTATAAAAGAAGTCAAAGTAAAGCCGTGTTTGTGAAGTGAGTGACATATACGGGTAGAGGTTACACAAAACTATTATGAACACACAGTGTGTCGGGTTGTGTGGCGCGCCTCTCCGCTCGCATAATACTCCCTCGCATCGGCGCACTCGATGCAGGGTGCACTGTTTGTTTCCGAGTACACAAACAGAGCGGGTCGAGCCGCGATACCGCACTTCTGGCTCGACAAACATCATCCCCCTGTGCGCGACAGATTAGAAGCGAATAACTCAAAACTGTAATCAAGATCAAGATCGGCGCGCGGCGCGGCGCCTTCAAGCTTATGTCGCTTTAACTAGTGCACATCACACTAAGTATTTCGGCTTGGTAGAGGCGGCTGGGGCCGCGACAGTTTGGTCTGAGACAGTCTAATAAAGGGGAGCTATTTTAATCTAAAACTAAGACGCTTTGTGAGGCGCATTCCATCCAGCTGAATGCCTAGCCTTCACGGGCGCACTCACTCGTTATGTTAACTATGTCGTTTCGCATTCCACCGACTCAGGTAATTACACTTTCTTGTACATACTTAATACTGACAACACGAAATGAAACGGCGCCGGCCGCGCGGGGCTGCCTTACAGCATTCCAATTAAAACAACAAATGTCAAAACGGAGAAGTAATTGAGTGACAATTTCTTTGTGAGATATTCCACATGAAATAAAGACTTTATTTTAGTCTGAGCACTCAATCCAAGCGAGTAGACGGATGTGTGAGTGCGGGGTAAAGGCGCTGTCGTGAAAAAGTGGTATTTTATAGACTATTTCTTTGAATGACATCTGATTCATGACAGCATTATCTTGCCCTTTATATTGACAATAAATATACAGGGTGTAAGAAAATTTGTGTAGAACCCGTTAACTGGTGATTCTACTCATCGCACTGAACAACGTTTGTTCTACGACTTTGCTCAAATAACAATAATTTTTTTTGGAAATTTCATACAAATTGTTAAAAAAATACAAATCTGTTTTGCCATTTTTGTATGGAGAGTCCAAAATTGTTTTTTGCGATTTGAGTAAAGTCGTGGAATAAAATTTGTTCAGTACGATGAGTAGAATCCCCAGTTAACGGGTACTGCTCTAATTTTGTTACACCCTGTATATTTAAAAAAAACGAACCATAGAACCATAGTCCATTAATAAATAGTAACAAAATTAGTGACAGGGAGACACCGCCCCCGCCTCGCTGCGGCAAATAACTTCCTGCGTGCGTGTGTGGGCGCTTGCCTACACAAAATATTCGGGAAAACGTCAAGAAATGAAAAATATAACGTAGCGAGCGAGCGAACGAGTCCGGTCCATAAAAAGTCCGCATGCGGGAGAAACAAATTCAAAAATTCAAAATCATTTATTTCTTTACGAAGGTACATTAAGCACTCTTATAAACGTCATATCATTTTCCTAGAGGAATATTCCAAATGCCATTATCATTAAAATAACCTACAGTCTTATAGTATCATCTTGAACAAATACAGCGTTTTATTTTTCTTAAATTTACATTCTGGTAGTTCACACACGCCACTGGGAGTTTTATTATAAAAGCGTACTACACACTGCCTCACAAATACACCTTGCTAAGCCTCGAGAAAACTATGTCAATATGTATATATTATATTTACTTCTCAAATTACGGTTATGTCTGTCACTATTTTTGAAAAACAAGTTTTACTGACACTGTTTTTGAAAAACAAATTATGTAATAATTATGTGCCTTAATATATGAAAAATTAAAATAACCTTAACCTTGGTGATATAACTCTCAAAACTAGTAACACCTAAGTCAGGTGCAAAACTGAAAAATAATGTTCAGATGCAGATGCATTCTTGAAAACAATCCTGTTGGCGGCGACACGCGTGTGTGCGTGTGTGCGTGTGTGCGTGTGTGCGTGTGTGCGTGTGCGTGTGTGCGTGCGTGCGTGCGTGCATGCGTGCGTGCGTGGGTGCGTGTGCGTGCCGCCCGAGCCTCTAGCCCTGCCCTCGCTCTCACTGTGCATTGTATTGCACTATAGTTTCAGCTAGTTATTAGTTACACTACTAATAATAGGAAGCTAATTATCAACTTTACCCTCGACACGCTATTTATTATTGACCGCGCGGCTATTTACTAATCAGAGTTTAATAAAAGCTGTAGGTGTTTCAGGTATGAAAACTGTAATGAGAACAAAATTACAGTTTCCTCATTTAATAAGGTACTGAAATTGAAATAATAACATAATTTGAAGCCGTGTGTTTATATTATTAGTGTTTGTAATAGTGACCTTACGTATATCATCAAGCATCATCCCCCCGGGTGGATGGTGCAGTATCGCTTAGAGCACCCGACTTCGGCTGAGGGCTGAGGGATCGATCGCCGCCGTCGCGTCGCGTCGTCGCTACAATTATACGTAGACCGCTCATTGTACACTTGTCAATTACTTTAAAAGGTGGAAAGCGTTTCAGGAAACACTAACAACCTTGCTTTTTAATTGCCTATTTTGATAGTTTAATTTTCAGAAAATAAACATTTTATTGACATATTATATGGATAAATAATAAATACTTAAATCAAAGAAACGATTCTGGAAGTTATTACAATCCATATTGTCCAGGACTTTTTCCAGGACTACCTACCTACTGAATGTCATTCAAATCCGTTCAGCATAAAAACTGTCACGGATTTGGAATTGCTCTTACGAGTAAAGCCCGAGCCGCGACTTTCCTCGCCTCACCTCACATTACGTAGCGTTTTCGACAACACACAGCAACAGAAGTATAAAAATTTTTCTCGGCAGCATGCGGTCACTCAACGGGGCCATTTTACAAATGGCCGACGTCGCGCAATCCGCCGCGTGACGAGTGCCCAACTCAAATAAAATGAACTGAATGGAGCGCCGGAGCGCATCATTTGTCATACCTCCTACTAAGCGTTAAAGAGAGAGTCAGCGTCCGCTATGTGCGTAGATACGACGAGCAGCGGACCGCGGGTCATCGCCACTCTTCCGAAACGCAATCAAGTTGTGCGCTTACCTGCGTATTAGTCAGTACAGAAACGAACTGAAAGTTTTACTTCCATTGATTGAATACAATACAATAGGTACGTCACTACTAGTGGCTAGACCTATTTTGATGCCATTCGTACATTTCTTATTACAAGGGTCCGATGATGACCAGAGCCTCGGTTTCTAGATCTCTGCTACCATCGAAGTAGTCGAATTCTAGTTTGTCGCAAAATTTTAAGATGGAAAGAGTGTATCGTTTTCACAGCTAAAAGCTATACGAGTGTACTAGTGTTCGCATTTATGTGAGTAATTCTTACATACCTGTCACGATTTTAATTATTACTACCCAAATATGGCATGAAACCTTAATTTATTTTGCACGCTTTACGACAAGCCAATTTAAAGTACATGCTGCATTACGCGTTATGTCCCCACCGCGCACTCGCGTGTCGCGTGCGCTCAGTTCTCATTTTCTCTAACGACACACCGTCACCGGTTCGGGATTCTGCGCTTATTTACGGCACACACACAAACGCATGTTCCCCGAAAGCCTTTACCCAACGCACGCTCGGCAGAGACAACGCCATATACTTAACCTACCACAGAAATGCCTACTTGCGTAGCGTTACTCCTCTCGTTCATGTCAGCCATTTAGCGAACTCATTTGTCCAACGTCTGAGCCCCAGATATACCTATTACTTCCCAAGCATTATTAATAGCCTACTTTGGTACATTAAAACAAGACCCTGTGGTTTATACTCAAGAAACATTTATTGTGGTCTGTAAAAATTTTATGTGTCCGTCCGCTTGATCCGAACTTGGCCCCATGTGTGGACTACGCCCTGACCTTCCCGATCGGTTCCCCGTTCCACAGCTACGGCGACTTTGGTGAATGACCTGATCAGTTGGCACAGTTGTTCAGGTAAACAGTTTTAAGAATATTTTAACATTTTATAGGCGACTGTTATATTATAAGTATTTAGTAATCTTATTCACGTAGCTTCCCAATTCAGCGCGAACTTTCATCTAAATTGTGATCTTAATCTCGGCGAAGTCCATACCGTTGTGAAGTTTATATTATCTATGGCCTAAGTTCAACACAGTTTGTGGATACCTCAGCAATGTAGCGACCGCGGTAGCGATGCTCTTCGTCTCTTATAGTGAATTCTTTAGTTCATTACCTGTGACGAACTTCGCTAAAAGTTTAAAGTGCCCTTTTCCTTTCATCCTTACTGTCGTCACGACATCGTGGTCTGGAGAAATCAGCGCTGTGCTCGAGATAAGAGGTGGCATAAAAAGTGATGGCCGGCCTGGTGGGTCGGACTGCGACACCAGTTTATTCCGACGCTCGGCTACGGCGGGAGTCGCGCTACTCGTGTCGCGGCTACACTCGCGACCTCTCGCGCGCCGGGACTCGGGCATACACAGTTATTGCGATCGTCCAATAAACGGGACACTATACTTTCAGTGTACGGAAGTTTCAAAATACGTGTAACTGCCCACTGTGCCCGAAAGACGGAGCGCAGTGTCGAGGAGGGGAGGGAGGGGAGTAACACGAAACTTTACAACAAAGCCTATGCAAATGAAGCAACCTGCGCACACCGCAACTCTGCGTCCACAAACCACATGTTTCTTTCACTCATTCCGACTCGATCCGTCAAGACCGTTTTGATATCCGGGACATTAATGTGTTCCAAATCAACAGAAAATTTAATGCGACATTCAAACGGCCACGGGGCACACGGCCGCGGCGGCTGACTCGTGTAATACAAAATCATTTAATTATTAATAACATAAACAATGACTATTATTTATAACTTCTAGTGGAGCTATTTATAAAATTATTCAAGGGTTACTGAAATAATTTATCTTTTTCGTTTGAAAAATTCCTATTCAGCAAAATGGAATACCGAAGCTTTACGACCGTGTCCCAATTAATTTTAAATCTTCAAACATGAAATTATTTTTCAATAAACTAAAACAGTAGCAGGGGCTGTTCGTTTAATTATTTAAGTGCGGCCCCGCGGACCGCTTATTAAATTAAAAACACATTTTATTTTAATTAAGTACATAAATTAATATTTTCGAGGCAGAGAATTTATTATATTTCGTCGACAACGCATCATTCTGGGGGATTGAAGGAGGGTGCGAGAAGCCGATCTAATGTATGTAATTTAGTGAAAGAGTGTAGTTGGTGCGTCGCTCGGGTGCCGGTGAGGGTCTGCTGTTGATTGTACTGGTATCAGCTGTGGCGCTTCACACCCGCACTCGGCCTTGACGGTGGACACCAATATGTAGGTGGAATATGTAGACGCTAAATTCGACGCTGATTTTAAGTGAGTGCATAATTATTTTTATGCAGCGTCTTTAATCTTTATAGTTTCTAATAGATGTCGCTAGTAGTAAGGAAATGAACAACCTTATATGTATATATTTAAATGTATATGTGTATGTATATCAGTCTCTGGTTCCCAAGATACAGGGAATCCTAGTTTGGGGCCAGATGACCATGTGTGATTTGTCCCGGATATTATTATTATTATTATATTATTTATGGTAGCGTATTATTTCACTAAACACAAGCAACCCTCCCTCCTCATCTTCTTCAAACAGACAACAGTAGCAAAATCTTAAAAATTATGGTGTGTTTAAACCGTATTGCATGAAAATAATTGCTCACTTATGAGTAATTTAAAAAAGGACACTTCAAATAATTAATGAATGCAGAGGCAGTTTTCTTAGAGAGTGGCCGCCGCAGTCGCGGGAACAAGCAGAGACCGCGCTCAGCTCAGCGGGACGCGGGCCGTAGGAAGCCTGCGCGAGAGTCACCGTCAAGAACAAATGAAGCCCACGGGGGCGCGGTTGAGCATTCCGAATGGCAAATACATACATACATGTGGGCTAAAATCACACCTCCATTTTGCTCCGCCGTAGTCACGTAAAAATCGTTCATTTAACGAACACGAAAACATACTTATAAGAAGATACAGGAAGTAGGAATATGATCTTGAAATAAGTTGGAAAAAATCTTAATATTGTTTGTTTGTATGGAACCTTCGGTGCGCGAGTCAGACTCGCACTTGTCCGCTTTATTTCTTATTAGTGTCGTTAAAAATAAAATCTTCCCTCGTCCTGCTAAGGCGGCAATACATTTAAATGGCAAAGTTCGGGCACCGGCGCCGCGCCCACTGTGCGCCCGGGCCCGGTGAGAGGCGATGCCCACATAGTTGATCTTAATCTTCCATATATATATGATAGGGAGGAAACTCGGCCAAAACCTTGTGGGCAATAGTAAATGATTTAATGGTTGCACAAGCTACTCATTTAGCTCGGTATGTCCGATGCGCATAATGGTGGTGGTGCATATGTTGTTTAGTGTACCCCTGCCTGCGCATACAACACAAAGCGAACATAGTTTCATTTACGTAATTCAATTTTTTTTTGTTTTTATGATAATCTATCTATTTATCTATCAGCCGAAAGACGTCCACTGCAGGACAAAGGCCTCGCCCAAGGATTTCCACACCGACCGGTCCTGCGCTGCCCGCATCCAGCGGCTTCCCGCAACCTTCACCAGGTAGTCGGTCCACCGAGTTGGAGTCGGAGTCCACCGGTTTTATGATAATGCCTGCCAAAGATTTTAGATTGAAATTAATTACATGCCTAGTTAAAATTATATAAATACTCTGTAAATGACCGACTGAAATTAGTATCTGATTTATATTAATTATGTTATATTTACATGTCATGAAATGACTAAAAATGTTAAATACTTTACTTACTGTAACGTAATTATAAGATAAAAATAATATTCAAGTGAATAAATTAAACTGAAATGTTAGTTTCGTGGGTTCCTGCTACGGGCTACGGGCCGACTACGCAGGGCGTAGGCCGTAGTCACTCGCTGTGCTACGAGCGCAGACTGCGCAGGAGTGGGTCTTGGGTAAATAGCCTTACAATAAAAGTAAAAAAATTATTACAAGCCCAAGTGCATTAAAAAGGGTGCAATACGAGTGTGCTATATGACACTGGAGAACTTTTTAGGGTTCCGTAGCCAAATGGCAAAAAACGGAACCCTTATGGATTCGTCATGTCTGTCTGTCTGTCTGTCCGTATGTCACAGCCACTTTTTTTCCGAAACTATAAGAACTATACTGTTGAAACTTTGTAAGTAGATGTATTCTGTGAACCGCATTAAGATTTTCACACAAAAATAGAAAAAAAACAATAAATTTTGGGGGCTCCCCATACTTAGAACTGAAACTCAAAAATTTTTTTTTCATCAAACCCATTAGTGTGGGGTATCTATGGATAGGTCTTCAAAAATGATATTGAGGTTTCTAATATCATTTTCTTCTAAACTGAATAGTTTGCGCGAGAGACACTTCCAAAGTTGTAAAATGTGTGTCCCCCCCCCGTAACTTCTAAAATAAGAGAATGATAAAACTAAAAAAAATATATGATGTACATTACCATGCAAACTTCCACCGAAAATTGGTTTGAACGATATCTAGTAAGTAGTTTTTTTTTAATACGTCATAAATCGTAAACCGCAATTTACCTTTCATTCAAGTTACAACGAACTACAAGAACTTTTATATTATGTTACTTGCTGCTACGGAACCCTTCATGGGCGAGTCCGACTCGCACTTGGCCGCTTTTTTAGCACTAACGTATGTTCGCCGCCGCGCCGGCGGTGCCAGGGTTCCAGGCATCGACGCAGCGTCAGGATCTCGAACGGCCTCGTCTGGGCTTGTGTACGAGAACCCAGATACTGTGTGTGTAATATTTTGGATTTTAAAGAGTTGAAGCTCCAAATAAAGATTTGATGTTAATATATTTTATATTAAATTATTAATTATATGATTAATTAGAAATAAAGAAAGATTTTAATACATTTGTTCAATGATCAATGGACCAAAAATTGTCTAAATAAATAAAAAAATATATTATTAGTATAAAAAAGTACACAAACTATGTAATTTTAATGGGTAACAATCACAAATTTTAATTAATCAAAAGTGTACAAGCTAACAGTGGAGAGACTCCATGTCTCACTCAGCCCGTGCCGGCCGGTGCCGGGCGGCTTGACAACTATCGGAACTCGCGCTACAATTTGGTCTTTTTCCAGACAGAAAACAATATCAGAATGGAATAATGAGTCGACAGCTGTGTCTGAACAGTTTCAACAATTTCTTTAGCAAAGAACTAAAAGACTAAGTAAAGAAGTTTTATTGAGTCTGTGATTTGAAATACTCGTTTTGTCTTGCTCTTTATATGTTGCCAGCCGCTTGAATAACGAGACCTTTGTTCCGCGACCTAGTGGTAGCACGAAGGACAATAATTTAGAATAATATATTAAAAAATATATTTTATGAAAGACTTTCTTTTATTTCCCAACCCAGGAATCGCGCTAAATGTCCCAGAAAAATCTTTAATACTAAACAAAATCCCGATTGAAATAAGAATGAGCTTCTTCCAGGCTTAGATTTTATATCCACAAATTGAAAATGATTCATACAAAATGTCGACCCCCGTTTCACCATGTTTAGATTTTCTTTTCGCGACAAAAAGTAGCCTATTCTTCAAAGTTCCATTTATGTTAATACAAAAAATTATCAAAATTGGTTCAGCGGTTTAGGCGTAAAAATGTAACAGGCAGACAGACAAGACTTTCGCATTTAAAATATTAATATTAGTTTAAATCAATGTATCTGCAGTCCGTCTCCAGCCAGTCGGGACCTCAAACGACACGCCACAGACGTGGCTGCGCGGCGCAGCCTCGCCTGACACGACGTCTTCAGCGAGCTCGTGCGGATAGTTTCCGCGTGTTTTATTAATGCGGGTCGCTCCGGAGTACGCGCTGCTAGTGAGGCAGCTCTCGCCGCATTACCGTTACTCGAGACATCCGTATGGAAACACAATAGATACGGTTAGTTGTTTCAAAGCCAGCCTGTTCGCCTTGTGGCGGATAGTTCTACTAGTGATATATAACAGCAAGTAGTGTGATTAAACATTATCCCAAAAATTTGTATTGCACAGTCGGTGACTACGCTGTCGTGCAATATTAAGCACGTCTACTGTGTTTCCATATGACCAGACATTGCCGCGACAGCTCACTAGCGCCTCATTAACGCGACAAGGGAAAAACACGATCAACTAGACACCAGCTTACGTCATAATGCCTTTGGGACTGTATTTGATATTAAGTTATGTTGATCATATGCGTGCACTAGCTGGTGCTGTGACTTCGTCCGCGTGGCAGTTGGAGCGCCCTATTAACTTTATCTGTTCTCTTGGCCGACTTTTCTACTTGAAATCATCTGATTTATTTTGTAACCACATATAACGAAAACCATACCGGAAATTTATCCAATGGTTGTTCTCGTGACAAGTTCAATCGAACAAAAACCAAGGGATCTTCTTCGACCAGTTTGAGATTGGGTTTCTGAGACCGAGAGAAATAAGATATTACCGTATATCGCGTTTGATATTCAGGAGTATAGCTATAGATATGAAAAATGATAGATTCCTGAGTGCAGTCCGCTTGAGACTGGCATTTACTAACTATACTTATAAAACTTACACAGTCAGGCACACAGCGTGGGCTGCACTGGCAGCGCGCACCTGCGAGCGAGCAATGACACGGCATGAGAGGGCGGCTCAACAACCGTCGCTCGACCGCACTGGACGCTGAGCCGCTGACGGGCACTGCGGCATACCATGTTATAATTACAAATGTGCTGCTTTCCGAACCGGTCCCGACTCAGCATAATGCTGAAGGTAGATAACTACCTACAGCGCTGTTATTCTGCCGGAACCATAACAGACGTCGTGCGCGCCTACGCGAAGCAAGTTTAAAATATGCATGAATATATAAAAGTAGTTAAAGTAATTAATTATAAATTCAGTTAAATTGCAATGTGAAATAGTCATTAACAATGAAATACGATTTAAATATAATATAAGTAGTTGATTGAAGAATAAATAATTGAAATGAAGTAGATTCATTGATAAAATTATATAAATTAAAATATAGGAGGTAAACAGCCTGACTGTTGAGATTTTTGAGTCGCTAAAATACACTCACGAAGTTTAATTTTGAATCCGAATTTGGAAGTGATGCTGCGAAGAGGAGGGGGAATATCATTCCAGCACTTGGAAGCTGCATATCTGAAACTACCCCTAAAGGCAGTGGTTTTGTGTTTAGGCAAAACAAACTGCCATGACGTTGTTCTGGGAGCATAATGATGGCTGGAATACCGCCAGGTGAGTTTTTCGTATAAATAGCTAGGTTTTTTGGCCTTGATTACGTCAAACAATAAGGAAGCATAATAAAGTTGCAGGCGGCCCTACATTTTTAAAATATTGGCGTTATTGAGGTACAGGGTTATGTGGGTTCTGGGTGGAATCACGAAGCAGAACCTTGCACACGCATTTTGTACACGCTGCACCAAGCGAAACGACCTTTTTAATAAGCAAGGACCGTAGACCGTCAGCCCATAGTTAAGTTTAAAGAGTACTAAGCTATCTACTAGCTTTATGCGGAGATCGGTGCTTATAAGTGGTCTTATTCGATAAAGTACTTTCAGCCGGTATAGGCAACTTCGAAGAAGTTCACTGACATGACCTTCAAACTGAAGACGACTGTCCATAAGCAGACCAAGATTACGTGCTACTTCAACATGTGGTATCTGGTCACCAGCGATCGTGACTGTTGGGTTGTGGCTTCTTATAATGCTAATTTGGTTTGCAGAACCTAAAACCATAACCTTTGATTTTGCCGGATTTAAGAGAAGTGAATTTCTGCAAGCCCACTGATGAATGCGATCCAGATCTGCATTAATTAATTCTACAGCGCGGTCACAATCCTTGGCCTTGAAAGAAATATATAATTGTAAATCGTCCGCGTATAAATGAAATTTACAATGGTGGATACATTTAACGATATCAGCACTGTATAAAATAAACAGGAGGGGGCCCAGAATAGATCCCTGAGGAACACCACGCTCAACAGGCCGGTAAGTTGAAAAAATCTCACTGCCATTACTTTTTTTTAAATTACTTTTTGACCACGACCAGATAAGTAACTGTCAAACCATTTAACTGCAGGTGCATCGAACCCATAGTAAGAAAGTTTGGACAAAAGCATTGACGTATTTAAGGAATCAAATGCCCTGGAAAAGTCAAGCAGAGCCAGCAGGGTGCCTTGTCCACTGTCTTGCGCTGCGAGAACGTTATCAACCACATCCAGCAAAGCAGTGGCAGTGCCGTGAGCCTTTCTAAACCCAGAATGATGTTCAGGAAAGATGCTGTTTCTATCGCAATAATCAAGTACCTGTCGGTATACCACTTTTTCCAGTATTTTAGATAGGATAGGCAGAAGACTAATGGGACGTAGATCTTTGATTTCAGAGGGATGTGTAGTTTTCGGTATTGGCCTGACAATTGCAGTATTATACCTAAGTAACCAAGTTATATGACGAGTCATGTTGTTCCGGTGTATGTTGTATATAGTATACGTATGTCTGTCCCTTTCGTTGTAACCACTGACGCTAAATCGAGTTGACGGATTTTAGAGTGCGACGTGTCCTTAGGTTGTTCTGATTCCTAGAGCGGTGCAGGAAACATTTTAATACGTCGGGTGATTATTATTTATTTGTAAGCTGAACTCACGTACGTACCGAGGGTTCCTTGCCACTACGTAGTAGGTTTTTATAAGGTATTTTTTATTATACAAACTTACGGTCGGTAAAGAAAATAATCTCGCTTGATCGGCACTCTGCCTTTATCGACGCATCAACACGCTGACGCTCAGAGAAGTGACTGGGCATTTGCACTGTGCTGAGCGAACTATTCAATATAGTTAATTCGTTAAAAGTGAAACGTTTCTTATAAGTTTTATGTAACTAATATTTTTTTGTTCTTATTATTTTTATTAAAAAAGGATGAAAAAAGAAAAAAAAATACAGTTTTTTTAATGTGATAGGTGGCAAACTAGCAAACGAGTAGACGGATTACCTGATGGTAAGCGATTACCACCGCCCATAGACACCCGCAACACCAGAGGAGTCACAAGTGCTTTGCCGACCTTTGAAATTTTACAGTAAAATGAAAAAATACACAGATTCAGGCTTACAAATAAACACTGCCATTAACAATAAATTGCCATCTTCATTGCGATACGTATTATTAAATTAAAATTTAAATTATCTACATTTGTGTTATGTGTGCCAGCTTGTTATCAAATATACATGTTATGTTACATTTGTCCTTTCAACAACACTACATACGACACTCAATTTCAGAGACACGTTCACCGAGGGCTTTATTCAAATGCCACTTCATCATGCCCTTATCCCTTTTCTTCATAAACGTGAGACAGTCCCCCCCCCCTCCGCGTGGCCTGCGTTATGCGAATGGCGGAAAATTATGCGGGAAAAATTGTATAAGAGGCGACGCACTTACGCGAAATTGGCCGCGCATCCATTTTACCATAACTCGGCGCCGCGCCGCGGGCTGGGTGTGCCGCGTTCCGGATTAGCGCAATGCAAACCGTTCACATAAAACAAATACATTGTACAATATGAAACACGTTATTATTATTTGTGTGGGCATGAATTAATTATTATCAATATTTTTGTGAAGCGGTCGTGGCTAAGTGCGGCTTGCGTGTGCGCGTCGATTACGCAGATTAACTGACAACAGAAACAGTTAGTGACATTTATCTTGACCGTTTCGTGCTTTGCAAGGTACGTTACGCCGTTGGTATAAGCCATGTTGGAGGCCTGATAGGCGACTTGAAAACTCTGAGACTGGCTCACAAAAAAAAAAGTCGCGGCCGCTCCGGTGCGTGCACATAATTATGATAGCAATTACAACCACGGCCACAGGCTACGAATGAATTATGCACGCGAAGTTAATTTTAATTTTCAGTTATTAAATAGAGCATATTTCACGCGAAAAATATTATTTATGTTTTAAAACTGTAAGCATACCGTCTAGCAACTTGGAAATTATATTTCAGACGTATTTATATTTCATTGGCAGACATTTGGTTTATCCGTGAATGTACAGTCCCGTTCACCTAAAAGTATGCAGGGTAGCCGTGCCATCTAGCACTACTTGCACTACTTGGCTGTATACTTTTAGTTGCACGAGACTGTACGCACTTATGATTCGTGGCGCGCGCGCCGCTGCTGCTGAGAAGCGACAGCAGAAGGCCATGCTGTATTGAATGTGATGGAAGGTTGGAAAAAGAAACGAATTTTCTCACACTTTACATCATATTTGCGTTACAAGGCTCATTTATTTTTATTAGGCCAACTCGTTACTAGGGGTTGGCCACTAGCCACACAACCTCCACCAATCCGAACTTGGCCTCCGTGTGTGGAGTATGGTCTAATCTTCCTGAGTTACGAGAAGAGACCCGTGCCCCTGCAGTGGGGACGTTATGGGTTGTTAACATATCTGTATGTTTAATATAAAAACTAATCAGGGCAAATGATTGATTGTTAAATCAGAGGACGAATAAGCCTCTCAGAGCGAACTGGAAATCAGACGATTCGATTCGCGTCATTTCTTCGTCATCTTACAATGTTTTTGTTACCTTATCCATAAGTAAAGCCGATTACTATAAATCTGTAGAAGACGAGCACCGGCTGCCTGTCGTTTATAAAAATAAGTTATAAGTCGGTACAGTCGCAGGTATGAGCGCTGGCTTTAAGTTGGCTCATAAAACATCTCAACTTTTTGCAAAGAAAGCCGAGCTTATTCGCAACAAAGTTTTTCGATTTCCCGTAAGAAATCGGATCGACGAATCTGCTGATGAATTTTATGAAGACTTTTTCCGGAGCAGAGTCGTCCCGGCGCCGTTGAGGCTTGCTCGTGATGCGCGAATAACACCGCGGAAAGACTTTATTTCGTTAATAGGTGCTTTACGTTCCTCCTATAAAATATTATTGAGACCATAATGACTTTGACTGGGATCTTTATTGCCTTTTCAAAATATTTTACGCAAAAATGAGCGTAACGTTACGCGTAACGGCGATCGTTTTTTGGGACACGCTATCTCTAAGGAGCGTGTCACTTGTGACGGCAATCAGTGGACTGACCGGCGGAACCTACCTGGCGGTGGACGAAGCACGCATGCACCTAGTGCACTGATGGGGTTTGATTATCCTATCGTTGCGTACTAAACTTAGCATTCGTCAACCTGACGTAAACTTTGTCTGCTTTAACAAAACTGCAAACCGCTACCATGAAGTCAAGATAAAAATATTACGTTTAGGTTTCGTTAATTTGTTTTAGTATCTGGTTGTCTATAATTCAGGACTTTTTGGCGGGAACTCGTAGCAAGAGTTTGTCAATTTTCTTTTATTATCCGAAAAAAATGATATCGTGATAATGCATAATATTGATAGTGTATTGTTCAATGAAGTGCCATTTAAGTGTCTATTATGTAGGATAATGAAATAAAAGTGTGTAGACTGTGTTTTGAGTGCTCTCAAGAAGTCCATGAAATCTTCATCAAAAGTGCTATCATTTTGCTGAAAAATTGGTTAAAAACGGAAGAAATGGCTTTGGCCTTAATTTAATTTTTCTATGAAGACGAGAAAGAACGGAAGAAATGGCTTTTGGCCTCTAAATACGATAGAAGATTTTCAACAGACTAGGTTGTATGGCTCTAATCCTTTGGCTTCCCCATCTCGGGGTAAAATAAAACAAAAAAAATGTCTATTGGGGAAGAAAACTGACAAAGCTCGCCGATAGAGGCGCTGATATCGCTTGACTCAGTCAAAAGGTATAGAAAAAATTGTTTACGTGAACTAAACATAAGATTATTAAATAAATACCGCGTTGTGTGGCGATTGGTTGCAATAATAATCATTAATTTCCTAAAGATTCTCGGATGAAGAAGACGTGGGAAAAGTTACGTTTTCAATTATGTACTTTTCAACTTCGCTTTTAATGGAGGAACAGTCCAAGTCGCATGCATTTTCCATTTAACAATTTTAGAGAAAAAAACCAATTTATAACACCTCGATAATAAAAAACGCGGAACAAATTGAAAGTTGTTATGAGTCAAGCGTCCGTAGCGCCATCTGCAAATAGCTTTGCGTTTTCTTCCCCCTTGGGCAGTGCCTGCGTTCTCCGTTCGAGGTGTCACGCGTTTAGTCGATAATGAGGCTTTAGCCGGATTTCCCGTTGAGCACGTCGCGGGTAAACTCGGACCGACCGCTTATACCAACTGCCCTATTGGTGCACGCACAAATACCGATATACCAGGCGTGTATAGAGCGTGTCCTGGCATCTGGCAATCGCCCACAGATTTGTAAATCAGCCACTACACAGTTCATTTGTAGCTATTATAAGAATAATAGGTCTCTTTTAATTGGTTATTTGGGAGAGTTGCATGGCATGTTACAGTAGGGCGCTAAATGCGGGGCGCTGTAGGCCCGAGAGCGCCCCCGCCGCCGGTGAGGAGTATCGAGCGCGCACCTACCGAGGGGCAATTAATAGACCCTGCTCAATGGACTTCCGTAGACATATGGCCCAAGATTCCTGATTTAGAGAGGAAGCCAATTAATTCTTATTATTCAGTTACGTAACGATGAATTAAACACTTTCTCTAAAAAAAACCGGCCAAGTGCGAGTCGGACTCGCGCACCGAGGGTTCCGTATAAATTCATAATCACACATGTCTTGAACTCTATATTTTTTATATTTGAGTTGATTGAATGAAAGGTAATTTGCGGTTTAGATTTATGACGTATTAAAAAAAAACTACTTACTAGATCTCGTTCAAACCAATTTTCGGTGGAAGTTTTCATGGTAATGTACGGTCAACCGCAAAACTAGGGTCAGTTAAAAGAAAACGAGTTGCTTGCGCATCGCCCGCTGTAGATATGTATACTCACACATTCACATAAAATGACGCAGCTTGTTGATATGATAGATAACTATATAAACCGAGTAATATCTTCAATTTCACTATATCAGACGTAAGCTTCATAGCTCCAACGGTTAGAACAACAGATTTAAGCGAGTCGACGGTAGTTCGAATCCTCGAGGCTTAGTAATAAATAGGAGTTAGTTTTTTTGAGTTTTTCATAGCTTCCACGGTTAGAACAGCAGAGATAAGCGAGCCGACGACGATGGTTCGAATCCTCGAGGTTTAGTATTAAATAGGAGTTAGTTTTTTTAAGTTTTTCATTTTATAGAATCCATTTTTATTTTATACCAGCAACAATTTGAAAGTGATCTTGACTGCAGTGAAGTTAGTTTCGGAATGATTTTGCAATTTGTCGTTGTAAGTTCACTATTATTGAGGGTGCTGGCTACCGGTGTGTTTTTAATAGTCAGCTGTTCCTGTCTTTTAAATTTGGTTTAATATTACTGTGTTTTATTTTTAAAATGAGTAATAATATAAGTTTGGAGGAGAAGCATCGTATTGTTGCATTGCACAATATAGGATATAATATATCTCAAATTATGAATGCGACTAATCTAAGCGTGAGTGTAAGTATTTTAATTACTATTTTGTATAGCTACCTACTTATTTTATATGTTTTGTGTACTCGTTTAAAATTTTTTAAATATACCAATACCAATTTTAATCAGGTATTTATTGTCTTAGTGGAGGACTGTGAAACGTTGGATAACACGTTACAAACAGGAGGGTAACGTTAATAACTCGACCGCGAAGTGGCCGCTCGCGTATAATGTCTAATTAATGACATCCAAGAGAAAGACATGATTGAAGCTTATGAAGAAAATGGTTTCTTACGAACTAACGACTTTGCCGTAAGATTTGATACCTCGGTGGATACCGTTCGGCGAGCCCTACATAAGCAAGGAATACAAAGAAACCCAGCTTAATCGATGAGCACAAACGGAATAGGCTAACATTTCCAAAGAATATTCATTGCACTGTCAGCAAGTGTGGGAAGAATTAAGATATTTGTTCCAGTATCGTCAGTTCTATAATAAACGCCGCGGCGTTTATTATCTATTATAGAAAATAATGGTGGTAATGCAAAATATTAGTTTTCTATATATTTGTTTAATTTTAAACTATTTTCTGTCATCTTTCAATAGAATTATTTTTCAGCTTATTATACATGTTATAGTAGTTTTTGGTTTTAAAATTTATATTAAGTTTTGGTGTTCTTAAGGTCTAGCTTCAATAATCTTTTCATCACGCAAACGAATAATTAAGCTTAACCTTAAGACATCAATCGTAGTAATTAGTAAGTAATTATATGATTATGATTATAAAATACCTAATGTTATCCCAAAAAAATGTAAATCAGGATAATAAATTAATATTTATTCAAAGTTTTGTTTTTATTTCGTTTATATATATCTTAATTTATATATAATATAATATAATTTATATATAATATAAATTATCATATCAGTATTAAAATGATACACGATATTTGGTAGCTGTTATGTTTTACAAAAAAAAAACAAAAATTTTAAACTCAAAGAAAGATCCGAACCTAGCATCGCTGACGCGAACGCAGAAACGGTAACCACAAGGCTACAATCGCAGCTAACTTCTAGGATGAAATACCGCTACGTTTGGCTACGCTAGTGCCACATAAAGTTAGTTATATGCTTCGAAGACAGTAGCGCTAGTGGTCAAGTCAATATTTTATGTTGTCTGAGGGAATTTAGTATCGCCAATTTTACATAGAGGTATTACATAGAGGTCACTAAGTAAGTGTTATATTCGACTTTGAGTTTAAACTCATTGACTGAAGGTAGAATTTTCCTAAACAGAAAAGCATTCTTGTATGTGTGAGTAAATAAGAATAAATATGTGTAAGCGATTATAAGCCTTCTTGGCTGACCCTATTAATACAGGCGAGTGTACATCATATATTTTTTTCTAGTTTTATCATTCTCTTATTTTAGATATTACGGGGGGGGGGGGGGGGCACATTTTATCACGTTGGAAGTGTCTCTCGCGCAAACTATTCGGTTTAGAAAAAAATGAAATTAGAAACCTCAATATCATTTTTGAAGACCTATCCATAGATACCCCACACGTATAGGTTTGATGAAAAAAAAATTTTGAGTTTCAGTTCTAAGTATGGGGAACCCCCAAAATATTTTTTTTTTATTTATTTTTGTGTGGAAATCTTAATGCGGTTCACAAAATACATCTACTTACCAAGTTTCAACAGTATAGTTCTTATAGTTTCGGAAAAAAGTGGCTGTGGCATACGGACAGACAGACAGACAGACAGACAGACATGACGAATCCATAAGGGTTCCGATTTTTGCCATTTGGCTACGGAACCCTAAAAAGAAATTCATGAGTGTGAAACATGTGAAAACTCCCACGCGCCGCGAGATGTTAACATTGCGAATAATTAGAAATAACAGCTCTTTTAAGGATCTCCTTTCTTCTGACAATGCTCAAAACAAAGCCAAACGTGAGTCGATCAGATTTCCGCGCTCCGAAAGCGGAACCCGAGCCGCGCCCGGCCGGCGGCTCGGCGGCTCGGCGGCTCGGCGGCTCGGCGGCTCAGGGAGGCAAGTACTCGCACGAGACAAACACGTATAATGTTCATACAAGACTTGGCTCAAAAGGAAGTGTCGTATTTCTTTCCTTAAGTACTCGAATGCATGTAAATTTTAAAATGAAATGAGATTGTTTGTTTGAATGGCGTCGCGTGCCACCGGCCGCCACGCGCAGGTCGAGTGGGCGATGGTTTGCCTGAGGCTAATGTGTAAGTTTAAGCAAAGGATCATCTTCCGAAAAAACGAACAATATTTTTAATTGTTATTTTGATGAAATGTGCATCATCATCCACCATATTTTCACATCTAGTAATACAAGCAACTTCGCTAAGTTTACAAGTTTATTGTATATTTCTTGTTGAGAAAAGCCCTACTCTCAAACTCGTTTTTTTTTCAGAGCAGAGTGCATCGCTTTAAAATAATTCGTCAAGCACTCTCCGCTCCACCTTAGCGATGCATCTGACATTCGTGTCCGGTCGTGTCGTGCGCGCGATTCGACACTTTCATTATATTTTTTGATCTCCAAAGAAATCGCTTCTCAGCCGCCTGCTACACGTGTCGAGGGCGCGCGCCCGCAACCAGCAGACAGAGAGTGTTCCGGGCGGTGTTGAGCGGGACATCACATCACATGAGGATAATGAGGACAGCCGTAAAAAGAGAGCTCAAGTGCTGTTGCATAAAGCCCGCATTGCGCGCCACGCCGGGACAAAACGACCCACTCCGTGTCACGCACACACACAAGTACACATATATTTGTGTTTCTTTATAACAAGCACACAGCGTATCAGACGAGGAAGCTCTCTATTAGACTGGATCATCCCGCAGCTGATGTGTGACGTCATCACGTATCACAGCCAACCTACTTTGAAGAAACACGCAACCTGTAGTGGACATATTGACGATAGCCACATACAGTTGTTAAACAAATTAAAAGTAGTTATACGCCCGCCTACTACATTGACTTTAATTCGTTCACGAAAAAGTATGGAGAGCGTCGCTGTACTATTCATTTCTTGAATTATCAGTTGGCGTTCCGTAAAGTCACGTACCTAATAAAATATCAGTTGCGTGATTTTCCAGAATTTCGCGAAACCACGTGATGTGCCGCGTCTATTCACGTCACGGACCAAGGAACGACGCGAATTTGTAGTTACACGTGACACATACAGTATAAAGAGAGAGAGAGAGAGTTTTTAACTTTTTTCTGGTTAAAAATTCTAAATTGATGGAACTTTGGGCAGTCCACCACTTTAGGGTAGGGTGCCGCAAGTGTGCGCGGTCCCCAAGAGTACTCTGATCTTATATTTGCGACAATTGACTGCGAAGCATGCCAGTTTCATTTGTGTTTTGAGCAGCTCTGTAGTAGGATGCTACTGAAAAAAGGCCAGGTTTTCGTTTTTTTGGTGTTTTGGTAAAATAATACTATCTTTTTTATCTATATTTTATGTGTATGTAAACAGGGACTGCGTTTTCTTATAATAAAATGAATAAAACATGTTATTGCCGGCAGGTTGTGCTGTTGTTGTCGACGTATTCCAATAGATGCCGCATTTGTGTGTTTTTTTTCGGATCCGAGGCTTTCCGCAAGAGTGCGCACAGCAAGAGTGCGCATGCGTTCTTTTATAGGATATAAAAGAGAACTAAAGGAAGAAGCAGAAGCTACTAAGAAAAAATCCCAGAAATAAACACAAACTATTGCAGACTAAAACCAAGCAACCCCAAAAGGATTTAAAAATGTGGAGATGCCCTAGTTACCAAGACAATTATAAGGAGCCTAATTGTTGAAGACTGGATCCATCGCAGTTTGTGCGCTGAATGGTGGCATGATAAATGCATATCTTACATTAGTGTTGGAACCTACAAGTGCGATTTCTGAGTTCGAATTAACTAGCGCATTCTTAACTTAGATGCGCACTCATTGGGGACTATCATGCGTGCTCTTGCGGCGTTGCAACATCAAGAGTGCGCGATATCAATAACGATATCAATTATATTATTATTTAACAACGGCATGAAATTAATTTGATTTTCTTACAGTATATTAAATTTGATTAGATGGTTAATACATTAAATATTTTTTTATTTCATTGCAACCGTTTTCATTTGATTTATGTCATTTTAATTCTAAATCGCGCACACTTGGGGCACCTTACCCTAATTATTTTTTCTACTCTTTAGGTTGCCTGAAATAAATTTCACTTATCAATTAGGCTGCCTTAATTGTACTCAAATTGTATCTGGGAAAGTGTAATCTGGACGGAGTTTAACAGAATACTTTAGAAGGTGAAAAAAAAACCACTCCCCGAAAACGTACACGGCGAGTTCCATTCTTGAAACTAAACACATTTTCCCAAGGAAGCTACACTGAATTCTCAAAACAATGTTTGGACTCCATACAAATTTGACTGATTGGCCGATCAATTTGTATGAAAAGCCCATTTTTGACGAATTCACTATCAGTTCCACAGGAAAAGTTGTTCAGTTTCATCAGTGGAATATCCTTTGACAGTTTTCGGGAGTCGCCTTTTATACTCTGTAGATATACAAACTTCTATCAGAAAAACAAACTTTAAAGTTTTGTTTTTAGTTGCCTTTGTTACACACACACTACACATACATAAAAGTTCTTTAGTGAGATTCATAGTACATGACCATAATACAGTACATGTCAAACTAATGCACTAGTGACTAGAAGAACTAAAGAGACTAAGTGTCGAAGTTGCTGAGCAAAATGGTGACTGTGTTTCAATAACATAACTAGTGACTACGCCCGCGCAGGGGCGACTCGCGACGTGCAGCGGCCGAGTTTTCATAACTTGTGACATGTCGCGCACTGAGATGAACAACGTTACATTGGATCAGTTAATATAACAGTTACAAGTAAATGAATGTAGATTTACCATTGCAACATTCACAATTCATAATCTACAAGCAGAGTCAGTATCATCTGCTCCACTACAAGACGTCCTGATTCACAAAAGTACTTTCGTTTCCTCTACCCTCCTGAAAAACACGCATTCAGCTGCTTCCTGCGGGCTTCCTTTTAGCGTGCATCTGACAACATAATATCAACAGCGGAAATTAATGTAAATGATTGTTTGTGCATGATTATGGCTGTTTGGCTTTCCGACCGCCCGCCGCGCCGCCGCGCCGCCGCGCCGCCCGCCGCGCCGCCCGCGCCGCCGCCCGCCGCGCCGCCGGCCGCCTGCCATCGCTCCAGAAAGGCCCACTGATATTTGTGCCTACAGTTGAATTGATTGAACCGCCTGCTCTGGTGCTCCCGTGTGTCGTCTGAATCAGCTCCACCGCTGAAGTGGGTCTTCACATGGAGAATTATTGCTCTTAAATGAAACTAAGAAAAAAAACTAATTTAGCCGAGTGTGTGAGTTAAACAATAAAAAACTAATGTCCAAAAACAAAAAAGTTGTCGGCTTGTTCACAAGCACAAATCCTCGAGTAGGAACAAATTAGGGTGTAAATATGTAATCTTGTTTTGTTCCGTCTAATTTGCGCGGCGTCCGTCGCGCTCCGGCCCGGCTGGCGCCTGAATACTGCATGACGGCACAAAGTGAATATACAATACTTTGTGATGACGGTGTGTGCTACAGCGATTACATACTATTATATACAGCCACTCCCTGGCGCTCTCCCACATTTCCATAAATATCAGGCACACTAATTGATTCTATTGCAAGATTAGGAGAATAACTACCAGACTTTCTTACAGAACTCGAATAATACTATATGAGTATTTCCACTTTCTTTTACATATTTGTTTTTCCATGAAATTCGATACACTGTTTCGGTTTCAGTATCAACAGTATATTACTACGCTCTGTGTTTGTAACATATGGGGCAAACAGCAAACTATTCAATACTGCGTAGAGTCCATTCTACTATGAAAACAAACATCAGATCAGGTCGGTGTGCCATCCACTTCCGCGGCCCTAAGCCTCCTGATTTGTAAACATGGGACGCACAGCGGACGAGGGACGACGGACGGCGGAGCGGAGGCGCACTCTCCAGCGCGTGTTGTGCGCACAGACGAACAAATCTTATGAAATTAACTCATAGCTTCGGAAATTCATGAAATTCTGTTATTCTGTTGGAAGCATGGGATAACTTTTTCTTCATATCGTTTGGCACAGTTTACCGTGATATCGCAAGGGATAGACGGCAGATGCTTGGCACTGCACTTGTTAACAAACCATAACGTCCCCACTGAAGGTTAAGCCATACTCCACACACGGGGGGAAAGTCCGGATTGGTGGAGATTGTGGGACTAGTGGCCAATCCCAATGTCAGAAGTTTTCAGTCTGCCCACAAGTCCTCCGACATGGCTTAACGACTACCATCTAGAGATAGCAGCCGGCACCAACGGCTTAACGTGCCTTGCGAAGCACAGAAACGGTCGAGATAAATGCCACTAAAAGTCAAACCCATCCAGGTTGTGACCGTGTCTGTAATCAGTTAACCTGCGTGATCGATGCGACCACGCAAGCCGCACTTCATGGCGCTGCATTAAAACCAAAAAAATTCAGGCCGCCTGTACAACGACTGCTTCTTGTGGTAGCAGCCGGCACCAACGGAATCGTGCGAATCATGAAAACGGTCGAGATAAAATAAATGCCACTAAAATTCAAATCCATCCAGGTCATGACCGTGTCTGTAGTCAAAACTTTCGTTTTTACAGTACAGTACAGTTTTGAAAAGCAATTCAACAGTATTTGGGCTTTCCGAGAAGACACACAAGCACGACAGGTGAGTTATTATTACAACGGTTATTACTTGAGTTGAAGCGAAATCGGCCCATTTTCTATAATGCAGATTTGCATCGCGTGCGTATAATTTTTCTATTTGTATTCAAATCCCGCTGTAATTATATTTTTCCTGAGGCGGTGGACACCCGTTGCTAACGTTCCGTTTGTGTAAGTATTTACACAAAAGATTATCCTGTTTTCTATAACAAATTGCAAATTTTCCTGTGATATTATAGCACTCCGAGTAATGGATGACCGCGGAGCTCGACCAAAAGCAGAACTAACAAACTTCTCTCACCGTGAACTATGGACGTTGTCATGAGCGGCGCCCTCAGCTCCAAGGATCTATCTCGTTTGCACGTAGACGAAGTCACGAACAAAAATTAACTAATTAGCACTCACGAGTGGCGCTGCCGAGTTCGCTGCGTTACCACCGCGCCCGCCGCGCCCGCCGCGTCGTCTTAGGCTGTTTTCTTCGCCGGTTATTAGGTTAAGAACGGAACTGCTTGAGAGATAATTACTGCCTCACTGTAACTCCTGTTAGGCGGTAATGGGATGACGAGGGTGTTCCGACGTGATTAGCTCTGTTGTCGATCGGACGGCCGTCGCGCGTCATACGCCAGCGCACACACAACACAGTCACATATGTACAGACACACTAACACTAGGTAAGGTGGGCGATTTACAGATAGTTATGGCACGAAATGTAATTGTAAAGCGATACCATGCATGTTATCCACGTCGCAGATAATCGATTTTTTTATACGATAAATAAAAATTTTAAACAATAATATTGAAGACTAAGTATGTCGCAACGCAAGACGGCTTTATTGAGCACTCAATAATAACTTAATTTTGTTGTTTGAAATATGCCATTTATATTTTTACACTATATATATTATATAGTGCGAAAGAACGGAAACCGTTTTGCTTGTTTTGTAAAGAAGGAAACAAATATTTTACTTAACCCAAATTTGTACGGCGCGCCGCCATAAGCCAACTAATAACACTGCACGCAACGAGGAATAATTTCCAGTTTCCCGCAGTTTATCAAACCCCATACGACCGAGTGAGCCATTGCGGCCGATAACTGCGGCGCGGCACGCACAGCGGGTGCGCCGAGTTTAGCAGTAGGTACCTCCACCAGTACGTCGTACATGCGGCATGCGGACCCACCTGGGGCCGCGGCTGGGTGCTCGCCTACATCTACAGAACAGCTCCACAATAGCTCTGAGCCCCGCCGTCGCCGAGCGATGGGCGTATTCAATTTTCTGAACTCATTGCTTTCCTAATGCTGTAACATTAGTTTTCTTTATTTTGCTCCAAACCCATACAATTTGTGAGTGGAAAATTGGTTCGCTGGTAATATTTTCAAACAACGGTTCTTTATTGAGGCCACGCATGCATTCCTGGGAGAGTAGCCCACCCTGGCGTTGTGTAGTCGTCGTTATAGTTGCGCTATGCGATGGCGGAGCGGAGCGGAGCGGATTTGGTATTTTCAGGCGCTGCTAAATGAGCCGCGACAGGAAAAATGCTAAGCAAAGGGCGGTGTGTGGCGCCGGCGCCGGCGACAGCGAACAGCGGACAGCGGATAGGGCGGAGCACGCGAAGCAGCAAAGTTTGCTGAGTAAACGCGTCATTACCCTTCATCCCTTGTTGTAAAAAGGAACAACAATTGTCTATTCTCAAATTTTTTTCAAAGAAGTTCTTCAACAAAAATAGAAAAGGTTGCTTGAGAGGCTCGCGTAGGCGGATTTCTTTTTGGATCGCGTTACAAATATCAGCTTGAGTATCTCTTCAAGATTATAGTTATAGAGGCATACCTTTGTTCCCATTATACTTAAGTTATTACTCTATTTTGAATTGAAACTTAAACTCTACTGTGAATTGCTACGCCTTAGCATTAACTCAAGATTGTTACTAGCACAGTCCTTTATGCTGTGCTACTCACGGCGTTCCGATTTTTAAGAATTATAATTAGTTAGTGGAACTATCCACAAAGTTTGTCCATAATCATCCTTCTTCACGTCATAATTATACCTAAATTACGGGAGTACCTAGACTTTGTTATTCAAGTTTTACATAAACCTACATAAGAGTATTTAAATTTTTATAAGCCATTTTATAAGCCGCATAGTTTTGATGTGGTTGATGTGGATGTAAAATAGTCTAAAGAAAATCAAGCTCTGAACTAACTGCGTCTCCGTTGCATCCCAGTGCGTTGTGAATAAATGCAATCGTATCGTCGATTTGTTCATAAGACAGCACCCGCCGCCGCCGTTGGACTGAGTATTGCACCCGCACCACCCACCGGCTGTTTTTACTTCTAGTGAAATAACGACGTGTGTCGACCCGCGACCCGCGACCCGCGACCCGCGCCTCACGGCAGCGCGGCGTGTGGCGCATTGCGGGCCCGGCCGCGTGCTGTTACACTGGGCCTTATGAGCCTCCTTGAATAATGAACACCTTACCGAATATATAATTATGTTATGGTAATAATGATGACTTGGTGATTTGGTGAATATGACTACATAATATCACCACAAATTATGTAATTTAACAGTTTCAGCAACTAAACTTCTCTTGGAAGGTGGACACGGAAGGGAAAATTCAGTGACAGGGATCTTAAATACAGAAAAACTATGGGTGCGTTGAACGACCTCGCATGCACGTCTCCATTGTTATCAGTCACTAGTCGGTGCTGCGCATAAAATGATTTCCTAACACATATCACATGCTTAGTTATCTTCACAAAAACTAATCCTTTCGAGCCACAAATCTCTAAAAATTGATAAAACCAACCAACCAGTGCGCGCACGACCGAACCCAGCAGAGCGGCACTCACGCGCGCACGACTCGCTGGAATCGCATTTAAGTGACGTCCAGAGGTAAATTGTATTTCGTCCGTTTCAAAATAAAATCGTCTATTCTCGCTTCAGTCCCGCGAAGAAAACTGTTTTACGTTTCCGCCGCCGCCGCCGGGCTGCGACGCCACACTACGACAGTGCGCGCTTGTTATTTTGAATATTACAGAATAAAATAACTTTCGTTGCAAATAAAAACTTCAATTATTTGTGTTTTTCAAAGATTTAAACATATTCTTATTGGTATGAAGCCTTGTGCCACTCTTTTAGTGATATGACAATTTGCCTTTATTATATCAGTAATTCAAATAATAATACTACGACGTTTTGACTGTCCCTGTCTACCGCAAACGGCCTTGTAAAAGATTTAAAAGAAAATCATGTTTCCCGTTAATGTTCTGTTTACGTGACCGTATCGCGTAAAGCAGCAAAAATGGCCGTCCCTGAAACCCTATCGCGTCACGGCAAGCCAGGCGGTCGCCTGCGGGCCCACCTGCGACGCACTGCACCCTGCACCCTGCACCCTGCACACTGCACACTGCACACTGCACACTGCGCACTGCACAGCCACAACGAGTCAGCTCGCACCTGCGTCACAGTGTAAACACTGCACTGGGCATCCATCAGTCATCACGCAGCCTAACAAAGAAATCAATTTTATTCGCAGACGATGCCAGGCGCGCCGCCGCCGCCGCCGCCGCCGCCGCCGCCGCCGCCGCCGCCGCACTTCCCCTGAAATGTTAGTTACGAAGTATTCCCGCGAACCAAAACAGGAGTGTTCAGTTTGAAGCCTGCATGAGTGTCTATCTGTGGCATCGTAGCGTAGCTGCAAACGGATGAACCGAGTTAATTTTCACTTGAATGTAGGTCTCGTTGCGGTAATTCTTAGCTACGTTATTATATTCGTATCATCACCAGCCAAAAGGCGTGCACTGCTCGACAAAGGCATATGCAGAATTCATATGTTTGTTGAGAATCGTATCAGAGTGGTTTCAGAGTTATTTGACTTACTACTGGAGTGGAGATACAGTTTCAAACTTTATTTATTGTTACTAGACATCATTATTTTGCTTCAACTATATTTTTATTTATTTGTTTTATTTTTCCAGTTTTTTGCAGTTTAGCCTCTGAGGCCCTCCCCACCCCGCCCCGTATCCGTGCTGCGCCGTACAAAAACTGTACTGCAAGCAATTCGAAGCAAGCAAGCAAGCAATTCGAACACATCGCACACGAATGACATCGTGCGGTACAATTCGTTTAATGATGGAGTTCCATCGCCTGTGTACAATCTCACTGACAGTTTTATCACCACTTCCTGTCGCTGTCGGCCGCCAATCCACAGATCTCACTTCAGTGTCTTTGATCGTAGCGGACAGAGGCGCGGCCGATGAGGGTTGAACTCATACATAAGTTGATCTAACCGAGTAAAAAGAAAAATAAATAAATAAGGGAATACGATAAGAGAGTTCGTAGCTACCTATCATACGCGCGTATGAGTATGAAGGGGCTCTATGGCTGCGACGCGCACTTATGGCTCGGGAAACGAGCCCATTCGTTACAGAAATTTTTATTTTGACGTCGCGAGCGTGACGTCACGGGCAGTCGGCCCGCAGTGAGGCACGCGGCAGTAAAAAGCCCAACGACCTTCCCCGAGTAAGAGTAACACGCATGATTTTTTAAGAACAATAAAGAATTTTGACGTCGGCTTTGTTGTATAATCGTGTACCAGAATATCGGAATTTACCAAAAGCACTTGTGTTGTTTACTGAAATAAACATAATGACAAATATTTTATTACATGAAATTATAATTGTGCTTAGGGATCGTGCAGAACAAATGCGTGTAGCAGCATTGTTGTTATAACCGACAATACCAAAAAAATACTTTAATCCAAAAACTGTTCTTCAAATGAAACAAAATGAAATGAAATTATTTGTTGTAAACATGGTTGTATTGTAAAAAACGTTACATAAAGATATTTTTATTTTTGGTAAAATTCAATTTTGCATGAAACGTTCAGTTTTAAATATTTTGTGATAAGATAAACTTAATTTAACCCCTGCATCCAATCGTGGTTTTGATCAAAACATTGCTAGTCTAACACTGCTTAAGCCCTAGATTTAGGTTACTAAACTTATGGTCCCAATTTAATCTATCAATTTTATTATTATTATTATTGCAGAGTATGATATCTCCATGTTGATACGCCCGCGCGCGCGACGTGTTCATGAGAATGGTGCAGGATAAGATTGGGAAACGTCGATTTATAATTGTTATTTTGAACTGTCCTACTCGAGAGGAAATGGCGACTCTGCGTAGCGAACTATACGTGCTGACTGTGACTCGCGCCGCGCTAGAGCCTGTCCGTTCGGCCCAGATTATAAGTTGAGCGATCATGGCACTCTGAAAACTATGCATTTCATTCTTACATTCAAACAGTTCTACATATTTAAGTGAGAGAACACAACCTGGACAAAATTTTCATAAATATGAGTTTGTCCCTCGCTACTCGTGGCCCACTAGCGCCCTTCAGCTGCGGAGAACTGCGGCACGTAAACAGCCCTCGAGTTATGATCGCCTCTCCGCGCCGGATATTCTCGCAGACCCGCCCTTGCCCGCGCCGGCGCCCGCGCCCCGTCTCGTTGTTACATTTAACGATAGACCCACTCGCGCTCCCTTAAAGGGTTTATTTAAGAATGCCGTCTTGGATGCGTACAGAATTTTAAGAGCTACTCATTATTTGACTGCGCATTTAGATTGGAATACTGAATAGTAAATTCTACTTGAGTGTTGTCGGGCAACTAATAAGAGCAGCTGACAGGTTGGTGCGAGCGGGCACCGGGTAGGTGGCCCTCGTCACGTCACGTCACCGGTCAACACCCAGTGACAAACGTACCGTCTGTACTTGCAAATGCAAATTACGCATGTGGAGTTAAGTTAATCTGTAAAAAAGGTGCGGTATAAAAAAGACACATTGTTATACTGTTGGTCAAACTGCAGTGGAACGATCTTCAAAAGACGAACCGTAACAATTAATTTATTTTAAGCAAACTGATGAAACATCAGGGCGAAGATTTGCAAAAAGAAAATAAGATTTGCAAGTTTGACAGCGGGATCGCTACTCGGGATCGGGAATTAATGTAACGAAAATGAGTTTCGTTTCATAGGCCGCGACCGCGAGCGGCGGATGATCAAAGGGCCCCGTCTCTCTGGGGTTGGCGCCACTTGCCGAACTCATCCGCGAGCGCCGTGTGCCGGCGAGCCCCGCGCAACGAACACTTGCTCAGGAATTTCATTACAATTTCGTCAACTTCTTACTTTACAAGCCGTTGAGCTTCGAATGATCGTCTACATTCCTCTTAGAAATGTTCTTTAATCTTTACAAACTTAGATAATTGCTTTATTGTACTCATTATTAGCAGGCTGCGTGGCAGCAATGATCGGATTATGTTTTTCATGCGTATCTGGGTATGTACCATATGTGGGGTTATTCCTTCCCTCGAAACATCGCAATGCCTGGAAGGATTACAATAATGATTAATGTGTCTATGGAATTATAGATTCGTCTATACCATCCGGTGGTTACAGGCTAAGTAGTATGTCCATAAAACCGCAGGCCAAAAAATGTAATAATGAAGCTCACTCATATGAGCTGTTTGCGGCCGTAAATTACAAAATGATGGTTGAGACGATAAAAATGTGTACCAAGTTTAGTAGCATACATTGAATAGGTCTTTCATAATCAAGATCGTTTTCCTGAGACTATTTTACCGCCATAAGCTCCATTTAAAAATTATGCAGCCGGAAAGTTATAATTTTCAACTGTTTAGTCCTCACTTTATTTCAAAGTATTCTCATACAGTGGCATTGCTAGGAAGGTGCTGAGTGGTGCAGTGAAGCGGCCGCGTCGTGGCTCGGTGCGGCTTGCGCGTCGGCCGACCACGCAGGTTCACGCGGCTATGACCTGGATGGCTCGATTGTTAGTGGCATTGATCTCGACCGTTTCCGTGCTTCGCAATGCAAGTCCGAAGTAAGTCTCATCAAAACAAGATTTATAGGCTAACAACAAGTTTGATGAAAAGAAACTAAAAAAAAACCGGCTTAGTATGCATGTTTTACCAGCTAGATTTTTTTGCGTTATTTTATCTATTGTAACACTTATATTCCCTATAAGTGGTACCAGACAGTTCGATCAGATGGTTTCTGGCAGGTTGCAGTGACTAAATCGAGTCGAGCGAGTCTGCAGGTCATGACAATATATCGTCAGAAAGATTTAGCACTCACCTAACGGACTCCAAAATACCTCCTTTGATCACCCAAAATTATGCTTTAAAGTATTTTAAACAATAACTTAATAGATACCTCTTTGAAAGGATTTTCAAAATCCTGTCAAGCTTCGTGATATACGCTACCGTCAGAAAGTTGCGAAGCATCAGTGAAGGTTTGCAACTATTAATTTAAATTTGATAATTCATAAAATTAAGATAAAATAGACTGAAAACTCGTAAAACAAGTATAAACCTCAAACTAATAACCCTAAATAAACTTGTAATCTATTGTCATGTATGATCTTTTAATTTCGAAATGCATTTTAAACAAATTAATATTGCGTGTGCTTCCAAAGTTTCTGACAGTAGTGTATATTATAAAATTGTATAATTATGTTGTTTTAATATTGTATATTGTTATTTGTAGATCAATTTACGAGCAAGGAGTGTACACTGGGATAATTTAGCTAACAGCCGGTGCAGCGGCGGCGGCGGCGGCGGCGGCGGCGGTCACGCGATCTGGACCCGCGCCCGCGGTCGACAGTTCAGTCAGCAGTCAGCAGCATCCCTTCGCAGTGATAGAGAAAGGACGCGGAAATGCTTACAACGATCGTGACATTCAGGATAGTGATATTAGTTTTAAATTTAAACAGCGGAGAAATTAGCGCCCGACTTGTTCAATTAAAGTACACTTAACAGTTAGGATTCCATATTATTTGCGATGCATATTCTAAATGATTTCTAACTAGTATAAAATAAAGTATTTTTTTAAATATTGGCTTTTTTATGTTTTTGAAAAACCAAAATGTCATCCATTAGCCCCAGATATACTGATCAATTGATCATTTGAAATCGAGTAACACTGCAAGGCTCTCACTGTTTGGGATCTTACAAGTGAGTTCTTAATGATAATATTTATAATATAAGTGATTGGAGAATCCTTTCTAATGAACGTAATGATGTTACATTTCTAAACATTTAAGATCAAGTTTGTGGAGTCAACAATACATGGAGAGCCTATCGGAGTCATCTTGCAAAAACTGAGCATCATGAGGACCACCTTTTTAAAAAAAAAAAAACGTTTGTTTGATTCTGAATATCAGTTGAGACGACTAGAATGAAACGAATAAACCTTAACCCATCGACAGCCACACCTCTTCTTTCATGTCGTAACCCCAGGGACTGGGGGTCGTAACATCATGAGGCAAAATCTGTCAGGACTGTAGATTGGGCCGAGTTAGAAACCTCTATTTCTATTTCCGCCACGCTACGCTATGGGAAATCGTGCGACGAAAATATATGAAAATCTCAAGTCTTGGTGTGTGTGGCACGATTGCACCAATAACCGTTGTCGCTCTAAGTCGACTGGCGACTGTGGCGGTTTAATTCATGAAAACAAACAAGTGTTTGAGTATTTTAAATTTAAAGAAAATTATTCAAAATATGTTTATTCGAAGTAGATACCATTGTACACTTTTCGCAGGTTATTTTTTATCTACCAATTATACCACTCGGAACTCGTATACCCAACCTTTCGAAAAGTGTTTGCGGAGAGAGAAGTAACGTCAGGTCCAAAAGAAACTCCCTCCAATACATATTTTCAAATAAAACTCTTACATTCTATTACACAATATGGGTAATAATCCCGGTTACAGTTAATTTAGTTGCATACTATTATAAAATAATTTGAAAGGATCAACATAAACATACAGGTACAATGTGCAAACAGCTAATTAATTATTATGACAAAACACCAATGACAAGAGCAGAGCAGCCCACACGAACAGCACCCGATCACGAGTATAACGCGAGAGTCAGCCATCGCTCCCTCAACCATATTTGAGGGAATTATTCTATAAAAAAGCTAGAGATGGTGTACAAAGAAGTCGAAGAGACCCCAATAGACTGATAATGGAGGATGTTCCCTTAGGTACAAATTTTAAAAGAAATTGTTTTTGGATGGGTCACGCAATATTTAATAAAATACCTGAAGAGATAAATAATGCCCTTCAATATATTTAAGAAAAGGTTACATACGTGGCTTCTTCAACATATGTTTTTCTCAGTCGATGAATTTTTTAGACATAGAACATGAGATGATTGTTTGATTATTTTCTTATTTTGATGACATGTCAATGTATAATTTTATGTATATTCATATTTGATAATTAGTAACTGGATGTTAAAACTTTATTTTATTTTATAATTAGTAATTTGCATGCTGTAATTATCTATAGCTGGAAAAGATAATCAATCTTAATCTTACCATCTATACTATGTACCTTTTTCAATGGCAAATAAAGAATATTAGTATTTGTATTTTTGCGGACCCGGCTCCCGATACGCCACCATCCGCACGCACATTTGACTACATCTATAACTTGAACTATTGTGGTGTCTTTCCAGTGTTTCCTGACATTGAGTTTGAAAAATTTCGAACAAACGACGCCGCCGGCGGCTGAGCACGAAGCTACTTCCAAGCCCTCCCCCCGCGCATGTTATCCGTGTTGGAATGTTAACCTCCTGGTGATTATGCAATCTGATGAATTATTAAGTATAAAAATAAACTTACCTTTCTAAGTTTTAGTAGTTAGTTGGCAGTAGATTGCAGCAACACAAATCATCATACCACTTTATCTTTGCAAATCTTATCAGCACTATTAGATATTTTATTTGAGTTTAATTTCCGGTATTCAGAACGTTAGCAACAATCACTGTTTTTCTGTTATGTTTGCCGCACCTGAAGTACTCGCAATCCGAAAGTCGCGACAAGTTCCGCGCACGAGCGCCGTCGCACGCTACTGCAGACAACTACCTAAAAGTTTTTCTACTCACTGGCTGGTTTTTCACTCTTAGGACCGCGCCTAATACGAACATCGTTTCATTGCATATTTTTAATAACTTTCAAACTGACTTGAAAAACCTGTTACGCCAATTGTATAATTATAAAACTAAGGTAGCTATCGCGGAGTAGCGTAAAGTGTATCTAAGCGACAGCAGGGCGGCACGGGGCACTCGGACCGGCCACCGATCGCGCACTGCCGCGTGTTGCCGCGAGTTGCCGCGTGTTGCCGCATGTTGCCGCGAGTTGCCGCGAGTTGCCGCACACTACCGCGCCGCGCGCTCTGTCAGCCTTCGTGCAGGCCTATGGCTGTAGGAAGTTCTAAAGTTTTAAGTGGTAATCATTGTATTTCTTTTACATTTTTCTGATTATTCTTCTTTAAAAGTAAATTATTTTCCATTTACTTATACTTACTTATACTTATTTCACTCGGCATGAAAATTCTGCCGCTTGGCTTTTTCTACGCCCGCAGGTGAGACGCAACGTCGTCGGGCCTGAAATATACTAACGATAAACAACAGAAAAATATTTAACAAAAAATATTAAAAATAATCTATTTCATTTAAATTTAGGTTTTAATTCAGAATTTAAACCTGATCAAATATTTATTACAGAATAAAAAAGGTAAAGTATTTTTGTAAGCAAGCTATTATAATAACTGATGTAATAACGTAACAGTTCATGCAAGCCTACTTTCATTTCATCTGATCTTAAGCAGAGCTGTACTAGGAATATTGTAAATTGCCGGATAATACCTGTAAGCATTACTATTAATTTATTTTATTCGAATTTGCAAGTTCAAGGTGTTTCGTGTTAAGAGGCGGCGACGTGTTGCAAGAGATAGCATTAAAGTTTTTGCGGCGCCGCGGCGTGGAAGGCAATAAAAATTATTGTGGAGAATAGGCCCTCCTTTCTATGTACATAATCTTTTATGTATGTTTTACTTTTTATCGTTATATTGACTTTGGCTGTCTTTGTCAGTTTTTTGTCTTGTTCTGCTGTAATTTCTATTATTATAATTTCTTACAATATACCTTTTTTTACCCTTAAAACCAGTGGTTTACTTCCCTGTTCTCCACAATTATTTTAATCAATTAAGTTAGATATACAGATCAAATTTTGACTGTGAATTCTAGTCATGACTCTGAAAAACTTCTAAGAACCCAAATTAATCTGAGCAATACAAAAATTTTAACTTTCCATAGAAAGGATGGCTACTCAGCACATCAATATTATTAAGAGTCCAAACATTTTGCTACGAATAAATTGGTTTTTTAGAGAAAGTTGTTCAGTTTCATGAGCAGAAGCCACAGTTAACATTTTTTTTTTTGTGATAGGTGGCAAACGAGCAGACTGATCACCTGATGGTAAGCGATTACCGCCGCCCATGGACACCCGCAACACCGGAGGAGTCACAAGTGCGTTGCCGATCTTTGAATTGGGATGGGGGATGGGAGAATGGGGAGGGGGAGGGGGGGGCCTCCGGTAAAACCTTTACCCTGTATTTTTGGTTGAAAATTAGGTTACTAACTGTCTGTGGCTTAAATAATTATTTGTTGGTGGGAGTGTCCCGAACAGTTAATCATGCGTTCACCAGCTGATAAGGTTCGATTCACACTGCGATGACGCGGTGGTGTGAACATTGGGGGCTCTAATGGCGGCTGAGAGGCGCCGCGCCGCGGGCAGCGGGCGGTGACGCGCGCGCATTACCGCGTTATCGCGCGCGTTATGTCTTCCGCTTCCGCCGCCACGCCGCGCCGTCTATCGCCGCCACCGCATGTAGAGATGCAAGCAACCGCGTATAGTTGCCTACTTGCTCGATTATAGTCGTAGTTATGATAGATCTGTTTAATAATCACCCAACTCTGTATAGGACAAAGATTTTCTTGTGAAGGAAAGTTTGTTAGGGTTAAATAAGATATAATCGACAACGCTGAACATGTTAAAAAACCGACTTCAGTCCTAACAACTACAATTTTGCTATGTTTTATGTATTTGTAGATAATTTGTAGAAACCGCTGAGTCAATTTAGATAAAATTTACATGGGACTACCTCTGAAGTATTACCTACCAAACAAAAAAAGAATCATCAAAATCGATTCATAATTGGCGGAGTAATTGCGTAACATAGGTACTGTTAACGACGGCGATGATGTGACGGTCCACTCGATGACGTATACCTGAAAAGTAAAAGAATATATATTACTTATTTAGGTAGAGTTAAACGCAGAGGTACTTTGGAGATATTTTATTTTAGTCAAGTGACTATGACGTAGTAAAGTCATATTTAAAAATAGTATTATAAAACAATATAAACGGCCAGGGTGTTTCTAGTGAAACCAAAGAGGTTTAACACCCCCCCGCAATAGGAACACCCTGTATATACAAAAAAAATACAGGTATAAAGACATATCAAAGTTAACTGTACACTTAACACATCATATTGTAGAACACACCAATCCGGACCTATAAAAGAATAAAATAAGATGATTAGAAATATGTTAAAATCCTATTAAAATAAGTAATTTTATTTGTACTAGGTACTTACCTTATAAAATGTGTTTTTCCCTTTGATTTTTACTAAATAAATAAGTAGCTTGTTCGAAGATTCTAGAAAACGTATAGGCATACCTATTGCACTCCCCCGCGTCCGCGCCCGCGCACCTTTGACTTCCTTCCGTCTAGCACCCCTCTCTCCAGTCGCCGGTTAGCTAGTCTCAGGACCAGACCTCTGCCGCTCGTCTTCGCGAATTTGCAAAATAGTCTTCGGGCGAGCTACATTTTGCACATACATACGTGTTTTTATTTAACCATCATTTACAAAGTGGTCACTTCGGCCGGATCATATTAAGTGTAGTGCGAATCGTAATAATAACTGCCACGGCGTAACTGCCACGCATCTGCCGCGTGTCGCGAAAATGTCGTTGTTCGTTACGCCGCCCCGTAGACAAACGCATAGTCAAATAAAACATCAACTGTTGGAAGTGAGATCAGATGGACAATGTGGGAAAAAATGTGCAGTGATAGAAGACAGTAAAGTAAAATCTGATATCGTTGTCGCATCAAAGAAAAACGAGTGTAGAAGTGACAGGACGCAGACTCGTTCTTCATCATCAGCAACCCGAATTAAGCAACTGGAATACGAAGCAGCTCAAGAGACAGCTAGGATTGAAATGGGTGAAGCCAAAGCAAAAGCAGAATTTCAAATAACAAAAGCTCGCATTGAAAACGACCTTCTAGAAAAAAAGTTGGCTGCCGAAATTGCTGATGTACAAGAGGAAAGCTCACGACAACCGAAACGTTCATCATCTGTATCC
The DNA here is from genome assembly GCA_958295455.1 of Coleophora deauratella. NCBI lineage: Eukaryota > Metazoa > Arthropoda > Insecta > Lepidoptera > Coleophoridae > Coleophora > Coleophora deauratella. The sequence continues at coordinate 16,800,064 of OY282402.1, forward strand.
ATCAACAGCAAGGTTCAACAACTGGCTTGAGAAATCGGTTGCTGCACCCGGGTCATCTCTTCGACAGCACTGCGAAGTGACAGCCGGGGGCGATGATAACAATCATCGCAGCATTGATGGCGGCACCAGCATCGTACCGCGACCACGCGAAGCCGCGGCCGACACGCGCACCCACTGTGCCATAGAGGAGTTAGCGACCGCTATACGCGACGCCGTCGGGACTGCGTCTTCTAGGACAGACAATCGTGAACTAATGACCAGGCTTGCTACCTCCAAGGACCTGCCTCCCTATTTTGGGGATCTCATGGAGTGGTTGTTGTTCAAAGAAGCCTTTTATGAATCTACATCCCTCTGCCACTATTCGGATACTGAGAACCTTTGGCGCTTACGGAAGTGCCTGCACGGTGAGGCGAGGGACGCTACAGCTTCTTTACTAATGAGCGCCACTCCGCCGAAAGAGATTATGGAGAACTTAGAATTGCGATTTGGTAGGCCTGAATGTATCGTGAGAAGAATAACCATACAATTACGAAAACTACAACCATTGTCAAATAATTACCAACATGACATTGTAAACTTTGCAATTAAAATAAAAAACTTCGTAACCGCTACGCGGGCTGTCAAGGAAACTGGCTATTTGAGAAGCCCAGAACTGGTATCTATTGTATTTTCAAAGTTACCTACAGCTCTTATCACTAAATGGGAATACCTACACTTACAGGTACATACAAAAAAAACAACATACAGTCGAATTGAGAACCTCCTCCTTTTTTGAAGTCAGTTAAAAAGTGATTTCATTCCGTTCGACTAGCTCAGGGAAGGTGGGGTCCATTTACACTAAATGACTGTTGCTTCCAGTGAATGTTGAACTTAGATATTTTTTCTTAATTCTATTGGGCGCCACCAGTTTGAAACTTGAAATATTGATGAATAAAAAAAAAGTGATAATTTACTTAAATTTTACTCTAGAATTGTGTAAAAATACAATACAAGCAGTTTCTTTATTTTTTTAGAAAGCTATAGAATTCTCCGGATGTTTATTCACAAAAAAAGTATTTTAACGAATAGTACTACTGCCTACCAATAGATGGCGCTGCGCGACAATTAAAACGCGCTTACGTCTCGTTCCGCTAGTTTAGTATGGCTGGAGTATTTTTTTGATTTGTATCCATTCCACTAGGTACGGATAAAACTAGTTACCTACCATCAAGAGAACATTACGATTGTAGGACCTTTTGGTGGTTTCATGAATGAAAGGCGAGTAGTTGAAGAGAGAATGTTTATACCATTTTTTTTTTTTTTTTCGATAGGACATGTTTGTTGTTGGCCGTTGGGCCTTTACAACTTCACCGGACAGGGAAGGCGAGTACGTAGGGTACTCAGCCTAAGCAAAAAGATGCAACTGCCTAAGGGCGCCCAGGTGGGCACGGACCTCGGCTTAGGACGTTGCTTGGACGGGGAGGATCGGAGAGAATCGGCCCGGTATGTGCCGATAGCGCTGGTAGGCGCGAGAAGCGGGGGGACGCCGCCCTCGCCGGCGAGGGCAGTATGTCGGTGTGGTGTTACTCTGTGGTTGGGGCGGGGGGGTCATGGCTGCTACGGCTAGCGTGATAGGATCATCGGGATCCTCGAGTACGTGCCGGGGGCGTCGGATCACGCGTATGGGATTCGCGGGGAGGTCGTAAACTGCGGAGCTTACGAATAGGGGGTTGGGGTGATGGGGGGCGGAGTCGAAGTAGCGTTTTGACGCTTGCTTCAGGTATTGAGCTATGGTGGGAAGCTCTAGATCGCAATGGAGATTTTCATTGCGCACGAACCATGGGGCGCCCGTGGCTCGGCGCATGAAGCGATTTTGGATGACCTGAAGTCGGTGGATGAGACTGGGCTTTGTATGGGCGAACGCTACGCCGGCGTAGGTGAGAATGGGACGGATGCAAGTTTTGTAAAGTGTCACCTTATTTCTAAGGGACATTTTACTTTTCTTGTTCGTGAGGGGGTAGAGACGGCCTAAAACAAAGGCTGCTTTGTTTCGGACTCGTTTGATGTGGTCTTTGAACGTCAGTCGGTCATCTAGGGTGACGCCTAGATATTTGACAGAGCGTTCCCACGGGATGGGGCGATCGAACAGTTTAATGCTGCGATCGATGGGATTGGTCTCGGTACTGAGCCGTTTGAATGAAAAGAGCATGGCTGCACTTTTCTCGGGGTTCACTTCGATCCTCCAGTTCCTGAACCATTTGCCCAGGGCACTGGCAGAGGATTGGAGGTTTCGAAGGATGAGGCCCGCTGAGAGGCTGGATAGATAGAGGGCTGTGTCATCTGCGAAAAGCGCAAGGTTGACATTTGGGAATCGCGGCATGTCGCTCATGTAGAGCGAGAAGAGTGTGGGGGCTAGAACGGAACCCTGGGGGACTCCGGCTCTGATGGGTCGGGGGGACGAGTAGACTCCTTCTATGTGATAGCGAAAGCTCCGATTCGTGAGGAAGTCTGGTAGTATGAGTACGAACCGGTCTGGCAGTCCCAGATGATATAGTTTGTATATCAACCCGTTGTGCCAGACTTTATCGAAAGCTTTCGCCACATCAAAGAAGAGAGCTCCTGTGAACTGTCTGCGGGCGAAGCCGCTTATAATGTGCTCCGTTATGCGGTGCACCTGTTGGACGCACGAGTGTCTGGCTCTGAAGCCAAACTGCTCGTCTGGTAGAAGGCCTTTGGACTGGACAATGTCCTTTAGGCGGGCGAGGAGAATGCGTTCGTACAGTTTACCCAAGGCCTTGAGGAGGCTTATGGGTCTGTAGCTGGAGGGTTCAGAGCGGGGCTTATTGGATTTGTGGAAGCCTATGACGTCTGCACTTTTCCACGTGTCGGGAAAGGTGCAGTTGTCGATGGCTGCATTGAAGATGCACGCTAGAAGAGCAATGAGATTCGGGGAGAAGTACTTGAGTACTTTGTTGGTGATGCCGTCAGAGCCGGGGGCCTTCCGGGGTTTGAGCTGTTTAATGGCCTTCTCTACTTCACACGGGGTGACTGGGGCAAGAGACTCGGTCGGGGGGAGGGCTACTCGCCGTTCGACTTCCTCATCCACCTTCTGTAGCTGGATGGGCTCGATTGGGAGTGTACTGGGGGAGCATTGGGCCTCTAGGCTGTCGGCCAGGCACTCGGCCTTTTCGGAGTCGTCAAAGGCATCCGGAAGGTTGGGGCGTTTGAGAGGGGGCATGGGAGACTCGACATCCTTCTTGAGGGCTCTCGCCAAGCTCCAATACGCGACGTGAGATGGCGAGATTCCCCCAAGAAGTTCATCCCAACGGGTCTGCTGCAGCTCCTGCATGGTCTGTTTTACGTCCCTCTGTAAAGCTCGCATGCGAGTGCGGTTTTCCTCGTTTGGGAAGCTGTCGTAGGCACGGATGGCTGCATTTCTTGCGGTCAGCAGCGACCTCGCGTCTTCCGGCAGTCTCCAGCGGTGCTGGGGCAGCACTGGAACCTGCCGGGAGCAGTCTTTTACGACTGATTGAGTGTGGCTGCTGAGGGCATCGATTGCGCATCGGACGTCATCTAAAGACTTAATGTCGTCGGGTATGTTGTCAAGGTCCGGTGAACTGGTAGCTTTGAGTTTGTCCTCAAGGCTGTCCCAGTCAACTATCGTCTTGGTGGGCGGGGCCGTGGGGGTTGGGGGACCTAATTGTAACAGGACCGGCCGGTGGTCGGAACACAGGGTTTGAAGCACTTCTATCGAGCACAACTGAAGGTTGATGTTCTTTAGAAGTGCTATGTCTAGAATGTCTGGGGTGTGATTGACATTGTACGGAAAGTGAGTGGGGGTCATTGGGGCAATGATGTCGAAGTTGAGTCGGTCAACGAGTCTGTCAAGGGCTCTACCTCTGGTATTGGTGGATACGCAATTCCACCGTTCGTGTTTGCTATTTAGGTCGCCAGCCAGAATGACTGCGCCTCCTAGATTGAGAAGGGCCTTGATGTCGCTTCCGAGTAGTGGTTTGTCGCCACTACAAGGGAGATAGATCGAAGCTAGGGTAATGGGTTGGTGGCCGGTCATGGCTAGCCGACAGACAGAGGCCTCAATGCTCGTGAGAGGGGGGGTGTCGATGGGTATACAGTGCAAGGACCTTTTGTAATAGATGAGAGTGCCGCCCTTTGCGGAGTTCACTCTATCGTTACGCACTAAATCGTAGTTGGGGATTTTAGGCCCGCGAGTGCAAGGTTTAAGGTGTGTTTCTTGCACTAGTAAGACATCGATTTGGTGTTCGCGAAGGAAATCTATGATTTGCCAACGCTGGGGGAGGATACCGTCTGCATTATAGAATGCAACGGTAATAGATCGGGGCTTGAGTCTACCTTTGGAGGGGTTTAAATCCATTATGGAGAATTAACATTGAACTCCGAGATGGCTGCGATGAGTCGCGAATGCTTAAGCATTGCTATGCAACGCTGTTCAGTGTTATGCTGGGTTGCTCTGAGCTCCCTAACCAGGTCGCGGACCTGCTCCATGTTAATGGCGCTGGCAAAGCGGATGACAAGGCTAAGATCGTCTTCCTCCACCGTGTCTGGGACAGGCGCTGGAGGGGAGACCTTAGGGGGAAGGGGCGCTTTGCTGATCTTAGCTGGTTTGGTGGGGGGCTTGGGGGTCGGCTTGAATGCCGTGGGCATGGAAACTGGAGTTTCCATGAGTGGAGGTGGTGAAGCCAAGACTGCTTGGCTTCTCCAGGCGGTTTGCAGCTCCTGAGAGGCTGCGATGTTGGGGGTGAAGGCGGGTGTTTTTGTCGGACGTAGAGGTGGGAAATCCTCAGTACGTGGGACAGCGCGGCGTGCGGGCCGGGGTTCCGAGGCGGAGGGCGCGGGGCCTTTTTTGCCAGGCCTACGACTAGCGCGTGGTGCCTTGGGGCATCCGCGGTAGTTCGCTGGATGTCCCAGGGCACCGCAGAGTACACAACCAGGGGGTTCCGTACACTCGCTCTTGTCTTTGGGGCGGGGGCAGTCAGGGGTGCCGTGATTGCCTAGGCATTTGACGCACCTAGGCTTGGCGTAGCAGTTTCTGGCCGAGTGGCCATAGAGTTGGCATCTATGGCACTGGCCAGGGGGACCCTTTTTGTGGGGCATCTCGATGCGTATGCCGGATAGTTGGCATACGGTGGTAAGCGTATTTATGATACGCTTTCCGGCGGGGGATAGGTCTAGTGTGGCCAACACTAGATCGAAGGGGGCTTTTGTTTTTCCGCTATGCATGCGGTGTACTTCGTGGGCGGGGTATCCTTGGGACTTAAGGTCCTCGAGGATATCATTGGAGTTAAGCTCCTTGGGGACACCTCTGATGCCGACGCGCAAAATGCGCTCATCCTCGAGGGCGTAGGTGTGAAAGCCGATGCGTTCGGCTTTCAAGACGGTCGTGAGGCGACGATGGTCGTTGGGAGTGGGGACTTGGACCTTGATTCCTTGTTGGGTGGTCCGAGCAGAGGTGAATGCGATTTTGCGTTCGTTAAGGAGAAATGAAACATTGTTCCATTTCTCCTTGTCCTGAATGAAGAGGGGCGGGGGGCGTTCGATGCGGGGGGGTTGAGATGCGGGAGGGGCAGATTGGGAGGACTCCTGGTCAGAGTGCTCGGGTGGGGGGGTCGTCACTGAGGTCGCGGCGGTGGCGGCCTTTTTGGACGTTTTTGTTGGGACGGGGACTTTGCGCTTCCTCTTCTTTGAGTTTTCGGAGTCGACGGTCGTAAAGCCGTCGCCGTCCTCACTCTCCGAAGAGGAAGATACGCGGTCTTGGACTTGGTAGTCCATGGGGGTAGTCGCGGGGGCAGGGGTTAGTGGTCGTGAAGCGATCGTCGGAGGTTGGGATAGAGGTGAAGCCTCTTCGGTGGGCTGGGGCGAGAGGGGGGAATCGCGGCGATTTAGGGCGGGCAGCAGGGCGACCATGACCTCGGGTGGGATGCTCAGAAGGAGCTTATCGAGAAACCCGGGTTTCTCGTGTATGAGGCGGAGGGCCTCCAGGTGGGCGATGTTTATACCAGTGACGGGCCTTATATTTATATAGAATTACCTGCTCGCAATTGGTGGGTGTATTCGTGACAAGTACTTTAGTAATTACCCACGTTATTTATTTGATAAATATAGTATGTGGGTACTTAGTCGTTCTAATATTATAGGATAAATAAGTACCCTCATATGACTCCCTTCCTAGTAAAAGCTAACAATACAGATGTATAAGTCGAATTATGTTTAATTAAAGATTAAGTTTCAGTGTTAAGACGATGCACGTTGTGATGAGATGACGCTGCATGGTCGTAGGCTGTAGCTGCAGGCGTGCGGCGTCGTAGCGGGGCGCCTTGCGCGTGAGCGGGACAGGCGCTGTGCTGCATAAATCGCCAAGTGAGGTTGTGTTCAGCACATATCTTACCTAGTTTTCCAAGTCGATTAAACTTCTCACGCACTGGCATTTCATAGAATCAAACAGTTGCATTGCACATAACCATCCTACGTCCTTTCCAGTATTTAAACATATAGGGAAACACCAGATTTTAGTGTTTTTCCCATCAAAACAATCTAATGTTGTTTGCATTTCAGCATTGTCGATCTGTCACTTTTGACGTTGACAGGTTACTTACGTTACTTTTGATAGCTTCGGAGAGAGTTCAGTTTTTTATGGAGAATTAATAATATAATTTAGCTTGAAACCCGTTGGCAATATTTTTATTATTGCTGAGGAATATATATTTTATTTAAACTTGTTTTGGTAACAATCGCTTTCATAAAACCGTTTTCGAACGCACGCATCTTTGTGGGTTATGGCAACATATTAAAAAAGAAAGTTAGCCAATGGTCTAACCTTGTCTGTTAGAATCGACGTCGTCGCCTGAGTGCTAAATTTGAGAAATAAAAAACTTGAGAAAGTAATCCGTTTTCATCTTCGAGAAAAGAAAGAAGTGCCGACATGCGTCATCGGTGCCGTCATCCCTGGCTTTGGCCATTTAAAACACATCATATTGGATGTTTTTATAAAACAAGAGCGGCGGGTAAGACTCCCCTCATCTTTATCAGAAACCTCCTCTGGATGTATTCAAAATTCGAGAATTCGTCAGCATCTTGTGATGGCATTACAGTGTTGTATGTTTTGTTGCAGGATACTGCTCTTAATTTGATCTTTTAATTTACTTACATTTGTTCCAAATTTTGCACTAAAACTACGCTACAAAATGTATCCTCGTCTTTTTGAACGCTGAAAACACATGGAAGCTTCATTCTCCAGCCGAGGCTCCCGGCATCTGTCGTCTTCGCCTAGTGAGAAGCAACGATAAGTAGTGCTGTGAATGTCAGAAGACTTTGGTATGTGATTTTGACCTTTTTTAGAACGAACCAGTGCCATGTGAGACAGTGTTAATAGACTATTATATGCAGAAACGTGAAGGCTGAGTCCGTACGATAACGCTTCAATAATTTTTCATAACAAAAACTATACACCTAGAAATAAATTAAGAATTTTGAGAACTTAGTTTAAGAACTACCATAATAAGAACCTCGGCTCCGTGTGGAAGGGCCCGTCCACACGTTGTCTATTGATAGAGTAACTTTGCAGACCTAATTATTTCATAAGCAGCTTCACTGAACCCGTGTCAAGCGAGAATCGTTTTTCATACCCTCAGGGAATTTCATACCTGTTTGATATCATGTAAGAAACTTATTTTATAAGTCATTATAATACTTCTAAGTGTTAGTAGAATAACTCCTGACAAATAAATAGGAATAAAAAAAAATTTTGTGTGAATAAATATTTATGGAATTTCATACCGTTTGCCCGAAATTTAAGAAAAAAATTAAACTAAGAAAGTAAAATAATTTGCATAAAAAGTAACAGAATAAAATTTAAGTAAATTATTTCATTTTTTATTTAAGAATATATTTCCAGTTTTAAACTGGTGACGCCCAATAGAATTTAAGAAAATATCCTAGTATAACATTCACTGGAAGTAACAGTCATTTAGTGTAAACGGACCCCACCTTCCCTGAGCTAACCTAACGGTAAGAAAACACTTTTCGGATTTAACCGTAACACACTCTACAGAAAGTACATTTCACCTTTCAAGTTTTATGATAAATAGTGCTTGGCCAGGATTACTCTTTATTTTATTTTCGTTGATCAACTACTTCTCATTTAAACTTCTTTCAACTCCACGTACTGCCTTCAGAAGCTCATCAAAGTTTTTAACATTCTCACGTGGTAACATCTCACGAAATTTGATATGCAGTATTCCAAACAACATGTCGACCTGTTGCATTTCGCTGTGCTTTGGCTCAGATAATTATGAAATCAACAACGTTTCTTGCTAATAAACACATCAGTAGCGACATTAGCATCTTGTTTTTCACCCATGATTTCTTAGTAGATGATGTATGCAGGCTTTTAAGGCGCGAAGACATAGCGAAGTTTATTCTCAAAGTCCAACCATATTTTGTTGTCTGACTTCACACCCTGCCACCAGGTGCCAGCTTCATCCTTCAACAACAGTGGTAGACCTTCAAGTACTTTTTCATTAGATATCTTCTCAATATGCTTGAATACCCTGTCAGCTGACAGGAAATTTTCTACTGCCTCCGAAGTCCTTGTAACGTTGTACGTACTTGTACAAGAAGCAAAAGAGAATCGTTGCTGACTGGTTATGGTATTAAGGAAAGAAGCAAACTGTTCTTCGGAGAAGGAGATGGTCGCCATCTTCTTAGCAGGTGGGTTTCGTTTAGGCTTCCCTTTGGCTATAGTTTTCAAAGTTACTCCAGCAGAACTACGTCGTCTCTCTTCTTTGATCGTTTCCTTTTCTTCCTTTACATCAGTTGACTTGTCGATCGACAAGGGCTCTTGACTGAAAAAAAAAAAAAAAAATCGTGCCGCGAGTTGGGTGCCACTTTAACGGGGGGTCAATCGGGTAACGATATACAACACGGAATTACGAAGGAAAACGACTTATTGTACTATAACAGCCTTTTCAAACAGTAGTCGAAATATGGTCTGTGACTGGCAGGGAAGTCCGTTGCCGTAACGTACACAATTACAAATAGGTCCAGTAAACCGTACATTAATAATACTTTATTTAAGTCAGACCAAAGATCCATAATATTTGTTAGTAACAGAGAAACTTATAAACTATGTTAGAAGAATACATGGTGATTGATAGGAATTAATTATTCGCTCTTCCCCCTCGGACCTCGACTCGAGTAGACGTGTTAACTAAACTCTAGTTAAATTATTTTACGAATAAATAAAATTATAAAGTTGTGCAAAAATCAGTGTTAAAAAATAGGAGCGTATAAGCATTCAGGAGATCACGGCTGGTTAGCCCGTAACACAACACTGCAAACTGGTTCGACGACGACGAGCGTGACATGACGTCAGCCTGTCATCAATGCCCGTGAGCGATCTACATTACACAAGCGTCTGATATAAGCACACAACTGCAGTAACAGCTACGGTACGCCTGCATCCCTTTCACTGCACGCTGCACGTTGACGCATTACACACACATACATATCATGCGATGACACGCTGAGCGCTTTCCGTACCTACTACAGTGCATGTGCATCGGTTAACATCCGTGCTGTTCATGCGAATTTTTGAAGGAAAAATGGAGCGCGGAGCAGCCTTGCACGTGTTCGAACTGCGCGGGGGGAAGCGCGCGACTGGTTAGGTTAGGTTGGGGGACCCCTTCAACGTGATTAGGTTTTTTTTTTTTTTTTTTTTCTTACACCTCCAACATAATCGGAGTCTGTTTTTTCTAGGCTACTCTTTTCATTCCAGTTCTCGCTTTTATTCCTCTCGCACTTTCATTCTGCATAAGATATCTTTCTTTCATTCATCATTTTCTTGCTTTAACGGGTGGGACTCCCGTTGTAACTAGTTTGCTACTACTGTTTTTATTTATTTACTTCATTTGGTTGGGGAAAATAACTGTGCTTGCCTCAGTAGTTGTTTTCTTTACAATGTTTTTCTTTTTACTTAGATCTATATGTTTTCGTTTACATAACTATGTTATTATACAATTTCTAAATCTGTAGTATCTTATTATTATTATCTTATCTTATTCCTATTATTTTTATTACAAATATTTATTTTTATGCTGACACAGAAATATTCATCAGAATATTTTGACACCATAATTTACAATCTACTTATTTCTTGCTATTATCTTACTTACTATATTTTTACAATAATTTAGGAATTCCTCTCTCTGGTTACTTGTCATGATTTTGCATATGTTGTCTACAGTTAACTTTAAGTCTAATATTTGTTCGATGTCATACCTCTCCTTTGAGTGCACCGGGCACTCCAACAACACATGGACAACGGATTCACTGACTCCAGGATCGCAGATGCACGATGGGCTCTCCTTGCACTTAAAGCGGTGTAAGTACTCTGAGAACCCACCGTGCCCCGTCATTACTTGGGTCGTAATGTTTGTTGGCTCTAATTTACGTACCACGGCGTACGCCGCCACCGCATCTGGGAAGAAGATCTTGGTTATTGACGCAGTCTCGCTGTTCTTGTACCTTTGGTTCCACTCGTCAAGCGTGCCCATTCGGATGCGTCGCTTGACGAATGACACCGGGCAAAAGTCGTAGTCGGGCTTTCGTTTGGAGCCTAGAGCGGCCTCTTTGGCAAGATGATCTGCACGTTCATTTCCCTCTAGTCCTGTGTAGGCTTTGATCCAAAATAATTGCACATGTTTATTTTGGAGTGCTGCGTTCCTAAGGTTTTCACGCGCTTCCACTGCTAGATGGTGGAGGGAGCTTGGATTTTTTACAGTTTGAAGTGCTGCCATAGAGTCGCTATAGATTCCGCAAGTGGCTGCTTTATTTCTTAGGATTTCCCGCGTCGCTTTGCATATGGCCAGTAGTTCTGCCTGGTAAACTGTACTGTAAGATGGCAACGTAAGTTTGAGGGCTTTAGTTTCCGCAAAATTATCCCACATGGATATTCCTGCGCCAACCTTGTCCTCAATCTTACTGCCATCAGTGAAGATCTTTACCTCGAAATTACTGTTTGAGTCCAGTTGGTCTTGGTCCACCAGACTCACAAACTCCAAGCAAATATGTTCTGCGGGATGCGGGGAATCTAGCGCCGATGCTGCCTGTTCGATTTCTCTGTCGCACAGTCCCGCCTGAGGCAACCCCCTCCTGGCCTCGTATAACGAGGCTGCCTCTCGGATCCGCAAGTCAAGGGGGAGTAGCCCAGTCAGAACTAGTGCGGAATTTAGTGAGACCGTCCTGTAGGCCTTACACATTTTTTGCGCGAAGCCCCTTTGGACTGCATTTAAATGTTTTATTGTTCCAAGTTTTGACGCAGCTGGTGCCCATGCACTGGCGGCATACGTAATAATTGGTTCCACTGCTGCAATATATATCGATCGGATGACCTCAGGGTTAAGTCCCCAGCTGACCTTTGCGGCTCTAGTTAGCTGCTTCTGTATTGCTACGGCTTTCTTACAGACACTGGTAACATGACTATTGAAAGTTAATTTATTGTCGATTGTTAGGCCTAACAGTTTTATTTCTTTGGTCATATTAATGTCTACCCCACTCATGCTGAGTCGTGGTGTGTCAAATTTAAGCTTCTTTGTTATTACCATTGCGTTGGTTTTATGTGCCGCGAATCTGAGTTTATTCTGAACACCCCACTCCTCAACATGCCTGAGAGCAGCATTTGCTTCGTTTTGAATATCCTGTGCAGTGTCCCCATCAAAAACTAGCACCACGTCGTCAGCGAAGGCTTGACAGTAATTGCCTTTCTGTTCTAGGCTTTTGAGCAAAGGATCGAGCAGCAGGTTCCATAAGATTGGGCCCGCGATAGATCCCTGAACACATCCCTTTGTTGTAACAATACTTGTAGCTTCGCCTCCATACCTTACTGTGACCTTTCTCTCTGCTAGATAGTCGTCAAAGACTCTTCTGATGTTAACTGGGCATTGTACCTCCGCCAGTCTCAGTCTGATTCGTGGCCACCAGGCGCTATCGAAGGCTCCCTCTATGTCCAAGGATACAACTGTGATTAGTTTCTTTTGGTTTAATTTGCTGTGAATGTACTGCATCAGGGTATAGAGGGAGTCCTCGGTGCTCCTCTGGGGCATAAATCCGAACTGACGGGTACTGAGTTTGGGTAACAGGTGGTATTTTAGTCGAGCCACCAGCATTTTCTCATAGACTTTGCCTAGTATTGGCAGAAGACCTATCGGCCTATATGACTTCGGGACAGTGTAGCTTTCCTTCCCCGGTTTTCTCAGAACAACGGTTTAAAACTCTACATAGAGTCACGATTTCGACTACTCAACTTGAGCATCACACTCGATAGCCCTCGGTAAAACCATCTCGGTAAATTTTTTCCCGTCGCTCTACGATCAAAATTGGCCATATAAACTCTGTCTTAAATTTGTAGGCGGCCATCTTGGACGCCATCTTGAAATTTTTAATCGCCTGTAACTTAGGAACAGCTTACCGTAGGAAGACGTGATTTTCTGCGCCTATATCAGCAACACAGGGACTACGATTCGACACCACAAACAACTAAAAACTGACAGCGGCCATATTGGACGCCATTTTGAATTAATCTAAAGTTGGATAACTTGCGCCCTAATTTGACTATCGCAATACGGTTTTCTTTGACGTTCTCAGTTTTGCTGGACCTTTTTGCACACACTGGTGACAGGCTCTACATAGAGTCATCCTCAACGAATTCGTGGAAACTGTTAGTTTGTAGTATTATACGTATCTTTTACAACTTATACAAATTTACTTTTAGACTTTAGCTTTTAATTTTGTTGACACGCACCTCCAGCACCATGTTTGGAATGCGAACCCCGGTTAAAACAAGCAAAAATGACTCGGAATCCAAAAAATCTCCTCCCAAAACCCAAACGTTGATCCCTAATGTTAGGCGTAGCATCGGCGAATGGGAGGCAGTAGGGAGTGATACATCTTCCACACCTTTGACAAGTAAGGCTGGCTCTACATCACATAACACTAGACCTACATTTACGCAAGATACAAAAACGACCACAGATCGGCCATCCGTGGAACGTAGCCTCACCCAGAAAACGACCTTTGCTAACCGTACTGCGGAAGCTCGAGCCTGCCTCAATAAAGCCAAACATCATTAGAACAATTCAAGAAACCTGAGAACAGATATAAAAACAGGAGTAACACAGGCAATCGACAGACTCTATCAGCTGGTCAAAGAGGCTGAGGCAGAACAAAAAGGCTCAGGCAGTGAAATGAACAATATCAGCAATGAGAGTGAACCCTCTCAAGTGACTGCAGACAAGGCCCTAGAACAAAGCCAAGTCATGGAGCGGATAAGCGAGCATACTCAATTACTCCTGGAAAATAACAAGAAGATGGATGAGTTAAGAGAAAAACTCGAGCAACATAAAGAACTTTTAACGCTGAAAACATATGCTAGTGTCACGGCACCCCGCACTGTAGGAAGATCACCTATCAAAAGTGCTCTACACTCCGTAATAGTGACATCGAAAGAAGAAACCGATACAGGAGAACAGGTCCTAGCAAAGGTAAGAGAGGCGGTGGATGCAAAGGAGGGTTGGATACAAGTGGAAAGGGTAAGAAAAGCGAAGGACAGAAAAGTAATAATGAGCTGCAAAACCAAAGAAGAGCGACATAAAGTGAAAACCAGGATTGAGGAAGCAAACTGTCATCTCGTTGTCGAGGAGGTGAAGAACAAAGACCCGCTTCTGATGCTCAGGGACGTCCTCGCGGTGAACACCAATGAAGATATCCTAAAGGCATTCAGGAATCAAAATAGGAGTATTTTTCAGGACCTCGATAAGGCAGAAGATAGGCTGGAAATATGATATAGACGTAAAACCAGAAACCCTCACGCTTGCCATGTAATTGTCACTACGTCCCCCATGATATGGAAGAGAGCGCTAGAGAACGAAACCGTCCATATAGATCTCCAGCGAATTCAAGTGACGGACCAATCGCCCCTGGTGCAATGTACCCGGTGCTTGGGCTATGGACACACCAAGAGGTTCTGCAAAGAAACAGTCGATCTTTGCAGCCATTGCGGTGGCCCCCACCTCAAGGCAGAATGTGCTGACTGGATCGCAGGAGAGAAACCCGCATGTAAAAACTGCTCTAAGGCTGAATTAGAAAACATAGGTCATAACGCATTCAGCCAGGATTGCCCAGTGAGAAGAAGATGGGACAAACTGGCCCGAACCTCGATAGCCTATTGCTAAGGGCGAACAAGGCGGAAAACTACCCTACCGTGTAAAAAAAGAAACTTTTTTCTGTGCAAACTTGCAAAGAAAAAAGCTGGCGACTAATGAAGCTTTCATAGAAGCCAGCAAACGGAAAGTAGCTGTCGCATTATTCCAAGAGCCATATGTTGGTCGGTCAAAAAACATGAAGACTCAACGTGGTGTGAGAGTCTTCCAAGCTGCTGGTGAAGATGTAGTAAAAGCGTCCATCGCTATATTTGACCCTGATTTAGATGTTATCCAACATCCTGAACTCACTACCTCCAATATTGTAGTGATCGAAATCAAAACTAGAGCTTGGAAGATTGCACTGGTATCCTTCTACTTCGAGCCGGATCAACCCATCAACAAGTACCTCGACCATCTGAGGAAAATAGAAGAGAAATTAAAAGTTAGGCACTTGGTCATAGGTGGCGATAGCAACTCCAAAAGCACATGGTGGGGTAGTACACAAATAGATCACAGAGGAGAAGACATGGCCAGTACCATCCATGAAATAGGCCTCCACATACTCAACACAGGTGATAAACCAACCTTCGACACTATTCGTGGGGGCAAAAGATTCTCGAGCCATGTGGACATTACAGCCTGCTCAACGGACATGCTCAATTTGATTGAGGATTGGAGAATTGATGAAAACCTCACAAGCTCGGATCACAACGGTATCGTCTTCAACATCAACTTAGAAAAATCAAAAGGAACCAGTATAGTAAGAACAACAAGACTCTACAATACCAAAAAAGCCAATTGGACCCTATTTAACGAAAAATTGCATCAACTAAAAATTGAATATCAGCTAACCAAAACAGAAATAGACAAAATTAATAGTAAACAACACGTGGAAATAGCAACCGGAAATTTTAACAAGATAGTCACCGAAGCATGTGACCTTGCAATCCCAAGAAAGAAACAGCGGGAAACAATTACGATGCCGTGGTGGTCCGAAGAACTAGCAGTGATGAAAAAGGAGGTCGCAACAAAGCGCCGCAGGATCCGATGTGCATCACGTGTCCGCAGGGAAATGGTTGTCGATGAATACCTGAAACATAAAGAGTTATATGAAACTGCAGCAATGAAGGCCCAAACAGGAAGCTGGAAAGATTTCTGTAGTAAGCAGGATAGAGAAACTGTATGGCAGGGGATTTATAGAGTGCTCTCGAGAACCAGTAAAAGAGAAGAAGATATACCACTTGAGAAAGATGGGAGTATACTGGAAATGGAAGGATCAGTAAAACTACTGGCTCATACATTCTACCCCAAGGATTCTGAAGAGAATGACAGCTCATTACACCACCAAGTTAGAGGAGAAGCAGATAGAGTGAATGAGGGAAACATTGATGATAAATGTGACCCATTATTTACTATAAATGAAAGCTGCGTTGAAATCCTTTAACCCAAAAAAGGCTCCCGGCGCTGATGGTCTTACTGCGGATATATGCGAAAAAGCGATAGAGAATGACCCTGATCTCTTCTTGGCACTTTAAACAACGTGATTAGGTTAGGTTAGGTTAGGTTAGGTTAGGTTAGGTTTTTTTTTTTTTTTTTTTTTTTTTTTTTTTTTTTTTTTTTTTATTATACTCTTTTCCCCTAATATTGTGGTCAGGGACTTTGTTTGCTTTCTTTTCTTTGTTTTCTTTCTCTTTTTTTTTTTTTCCTTTTTTCTTTTCTTTTCCCCTTTTTTTTTTTTTTTTTTTTTCTTTTTGTTTTGGTTATGCTATACATTTGTTTATTACTTATACATTACTATTTCTGTACCTTACTATCCATATATTTTTACATTGTTATTTATTTACTTAAGTTATATATTCTCAAATATATATTCAAGTAAATCTTAATCTCTATTTATTTCTTAATATTACTTTTTTTGCTACTGTTATACAGAATTGCATGAACTTATCGCTAGTTTCTTTGTTAGCTATTATATATTTAATGTTATCTATGGTTACTTCTATATCTATCTCATTTTCCAGATTAAAACGCTGAACATTGTGTTGCGGGCATTCTAATAAAATATGCATCACCGACTCTACTTTGTCAGTATCGCAAATACACATTGGGTTCTCTTTGCACTTGAATCTATTCAAGTACTCCGAGAACCCGCCGTGTCCTGTCATTATTTGCGTCATCACCGGGTTGATCTCAATATTTTTGATGTGTCGGTATGCTAGTGTTGCATCAGGAAAGAAGATTTTTGTGACCGCTGCCGTTTCACCAGATCCATATCTCAGATTCCATTCACGAAGAGTTTCCAAACGTATCTGTCTCTTCGCGTACGAAATGGGTATCCTATCGTAATCAGCTTTTGTCTTTTTGTTTAAGGCAGCACTTTTAGCCAGTTCGTCGGCTCGTTCATTGCCAACCATCCCCGCATGTGCTTTAATCCAAAATAGCATCAACTCTTTATTTTAGTTTTGTACAGTTGTCAGGTTTTTTCTTATTTTGACTGCGATGGGGTGGTTGGCGGTTTGGTTCACGATTGACTCCAGAGCTGACCTTGAGTCGCTAAATATGCCGTAGGAAGAAGCAGTGCCTCCAATGACTTGTTGAGTGGCCTCACACAGGGCCAGGAGTTCAGCCTGATATACTGTGCACGCCGGATCCAGCAAAAGCTTCCGATATTTCTTTTCGGCACCATTTCTCCAAACTGACAACGCTGCTCCAACTTTCCCTTGGATCTTACTGCCATCTGTGAATATCATGATTTCTTGGTTACCCTTTTCTGCCAGTTCATCTGCATTCTCTATACATTCGAATTCAATTTTTCTGTGCTCTGCTGGATGGGGCATTTCAGTGTGGGCCACACTTTTCTCTATTTCTCGGCCCAACACCATTTCATTGGGCTTGCCCTTCTTATTTTCATATAAGAGGGCTGCTTCTTGTATCCTAAGATCCAGAGGAAGCAGCCCTGATAATAGCAGCGCCGAGTTCAGAGACACTGTCCTGTACGCTTTACTTATTTTTTGTGCGAACCCTCGTTGAACGACGTCGAGTTGCCTCCTTGTCCCGAGTTTTTTTGTGGCTGGTGCCCATGCACTCGCTGCGTACATTATTGTAGGCTCAACCACTGCCACGTATATTGTCCTGACTATCTCCGGATTCAGTCCCCAGTTGATTTTGGCTGTTTTTGCCAGTTGTTTGTACAAATTTAGGGCCTTTCGACACACGTTAACAACGTGACTATTAAAAGTCAGCTTACGGTCTATCGTCAGGCCCAGAATTTTAATTTCTTCAGACAGGCCAATGCACGCCCCCCCCATAGTCAGAAGCGGTGAGTCGTATTTGAGCCTATTTGTGATGAGCATGGCTTTAGTTTTGTGTGGAGCGAATTTCAGCTTGTTTTGGACTCCCCACTCCTGAACACGGGCGAGGGCTGCATTTGCCCGTCTTTCTATATCTGTGGTGGATTTCCCGGAGAAAATCAGGACAACATCGTCTGCAAATGCCTGACAGTGATCTCCTCTACGTTCGAGTAGTTTTAGCAATGGGTCCAGTAGTAGATTCCAGAATATAGGGCCCCCTACAGATCCTTGCACACAGCCTTTGCTTGTATCTTTGGGATATTCTGCTCCTGCGTATCTGACTCGGACCCTCCTGTTCTGGAGATAACTGTCTACGAGCCTTCTTAGATTTACTGGGCAGCCACTCTCCGCTAGTCTGCATCTGATTGCTGGCCACCAAGCACTGTCGAAGGCTCCCTCTATGTCCAGTGATATCAGGATGACAATGTTTTTCTTTTCTATTTCTGTTTTTATGTGCTGCATCATGTCATAGAGGGAGTCCTCGGTGCTCTTCTGTGGCATGAAACCATATTGTCGTTGACTTATATTGGGGAGGATGTGCCATTTGATTCTTCTTACAAGCATCTTCTCAAATATTTTTCCCATGACCGAGAGGAGACCAATTGGTCTGTAGGATTTGGGCTGTGAGTAGTCATCCTTGCCCGGCTTTCGCAATATTACGACTATTGCCTCCTTCCATCTAATCGGAAAATGAGCTAGGCTAAGACATCTGTTTATTATAGCCAGGAAGGTCTCGGAGCTCACTCCAATAGCCTCTTTAC
Organism: Coleophora deauratella; assembly: GCA_958295455.1. Taxonomy (NCBI): domain Eukaryota; kingdom Metazoa; phylum Arthropoda; class Insecta; order Lepidoptera; family Coleophoridae; genus Coleophora; species Coleophora deauratella. Next base: position 16,818,388 of record OY282402.1, read on the forward strand.
AGATATCGGCGGTTAAGCCGTCAGGTCCGGGTGCCTTTTTCGGATTGAAGCTAGACACTGCCCACTCCAGCTCTTGATTTGTGAATGGCGGGTCACATGTTTCACCATGGTGCGGCTCATTCACCTTTTCAGCTATTTTCCTGATCGTCGCGTGGTCCTCAGTGTCTTCAGATGTTTCGTCCTTTGGGTAAAATGTTTCGGCGAGAAGTTTCGCCGATGATATTCCTTCCAAAGGTTCTCCATCCTTGACGAGCGGTACGTCTTCTTTCCTGATTGTCGTGCGGCCTATTACTCTATAAATGCCATCCCACATGCTTTCCTTTTCCTGTTTCTCGCAGAACTCCTTCCAGCTGGTCGTCTGTGCCTTCCTAGCTTCTTGCTGGTAATTTTCTTTAGCTTTCAGGAACTGGTCCACCACCCACTGTTTCCTTACCGGTGCTGCGCATGATATTCGGCGCTTCTTGGTGTCTACATCATGCTTGAGTTTGGCGAGCTCGTCATTCCACCAGGGCAACTCTAGTTTCGAGTTACTTTTTAATTTTGGAAAACATTCGTCACTGGTAGTCGTGACGTTTTGTATATACTGGGATAGTTTTTGTTCAATTTCTTCTACGTCTTTACATTTCTTTATTTCTTTTTCGTTGATCTTTTCATCTTCAAGTCGTTGCTTAAATTTTTCCCGAAACAGGTCCCAGTCTGCCTTTTTAGTTTTATATACTCTAGTAGTTCTGAGTATTTCCTGGCCTTTAGTTTTTTCCAAAAGCAAATCGAACAGAATCGCACAGTGGTCCGAGCTCGTCAAACCCGGGTCAACTTTCCAATTATCAATTTTCCCGTACAGGATGGCTGAGCATACAGTAATGTCCACGTGGCTTTGGAAAGTTCGGTCTCCTCTAATCGTGTCGAAGGTTGGCACTAGGCCCTGGTTCAGGATCTGCAGGTCTAGTTCCTCCAGAGCTCCCGCCAATGTCTCACCTCTGTGGTCAATCTTTGTACTGCCCCACCACGTGTTCCAGGCATTGCACCGATTATAACTCTCTTAGTCCCAATTTTATCCATTATCCTTTTTAGGTTTTCGATGTCTGACTCTATAGGTTTGTCACCTTCAAGATACATCGATACCACCCCAGTGTACGTGCTTCCAGTTCTTATTTTGGCTACAACTATGTTCTCTGTTGTGAGTGTGGGACACTGGGTGATATCGATGTTCTCGTCGTACACTGCAATGGCCGCTTTGATGACGGTTTCGTTTTTATGGTCGCTTTGCAGTATTCTTACTCCCCTATAGGTTTTCATGTGTCCAATGTTGCCAATGTATGGTTCTTGAATTAGTGCCATGGCGATATTTCTTTTGGATGACTCAATCATTAGTTCGGCGGTGGCAAGCTGGCTCCTTTGTAAATTGGCTTGTACCATTTTGTATTTTCTAATATCCGGTTTTGAGTTGCTGTCTGTTGGTTTGCCCGTGGCCACCTTAGCAATATGCTACTGCTGATCTAGCCAGCATCTCCCACTTCCTCCTTACTGGACAGTCCACACTGAAGGCGTTATGGTTGCCTTTATCTAGGTTTGCATGTTTGCAATTGCAGCAGTCGGGAGTTGCTCCTGCAAGCCATTCGGCGCACTCACTTTTAAGGTGTCCACCTCCGCAGTGACTGCATGCATCTTCGGTTTCCGTGCACAGACGCTTCACGTGACCGTAGCCCAGACATCGAGAGCATTGTACGAGTGGTGATTGGTCTGCGACTTTTACCCTTTGTAGGTCAATGTGGACCGTCTTGGCGTTGGTCATTCTTCTCCACAGTAGTGGTGAGACTGTGAGGATAACGTGGGATTCGTGTGGGTTTCTAGCCTTCCTCCGGTATTTCACTTCCAATTTATCCCCGTCTCCCAAGTCCTGGAAGATGTGCCGATTCTGGATTCTTAGGGCCTTTATTATCATTTCATCAGTATTGTAATTTAATACATCTTTCAATTGTATCAGTGGGTCCTTGTTCTTGATATCTTCCACGTTGAGTTCTTCTCTTGTTTTAAGTTTTTCTTTTACTTTCCTCATTTCTTCCACTGATCTGAATCCTACTATCACTTTGCGATCCTTAGCTTTCCGAACCTTATCAACTTGAATTCCTTCCTCTCTTGCATTTACAGTTTCCCTGATTTTTTCCAGGACCTGTTCTCCAGTTTCTTTTTCATCTTTTGAGGTCACCATGACTGAGTGTAGTGCTGTGGTTTGCTCCAGGGGCTGCCTCCCGGGCTTTCCCGCAGCTACACTTGCATAGGTAGCCATGCCTTCCCACGTCTCTTCCTGTTTTATTAGTATTTCTTTTAGTTTCTCGGTTTTTTCATTGCATTCTCTTAAAAGCTTACTGTGTTCTTCCATTTTCTTAATGAGATCCAATTCTTTCTCCACAGTTTCACTTTCTTTTCGTATTTCTTTCTGTTTTTGGTTTATTCCAGGCACTTTTTCTTTTCCTGGCCCCTTGTGTTCCTTTTCTTCCTCTGCTTCCTTCACCAGTTGATACAGTCTATCTAGAGCTGCCAAAACCTCGGTTTTTATCTCAGTCTTTATATTTCTTGAGTTGTTGATTTGCGTTTTTGCTTTTGTTAACTGAGCTTTGGCTTCGGTGAGCCTACTTATGTATGTTGTTTGTCCTCTGGTCTGTGTTTTGGGACTTGACTTGGTTGGTTTGTTTTTTGTCACCGTGCCTGTCGCAATTTTTTGTTTGGGTACTGCTCCGTAAGTTCTTGGACTTATCAACCGAGACTCTATTTCCCCTACGCTTTTCCGGACTTGGTTTTGCGGGGTCACATGCATTAGAGAATTTTCTTCCATTTCTGTCGTTTCTATTTGGTCCTGTTCGTTGTGACGGACCGCGTCTTTTTTGGGAGTCCTGAGCATTTTGAGTGGTAGTGGTGTATTAGGGGATGAAAATTAGTCAAGTAAATTTGTATAAGTTGTAAAAGTTTTGAAGATTTCTAAATGCAAAAGCACCGTTATCAATTAAGTAAGTAAATAATGTAAAGATGATCTTTCAGATCTGATGTCACGTCAGCCGCTCTATGTAGAGTTTGTTAAAGATAATTGTTACCAGTAATCAGGTACCGCGTGAAACGATGCTCCGGGATCAACCCGGGAGTCAGCAACTATGATTACAATTTTCCGCTCTATGTAGAGTCAGTTAGGTACTTAAGGATAATTGCTACCAATGATTCGGTAACGCGTAAATTTAGC